>CM021103.1:290762701-291099001 GCA_007115665.2 Sequoiadendron giganteum | reverse complement strand
CTACAATAAGGGTGGCCTAGGGTGTGATTAGAGACTAAAAGGGGGTTCACCACCAAGCTAAGGCTTGGAAAGGAAAGAAATGAATGCAACATGCAAAACCTAACGAAATGACCTAGGAAATGAAACTGGAATATAGAATAAAAAAATGAGAATGAGAAGAGGTGCACCTAGAAACCTGTAGAGGCTTGGATGAAGGTCTAAACTATTGAAAATGTTGAACTAGAATCTGTTAGTGAGTGATCTGAGTCTCTTGAAACTTGAAAAAATGGTAGTACTTGGAATCATACACCACAAGTGGTGATTTAGTCCCAGTATTAGGGTTTGACTAAAATTTTGGTATTCTCTAGTGATCTCTTAAAGCTTCCTTCCTATCAAATCTTCGAGTTGGAAACACTGAATTTAGGCATGTAGGTGACTTTTTGTGCTCTTGCAAGTAAGGAGACAACTTCATAAAATTTATTCAATCTTCTAACTTTGTCTTCAAAGGATCTTCAAGTCTCAAGACACCTAGATCTACAATCACATATGTAGAGAGATAAAAACTTGTTGATTGTTAGGAAATAGTGGTTTGCCTTGGTCAAACCCCGTTTAGGTAATTAAATCATATGATGAAACAATGAAACATGAAGATGAAATATGAAACATGAAAAATTATACGTTGGATGATGTATTGGAATTTAAATATGCAATCTAACATGAAGTGGCCATGAAAAATGTAGATCTTGATCTTGAATTGGATGTAGAACAATGCTCAACTTGGATCTTGAATACTACATCACAAAACTATTTCAACAAATTTCTTAATGCATTATGCCTTTGAAATGATGATGGATCTTGAATTGCTGCAACAAATGAGGGAGAAATCTACCCTTGAATTCTTTAAAGATGTTGTTGAATGTCCTTGAATACTCTTGTAAACTCTTTTAATCAGAACTTGATATTAGAAATGCTCTCTTGAAAGTCTTAGGTGAGAATGAGTGAAATAACCTTGTATTTATACTTTTTTATGTTGAATTTCTTAAAATTACAACACTACAAACTAACATCAGATCTAGGAAGATGAAATCTTACCAAAAATTGAATTTAACTTAGGTCCTGACTAGAGTGGGACTCATTTGCCCAAGGTGGTGTATGAGTCCCAATGGCTCAAAATTGGGGCACAAACTCCAATATAGGTCTTGTTTAATGTAAAACTTGAAATCAAGTTTCGATACCTAGGTGGGACTCATACGCCCAAGGTGGTGTATGAGTCTCAGATCACTAAATATGGAACACACAACCCAAAACACTGATGCGAAAGATAAGGAGTATTTGGATAGTTTATCTGAAAAAGATAAACAAATTAAGATTTTAACTAATAATCTAGTGCAATCTCTCAAATCCTCTGTAGAAAAATAGGAAAAACAAAAAATTGAACTCAATGTGGCCTTGAGCAGAACTGTTGAGCTAGAGCAAGATTTGTAGGAAATCAATGTAAAACCAATGATGGAATCAAAAGAAGTGTAGACTGAGCTGACTAAAATGGAATGATTTAAAATTCACATTCCCCCATTGTTGGCTAAGTGGATAGAAAGATGTTATTTCTTTAGGCAAGTAGGGGTAGAAAATGCCAAACTTAAGCATGAAATAGTGTTATTGAAAGAATCTTATCATAAAATCTACCAGATTAAAATTTGTTGTGTGAATTTTTCATACATATTTTTTTTTTGGAGAAATACACTAATTTCTTTATCAACCTCTTTTTTGGGGAGGTAAAAATTAGATCCTTCATATCTAATATGTAGAATCAAATCCATTTGCAGGAGAGAACTGTAGGACTCCAAATGAGATATCCCAACCACAAGCCCTTTTCCTTCAAAGCCCAATTTTGAAGGATTAAAAGCTATAAAGCTATAAGGAACAAATATGATGAAAATCTCTATATTTTCTTTGAAAAATTCAAAGTTCATCGGCCACAATTAATAGAAAGAGCATGGAGTGCCTATGAGGATCGGTACACTCCCCTACCTATGTATTTCAAATGAAGGGAGATGGTCTCCCCCACCAATCTAAGGTGGTCCTATAGAAGGGTTGAAGCATTAACAAAAATATTACAATAGCTCAAAACCAAGTGGATGGGGATGCGGTATAGACCTTCATGGCTCCTTCAGCCACCCCCTATAGTTTTTGTCACTATAGAGCAAGGTCATAGAGAATTATATACATAGCAGATGAGGGTTAAATTCAACAAAGGTTTTCTTAAAAATCCTGATCATTTGGATGAAGAGGTAGAGGACATATATGATATTAGTTCCAAATATGATGAGTTGAATAGGAAAAGGGATGTAGAGAGGCAAAGGACTCATAAGAGAGAAGGTGGACCTACTCTGGCTTAGGAAGGGGAGGGTGATGAGGTATAAAAAACCTCATTTTTTATGATAAGCTAAATACCCTTCTTTGTTCTTGCCAAAACACCTCAATTATGCCAATGTGTTTCTTTTTAGAAGCAATAATTATCTACTTTTTATAAAATGGTGTATAAATATTTATTTCTCAAATTGATTGGAATTAGCTAACTAATTTTGATATAATGGTATAAAATTTGAGTAATTTTGTAGGAATTATGCATGACTGATGAATGAAGCGAACTTCAAGCGGTTGAAGTTAGAGTACTGCAAGTTTGCGCACCAAAAATTTAGGTGTGCATAGTGGGATGACTTCTTTTAAAGCATTCTGTTAATTTTATGTTAAAGACTTTATGGCTCCACTTAGAGATTTTATTATGTTTTATGTCATGAACATTAGTTAGTTGTGATTCTATCTAAGACCTTTTTAATGGTATTGAGTACTACAGTATATATATATATATATATGTGTAACTACCAAAATAAAGATATGTTGTTATGATATATATTCTGATAACTATTCAGCTATGTTCTCTATGTTGTTACACTTTTATGATATGAATAAATGAATATCGCCAGTCTTATTTTGAGTAATGGAAGTGCTATGAATGGATCTACTTTGAAGTTGCGAAAGTACCACATGTGATTTGAGCTAATCATAGGAACTCCCGAGAACTAGCCACTCAAGGGATCTCATAGAATAGCTAAGTATTTTATTGTTAATATTGTTATTTCTATTTTGTGCATGTTATATTTAGATGAACGTTACTTTGTGTTGAGCTCTATCATGTGTTCCTGCAGGTTGTGGTTTTAAGTTTATGATCTTTAAGTTCTATTTACTTGGAAATTTTGGAGCACCCAATCATGTTGTTAATTACAAGTTGTTAGGTGTAATTTCAATTAGTAGTTAGTCACCTTTGTTTAAATTTCATAGTTTAATTGCAAGTGTTGATTCCTAGATAATTTATACACTTTCTAAAATAAGAATTTGAATGCATTGCAGCTTAAACAATTTTGTGCTTTCTAGTTTAATTTCTATTTTCAAATGTTTAAAAGATTCAAAAAATCTTACTAAGAGAGTGTGTCACCAAAAAGTGTAGCCTTGACATTTTTCCCTCATTTGGACCCTTTTCCTATGGATTTTGGACTTATTTTAACCCCTTTCCCAGACTTGTACCAAAGTGTTGTAAGGTGTTGTAACAATATCTCACACTTTCCTAGGCTCGTCATCACTAAATTAACCATTTCTTATGGCATAATAACCCTTAATGCACTTATAAGTCCAATTTTAGTGTGTTTTGTGAGATAATCCTGACAAAGAACAATAATCACACTTTGATTCCTGACCACCACTCAAAAATTCCCAGGTGGACTAGGTCGCCACCTTGGGTGACTTAGTCCTATGTGGCTTAAAAATCAAAATAAATTTAAATTCTTTCAGGATTTTGTCTCCTAAACCCTAAGGTCGACCTGTGTGGCATTATTTCAAGGAAATTAGGGCACAAATTGTATAAATAAGGGTTTTCCCCTCATTTTAACCCTAATTTTGGTCATTCACACCTACCATTCAATCTTCTCAAGAACTCATCCACTACTCTTCTCAAGCAAGCTAGGGTTTGCATCCTAGGTCATCAAGACATCCTTTTCTGAGGCAATCAAAGGCTGAATCCCCCATTGCTAAAACTCAAGATCAATCATCATGATAAGTTATTAAATCATTTTTCTCATATTTCATGCTACATTATCTTGTTTCTTCATTTTATTTGATTATCTAAAAGGGGTTTGACCAAGGCAAACCCCCAATCCCTAACATCAAACATTTTCTCATCCTCTCCTTATGTGTTTGCAGATTCAGGTATCTTGGAAGCTTGGAGATCATTCGAGAATGGCTTGAAGAATTGTTGAAGACACCTCCTTGTTGGCTAGGGAACAACATACATTGAAGGTCACCTACAAATTGAGGATCAAGGTTTAAGATTCAGACACTTGAAGAAGCAGAAAGTGCAGACCGAGGGCTCCATATTTGACCTAAAAATTTATCAAAACTTGGAAGTGTACTAGGTTTCCATTAGTGGTGACTTAGTCCCACTGCCATACCTAAAAGGGGTTTTTTAGATCTGAGTACCCTTTTGGCAGAAAAAGATTTCGGTGTTTAGTTTCCCAGATCTGGGACTAGGTCACCCAAAATGGCGTAAATATCCCAGTTGACTTCTGCATCAGATTCTTCAAGTTTCCAAACCCCATGCCATTCTTATTCAGCCTTCAGGTGCACCCCTTAATTTTTGTTCATTTTGGTAATAATTTGTTTATGTTTTCTTAGGTCATTGAGTATAATGTTTGCATATCATTATGTGTTTTCAAACATAGTAGCATTCTCTAAGCTTTACATTAATAGTTGATTTATTTTATCAATTTCTAGAATTTAGGGCATTCCACACACATCACTTTAATTCCCTAACCCTTGAATGAACACCAAAAACACATTAGTGCGAAAGGGAGCTATTTCATAACCAACTTCTAAGTGAAAAACCCTAGGAGTCTATTGGGGAATCCTCTTTCCCTAATCGCATTTTTTTGGTGGTTCATTTTTGTGAAGTAGAAATTCTTACCCCCTTCTTGTTTGGTTTGGAGTCCCTCATTATCCTAGAATTAGCTTGCATTGCATGTGGCATTAGTGAAGTTGCATTCTAGTGTTTCTAAATTTTACATTAGTGAAAGTGCATATAGGTTGCATCTTTTTCATCTTAAAACATTAATTGTTTTTGAAATATTGCATTTGCATGTTAGGTCTACATCACCTAATAAAGAAACCACTTGTATCCATCCAATTTTTTTGTAAAATCTCAAAAAATTCACCAGGAGGAATAAGTTGCCACTCTGGGCGACCTAGTCCCTTTAGGCCCTTGAAACTTCCCTTTACAGAGTTGAAAACCCTATTTTTAAGCTTCTATCTTATGCCAGTATCTATCTCTAGAAATTGGTTGTGTTTCTATAGCATGCATTTCATGATATCTATCTCAAATTAGCTCATTTCATGCATTGCACATTGTCACTTTTCCATTTACAACATTTCATTTTTAGATCATTGCATAGTGTAATTAGAAAATTACATTCTTTGAAATCTAAAATTTGCATTTCATCATATGTATTTACATTGAATTTTAAGTTTACATAGATTTTGTTACATTTCACATAGCATTCATGGTACTTGTGGATAGCATTAGACTTTTGCAATCTTAATTTTTTGTATTAGTTCCTAGATCATTTAAATTAAATTCTTTAGAAAATGAAAAAAACATTAACATCACATGCACCCACTCACAAACTTAGAGATAGAAATCCCTTTATAGTGATGACTTAGACATGTTAGATGAAGCCCTTGATGACTTCATCTCTTCTAGCTCATGTCCACTCAAGCTTTGACCCAAGAGGATGCAAGCATTGATAATAATGATAATCATAATTGTTCTTCTCCCGATATCTCTTCCATTGGTGATGTAGGTATCTTAGTGAAAAAAGACACAACCATTGAAGATAATGATGGTATTTTTTGTCTTCCTCCTCCCTCTTCCCATTTTCAAAACATTAAACAACAAGAAAATTGAAAACATCATCCCCTTACCTAGTCTCTATAACCATGACCCTCAAACTTGTACTTGTAATATCCCTCCTCGATGCACATAGGATAGGTTGGTATTAGAAGATACACCTTTTAAAAGTCATGAGACTCTTGACCCTCCCTTCCCTGCTGCTCTTCCCCTTTGGTAAAATCTCTTTCAAACTCATAGTGGTCCTTCTCTTGATGCTTCCCCTCCTTGTGACGATGCTAGTGGTGAACCTCTTCCAAGCTCTCCTACTAGGGTTGATAGTATGGAACAAGCAAATGCGAACTTTGAAAATAAAATAGAACCCTCTCCTACTCATCTCCAACCTACTAATCCCATCATTGATAATTCCCCTACTTGTGATGACATCATTTTAGAAGAAATGACCCTCGAATGTCATGAACATGTGGTTTGTTGTTCTCCTAAACACTCTCCTCCTAGGGAGGATATCATGATGTAAGAAAAGGATAACATTGACCCTCCTTCTCAAGGGTATGTTAATATTATTCAACCTCAACTCATCCTCTATCCTCCTTCAAGCAAACCTCAACCCAAATTTACCCTCTACCCACCTAAGCATTATGTGTTACAAAAGTCGAGTCATAATACCATTGCTCATACATATTACACTTGAAATAGTCCGCACCCACCCCAACCAACCTCAACACCCTCAACTTTACATAATCCTCCCATTCTTCTTGCTACCCCTCGCTTAAAATCACTCATTCAAGAGTATGATCTTGTCGACCAACTTAAGAATACTCCTCATAAAATATCTTTATGGGGCCTTATTCAAGCCTCCTCTCACTATCACAACATTATGCAAATGACCTTACAACAAATTCCTATCCCTTATAATGCACAATCACATGACATAACAACTATGATTCATGGCTTGAATGCTGACATTATTTTCCACCAAAGTGAGCTCCCTCCTTTGGAAGTACAAAAATAAGTTGAAGCCTTTGTAATAATATCTCAATACAAACACATAGGGATCAAAAGAACCCTTGTTGAATGAATATGTTGTTAATGTGTGTAGTGTCAATCTCTTGGATAGGCTCCATATCAACAAATCAACCATTCAACCTACCTTTTTATCTATTAGTGGATTTGCCAGTGTAAGACAAAAATCGCTTGGTGTGATCACTTTGCCTCTTACAGTTGGCATGGCCACATTAGACACACTTATCCATGTTATGCCTCATGATCTTTGATATAACCTCATTTTAGGCAGGACATGGATTCATGCAATGAATGGGGTCCCTTCTAATCTTCATTGTAAGATGAAATACATCTACAACGACAAAGTGTACACACTTGACACTAATCCTGAGCTGTTTAGTGTCTTACAACTTGAGAAAAAAAAATCCAAACCCTTCACCACACCAACACCCACCAAACAAGTGGAAACTGTCCAACAAACACCCTTAACCACTTATTGGGGTTCCTTAGACTTCACACCTCCTTTACTAGGAGAATCCAAGATCATCCCCAATGATTCTAAAAAGGGAAATGTAGTCTTGTACACACAAGACTCAGTCGATCCTTCAAAATAATCCACCTCAACTACTTTAGAAAAAGAAGCCAACAACGAACAAACACCTGATCCAAAAGCAATGGAAAAGCTTTATGGAAAAGGTTATGATATCATGAAACAACTCGGCTATAGTGGAAAAGGATGTGGTGCTAATGAACAAGGTATCCACAACACTATCAAGCTTAACACACAAACAATCACTCACGGTCTTGGATTTTGACCTTTCATTGAAATCATCAAACCTTCATCCAACATTGACACCATCCCAAATCACCCTTCTACACCAACCTTAGAATGTGATCATTTTCAAAAATTGACACAAACAAATAAGCCTTCACTTAATGTCATCTTGCAACCCACTACTAATTTAGATTTTACACATTCCACCAAAGGAGTGTACAAAATCTCACAATCTATAGTTCCTTGTGTAAGTATGACATCTTGTACTAAGTAAGAACCTTCTTTGTCACCAACTAAAGGGGAACCTTCTACCCTTGATCAAGAGGTCATCTTGTTGAGACTCCTCCAAGATCAGTTGATCTCCCTCCCTTCTAGAACTCGAAAGAAATGTTTCACCAAACATTCCTTTTTTTCCTACCACCGAGTTCATGATCATTCCACTAATGAATGTAAGGCCTTGTGTTGAAAAATTAAACATCTTAAGGAGTTTGATACTCTCTCTCATGTGGGGAAAAATAATTCCTCTAATTGATACTAAATTTTACTCAACCTTGCATCTCATCCATCCTTTCAGCTCACTCTTGTCCTTCACTAAGTGGGTTCAAGGGGTTAGTTACCCTGTCCTCATATGTCACTTGTCATTGTCTCTTTCGGCTAGTCGTTAACCTTTCATGAACATATAAGAGAAAGCTTGGGATGTGGATGATATGTCTTAAGTAGACTCGCCTGTGACATACTATCCTTCTCATGATGTAGCTTATTGAAAACATATGATTTCGCATAGGGCTTTCTGCACACGCTCTCATGTCATCTTCCTCTTCTTTTACTTTAAAGGAGTTTCTCACAGTAATAGTGTTAGAAACTGCTTTAAAGTGGGGACATACATCAACACTCAAATTTCATTTATACGATTTTCTTTTTCTTGCGATTCCCTCTCTTGGAAACATTAGGTACAATGTTGCTTAGGATGAGACTTTTGCATTTGTTTTCCTCTCTTAGAAATAAGACAAGTCCTTTTTCACTTTTCCTCTCTTGGAGACATTACGCATGATGTTCCTTAGGATGAGACATTGGAAAAACTAATAAAATCCCTTTCAACATTCCTTACATCATTTCAAAACATTTTATTTTGTGCCACCTTATCAAAGTTATCACGAGGTATAACAAAATTATGGTTAAACGGGAAACCAAACCAATGCCATGACTTTCCCCATACCCACCTGTGTGTGTGAGTGCATACTAGTCATGTCTATGTATCTCACCTTTTGGACCATCTCACTCGGTGGACAACCAAAAGTCTCATCTCCCTAGAGTGAGTATACATCATATTTTTTGAAAAACAACCTAGATCTGATCCACAACTAGCTCGACAAAGGGTCAAAGCTTGATCCAACCTCTCACTTTCATTCTTCTCTTCCTTTAGTTCTTGTCATTGCATGATTGTGTATCTCATTTTGTTGCATATCATTCACCCTTGAATAAATGTCTTCTTGCACTGATGTTGACTTGACTTAGAATCTTGAACCCTGGGGGCTTGACTACCTTCTTCATCTTCGTCATTATTCACCATCTCCATTGGGCTACTTTAGTGTGAGTTTAAAGAAAGTTCATCCTCTCACTAAAGTGGGAGCTAAATGTGTTGCCAAAAAGTGTAGCCCTAACACTTTTCACTCATTTGGACCCTTGCCTATGGATTTTGGACTTCTTTTAACCCCTTTCCCAGCCTTCTGCCAAAGTGTTATAAAGTGTTGTAACAATATCTCACAACTTCCTAGGCTTCTCATCACTAAAACAACCCTTTCTTATGGCATAATGACCACTTAATGCACTTATAGGTCCAACTTTACTGTGTTTTGTGAGATAATCCTGAAAAACAAAAATAATCACACTTTAATTCCCAACCACCACTCAAAAATGCCCAGGTGGACTAGGTCACCACCTTGGGTGACTTAGTCCTATGTGGCTTAAAAATCAAAATAAACTTAAATTTATTTTGGGATTTTCTCTCCTAAACCCTAAGGCTGGCCTATGTGGTGTTATTTTAGGGAAATTAGGGCACAACTTGTATAAATAAGGGTTTTCCCCTCATTTTAACCCTAATTCTAGTCATTCACACCTACCATTTAGTCTTCTCAAGAACTCATCCACTACTCTTCTCAAGCAAGTCAGGGTTTGCATCCTAGGTCATCATGACATCCTTTTTTGAAGCACTCAAAGGCTAAATCCTCCATTGTTGAAACTCAAGATCAATCATCATGACAAGGTATTAGTTAATACTAACTCATATTTTATGTGCTACATTATCTTTTTTCTTCATTTGATTTGATTATCTAAAAGGGGTTTGACCAAGGCAAATCCCCAACATCCAATATTTTCTCCTCCTCTCTGTGTGTGTTTGTAGATTTAGGTTGGAAACTTGGAGATCATTCAAGAATGGCTTGAAGACTTGTTGAAGAAACCTCCTTCTTGGATAGGGAAAAATATCCATTGAATGTGAGCTACAAACCGAGGATCTAGGTATCAGATTCAGACACTTGAAGAAGCGAAAAAAGCAGATCGAGGGCTCTAGATTTGCCCTTTAGATTTCTTGAAACTTGGAAGTAGATTAGTTCACCATTAGTGGTGACTTATCCTACTACTAGGCCTAAAAGCGGGTTGAGTACCATTTTGGCAGAAACAAACTTCAGTGACATTTCCCAAATCTAGGACTAGGTCACCCAAAATCGTGTAAATATCCCAGTTGACCTCTACATCAGATTCTTTAGATTTCTAGACATCCATTCCATTCTTCTTCAGCCTCTAGGTGCACCCCTTCATTTCTGTAATAATTTTTTAATGTTTTCTTAGGTCATTTAGTTTAATGTTTGCATATCATTATGTGTTTTCAAACATAGTAGCATTCTCTAAGCTTTACATTAATAGTTAATTTATTTTATCAATTTCCATCATTTAGGGCATTCCACACACATCACTTTAAGCCCTTAATCTTGAATTAACACCAAGAACACATTAGTGCAAAAGAGGCATTATACCAACTAAGCTCCTAGGTGAAAAACCTTAGGGGCCTATTGGGGAATCCTCTTTCCCTAATTGCATTATTTTTGGTGGTTTAGAGAGATGGAAAAAATATCCCCTATTGCATACAGCCTTTGGACACTACTTGATCAACATAATTGACATATTTTCAACCAAAGTGTTGGGACCTTACAACAACCTATCAATTATGATACATATATGTGCACATATGGATAGATAAATATGTTTCATATAGCCTTCTTCATTTACATTCAATTTACTTATATATATATATATATATATATATATATATATATATATATATATATATATATATATATGTATATGTATATTTAGATATGTATATGTATATATCTATATGTATATATGTATATATATATATATTATATATATAAATCTATATATTTTAGAGATAGATACATAGGTTTCCTATAGTCTTCTTTATTTACATTCACTTTAATTAGATGTATGCTTTGTTGGTTCTTCAATTATATAGTAACTCTAACAATTAGTGATTGTAACAAGTAGGAATATGTTGTTTATATTCATATAATACTACTGTTTCAAGTTACAAACCTTCAAAACAATCCCAAAAATATTGTTAGAAACCTTCAAAACAATCACAACAAAAGTATTCACAATATAACAATTAGTTAGAAAATTACATTGGTTGGAAACCTTCAAAACAATCAAAACAAAATTGTTCATATTTAACATTCCAATCAAGTAAAAACACTTGGAAAATAGAAATCTAAAGGGAAGTTATCTTTTGTGTTTTTTTGTGGCTTGTGAACAAGTAGGACTCCAACTTTGAACTAGTTAGGTAATAGTTGGGGTAGGTGAGGGTGGATACGACTCCGAATGAGTAGGACTCCAACCTTGAAATGGTTGGCTAATACTTGGGGCAAGTGAGGGTGGATAATATTGGGGGAATTGAAATAAATTCTATGCATATCCTATGACAACTAGGAAATGGATTAGAGGGTTGTTGAGTCGCCTTTCCCTTACTGCCTATTTTCTAACCTTCTCCAATTATTTTTTATTTTTTGAAGCTTCCCTTTCAATCCTTTGTTGATCCCTTTTCTACTTCCTCTCCTTTTGCAGTTCTCTTTCAACCTCTACTGCTAATCATCACTTTTCTCTTTCAATTCTCAATTGTTCCTTCAACTCCTTTGTTGCAATTCTTTCTATCTTGTGTTGTTCAATTTGTTCCTTCTTCCTGTCTTTCAGTAGCTAAATTTCCTTCTTCAGACTCTCCTCTTGATCATTTAGCAACACAATGCAGTTGTCAATGATGAGGAGTTGGAATCCTCTTGGAAGTTTAATTCCATGGTCAGCTAGCTGATTGGACTTGCCTTTCACTATATGAACATCTAGCTTCAAGAAGCAGGAGAGGTTTGAAGTTGTTTTGCCTCCCAATGGCTCCATTGAATCCTCATATTTTTTTTCCTTTACCTAAATATATTTTTCATCCAATTCGTCACCTAACTTCTCAACTTCATTGTCTCTACAATCAACATAGAAATGAACTAAGGTGTTTGGGCCCATGTTGTGTGGTGGAAAAGGAATTCTAAGAATTTGATCTAGGTCCACATGCAAATCAATTCCAAGATTTGTAGCACCCTCTAACAACCACAATTTCTCCTTAGGTACGCTTGGTAGGGAAAGAGAGATGGTTGGAAAAGTATTTTGGTCTTCTAAAACTAGTGTTGGTGGTGGATTGTGCTGGTCACCCAAACCCAATGTTCCACTTGGTGATTGGTGGTCTGACAAACTCAAAGTTTGTGGTGGACTTTGCTGGTCTACACATTCGGCCGCTTCAAGTGGAATTTGCTGATTTCCAAGTTATATTGTTCCATTTGTATATTTAACCTCATTTTGTGGCAAACCATTGCTAGATAGACCGAGAATGTTTTCAGTAGCAGATGCTTCCTAAGGGGTAGAAAACAAAAATGTCTTGCTAGGCCTCACATCGTCCACCAATGCATCTAGATTAAGAGGCCAAATACCTATCCTTTTGAACCCAAATTTTATGCTCTCAACTATTAATGTGACTTGAAAGAGGCAAATACACTCACATCAAGTGGTTGTATCCTATTTGATGTGTGGGTTGGTAGGGTAAGGAATTCAATGTCTAGTTTTCTTGCTTTGATAATGGTAGAAAAGGCTATGTGGCTATCATGGCCATCAAAGATGAGGAGGTGTCTATGGTTGGGCGAGACACCCCCAGGTACTTGCCTAGAAAAATGTTTCAACCATCTCAAAAGAAATTATTTTGTAATCCATGCATGAGGCTAAACAACCATACATGCACCTAGCTCATAGTTGATTATGTAGTTTTGGAGGTGTTTTTCTTTTAAGCAAGTAATTTAAGCCTAGATTTTTTTGTGCGACAATGTTTGTACAAAACAAAATTGTGATCCATTCTCAGCTTTTTGGGATAATATATGAAAAATTTATGTTGCCCTTTTTGGAAAGCACTCTCATTGCACTGCTTTGCCCAGCTTGCAGCCCAGTCTCATCATAGTTCCAAATCCTTTGTGGTCCATAATTTATGGTTGTGTATGTCTTCTCTAGTGTTTCATATAATGCAACTACAAATACATGCCTTAGATTGACAACACAATCTCTATATTTCCCTTGGGCTATCCTCAAACACATATTGAGATGCCTTTTTTTGAGCCCCATCCACCAAGTCTTATTGGGAGGCCCATCTTTGAAGGGATTAGGCTTATTCTGGTATATTTGGGACACTTCATATTTTAGATTCACAGTATCCAAACCATGGCCAACAACAACCATCTCCTTGCACCATTCCATGACCTTTGCCTCTTTTTCATTGTTTAAGACTGTTGGGGGCCCTTTCCTTTTGATAGTGGTAACACCACTTAGCCAATTAGACAATGTGGTAGTTGGAAGACCTCACTTTTTGGTTGCACCTCTTGTTGGCATGTTGTTGTCTTCAACATCTTCAATGGCATGTTCTATGTCAGCCATGGTCCATTCCCGCTACACTGCAACCATTTTAGTTGTTATAGTTGGGTTTACTTGGACTACAGGTTTAGTTGGCTACTCAATAGGAATTACTTTGTCTTCATCACTATTTGGTAGACCCATAGGTTTGATTGAATTCTAAAAAAGAATTACGTCATCACCATCAATATGTGGTAGCCTCACACCTATTTTTTTTTCTTGCAAACTTGTTCTCCTTCACTTGGTTAATAATCGTGTGGTTCTTGTTGTTGCTTTATTCTTCCTTTACATTGAGCCAAGCATAAGATTACTAAAAAACATACACCATTCTATCTAATCATATATGCATAAAAAAATAATAGCATAGAGTTGACCATATGCATGCATGTAAGAGTGTCTGTAAGTGAAGAACAAACTAAGCATACATCTAATTCAGTTGATTGCAAATGAAAACGGGTATGTGTGTTGAAACAAGCAATGAATTTTATACTATCATATCCCCAATTCTAACTCTTACAAACCCTTGGGTGATCATGTTAATAGATTACTCTAATCATAGCTCAATTAAGGGGTTATATATACCTTGAAACAACAGTATGATACACATATGTTAAACCCTTCATGAAACAACATAATGATACAAATATATATAAAATTGAAACAATAGTACATGATGTAAATATATATAACTTGAAAGAGCAATATGATACAAATAAAACTTAAAACATCATTATGATATAACTTGAAACAGTTCAATATATTCCTAGAAAGGGTTTGAAATATTTCTATCATACCAATGTTTCAAGTTATATAAAAATTTCATAATGTTGTCTTAGAAATGGTTACCATACATGTTACATTCATTGTAATTGAACAACAAAGAAAACATACATATATCTATTTGGGCGGTGATTGTTAGATTGTGAATAGTTTTGTTGTGACTATTTTGAAAGTTTCTAACTTGAAACAAAAGCATGATTTTCATATAAACACCATAGCTGTACATATTAGAGTCATTGTAATTGAAGAACAAACAAAGCATAAATGTAATCAAGTTTAATGTAAGTGAAGAAGGCTATAGGAAACTTACATATCTATGTATCTCTACAATATATATATCATAATGTTGTGTTAGAAAGGGTTGGAAATATTTTTGCCATACTGTTGTTTGAAGTTATATAAAAATATCATAGTTAGCTATAAGGGAGAGTCGCCGATATTGGGTTAGGGTTGTGTCTTGGGTATATAGAATGTGACAACATGAACAAAAAATGTATCATGTCCAAAACCTATAAATGCATTTAATGTAAATCTAAATGAATATCCAGTGCATGAAACACCAATTTCAATTCATTCAAATGTACATGGAAAAGGCTTATGATACATCAATATATATATGTATGCATAGGTAAAACTGATAAAGGTAGGTTTCAGACATACTGTAGACGCTGAAGGAGGTGGTTGCATTGCTTTGGAGGAGCTAATTCTTGATTAGGTGTCTCCAGTAGAAACAATATTTTAAATTGTGAATAGGTAGCTTGCATCACATAATTATGGTCTCTTGTATAAATAAATAGGCTGGTTGAATTTGAATCGGTAGGTGGAAGTGGAGAAATTTGAATTATGGGAGCGAATTTGATCTTGCATTGAAGGGATTAATGGTAGAAGTGATATGAAACGGGTACATAGAAAACTTGGTTGGTGATTTGAAAGGAGATTTAAATTTTTTGTAATTCTAATTAGGTTTAATATTTTTTTTTGATTAATTTTTAATTTTATGTTTATTTGTAAAGTATGGTTGATATAATTACGTATTTTAATTTTTGTTGTATTGCATAGTGAGTCTGAGAGTTCATTTTTGTAGGTAAATTAAAAAAAGACTGGTGTATATGGACATGGTGGAACAAATAGTTTATCAAAAAGGGATGATAAATGAAACATGTTTTATTGTAATATGTTAAAATGTATTTACAACTCACTCAGTTGACAATGGCTTCTATACATGTCAACTCACTTTGAATTCAAGTCAACTCACTTTTAATGTAATAAAATATATATTCTCGATAAAAATATATCCACTTGCATTAACCTATTTTTGGGAAGGTGGAAAATAATATTTATATTGTGGAAATAAATATATGTACTTGCATTCACCTAATATTGGGAAGGTGGAAAATAAATTATCTACCTATGATAGGACATAATTTAAATTTGACATGTCTTATCATATTAATACAAATATTTGAATTTTTTTTGGTTCGTTTATTACCCATAAGTGGTTTCCACACTGTCATATTCTATACCCATGACACAAGCCCTACCCTCGATCGATGCCTCTCCCTTATTGTTATTACGAAACACAAACCCTAAAAAGAGCCCTAATACCACTTATTAAGGCCTCACCTACAAAAACATTAAAAATAAGAATGCCTTTAGTCAGATAAATTTTGCATAACTCATACTATTAATTGATGTGTGAGTCCATTACTGCATCCATCCCCTCCCTACTACCATTTCTTTATAGGTTGTTGGAGCTGTCCTAGCATGCTTGAGTGACTATGTTCCTCCTCCTATATCACTTTAGGTTGCTTGAGTCAGCTGGATCTTGTTGTTAATGAGATGGCAGTGACTATCCAACCCCAAAAATGCACTTAGCATGGATGCATGGGCATGGATGTTGCTCCCTCATTTTTGTCACTACCTATATTTTGCCTACAAAAACTCTACCCTTTATATTTAGGGGAAATTGAGCAGTTGTACGCCAATTTTTTTAATGCCAGAAATCCTTATCTTATCTACTCCCGACAATGTTGTGTTATGTTTTTTTCTCTTTATTTAAATTTCATGTAATGTTTTTATATTTAATTTGATTTATTAAAAATTGAAATTTTATTCAATGTTAAATTTTTGTGATAATAATTGTTTTTCTTTAAATAATTATTTTTTTAATAATGTTTTAGATTTTATTTTGTATATAAGAAATAAAGAAAAATTAATATAAATAGTACAAATATATTAATCATTTTATGAAGAATATTTTTATTTATTTAAGTTATTTTATTTTTATAATTTTATATTTATTTAAAGAATTATTTATATTATTTTGATTTTATTTACTTGTTTTAGTTCTTAGGCAAATGTTAAAACTAAGATAGTCATTTGGAGAAAAAAATATGTAAAAGAGGTTTGATATTTTTCATTGTCTCTTACATAATTTTTTTTAAAAATGTGTATGAAAATTATTTGTTTCCTTTTCAGAGACAATAAAATAAAATCACTTTATTATAATTTCATACCATTCAAAAAAATAATGTAGGAATATTTAATTGAATTTAACCTTTTTACTTTATAAGTCTAATTATAATAGTTTTATATTACTATTATAATTAATGTTTAATATATTACTATTATAAATACAAGTATAATTTATTATATATAATATATAATTCTAATCTAATACATTATTTTATTTTATTTATTTAACCTACCTATTTTGAATGGAAAAGATAATACCTAATGTGAGACATTCCCATCATGCAAAGTCTAATAACCTAAGTATAACATTCAACATGCTATCTCACATTATCAGTGTATTATTTCAACAAGAGGTTATTCAACAACAAAGTACTTAAACTAATTCTCACATTATACTATTAGAATAAAATTAATATGTATAATAGAGTAGAAATGCCTTCCACTGAAGAGAAAAAAAATAAAAAGAAAGAGCTTTGCATGAAGATGTGAAAATTGATATATTCAAAATTAAGATATTACAAGAGATGTGTTGATGGTGAAAATGACACAAACAACATTAAAATAGAATATTTCTACTCTATTTCTCCTGAAAAAGAAAGACAACATATAGCAGCCTAACTCCCAAGGTCCTAGTAGTTGGTTCTCAACTGTTTGGTGTCACTCAATCGGTTCATGCATCTGTAATGTTCAAGGGGCCTGTGCTGGTAACAAAAGATTCAATCAATGAATCATTTTATCAAAATCGTTCTCGTAAATAAAGGGGGTTTCAAACAAAAGAAAAAGATAGAACAAAGGGGTAAACCAGTAACTATGAATCAAATTTATCTAGCATCCGGACATATACCTTCAACAATGAATTTTTTCTAACAAATCACAAAACCAAAGCATGACACAATTTACAACATAAACTATACCATTGCATGCATCTAAGGTGCTTAATTTAATACCACTATTCGCTTATCACAACTATCTCCAAGATTTCAAAACACACATCCATTCATTGCCAAGGTCATAGATCAACAGACCTTAATAACTTTAATTCAATGATAATCTAATAAGATAATCCTTAAATCTGATTCCTTCAAATGACTTTCATCACTCAAGAAACTTTTATGTTTAGCACAATCACTGCATACAGATAGATTATAACTTATCAGCCTTATCACCCAAAACAATTTAATTATACCACCATATTGTGAGAAAACATGTAATTTTTATTAACTGTAAAGTATCTAGTAACAACGTTTCTTAGTGATCAATACAAAATTCTATCTCCTAGCATTAGGTAAGCCAATCCTATTATCAATTAACTGACCTTTACAATATGATACCCATAGGGTATTTATAGATATACAAAAATTTGAACTCCACTTCTATTTTAGGTCATCCACCTTTTTAGGGACTAAATTTATCTTGGAAACTCAGATCAATTTGACATTAAGTTTTTACATTAGACATTCAGTTAAACTAGAGAATAGAAAATAGAAGAGAAAAATAAGTCATGCACTCCAAAACTGCCAGTGCTGCATGCAACATGCAAAGAAGAAAAAAGTCATGCATGCAGGGATTCATGCATGTGATGCCGGATCCGCAACGAACTCATCATAACTGGTGAAGACTTGCTGTGATGTATCTATTTCTGGCCCGTAAACACAACTATCTTCAAATTTAATTCCATCCAATTCTGCTGCAGCAAACTCCCTCATACCTTTTATCTTTGTCAACTCTCTTCCAGCAGCTTTTATTTCTTCTTTGACATCCATTAACTGATCTATCATCAAATCTCCGCCATCATCTCCTTTTTGCATTAGTCCTCTGAATATTTCATCCCATTTCTCTTTTATTTGACTCAAAGGCATGCCTTCTTTTGTTAATACATTTACCTCTACAATAATAGCAATGACCGCTTCCAGCTCTTCCAATTGCTCAGTCAGATTATTAATAGCCTCTTGAATCTCATCCTTATGTTTACACAAGAAGTCGGTTCTAAAACGAAGTATACAAGAGGTTTTTCCAATAAAATATTTATTCTCCTCCTCAAGTATGAACTGTTCAAGAAGAGTAGCTAAAGGTAATGCATTAAATTCCTCCAATTTTTGACTGTATTCTTTATACTCTTCTTCTTGTTTATCCGATGCTTCAATGTATTGATGCATTTGTTTTATCAACTCTTCAGTGCCTTTGTAGGCCTCAAAACCCTCAACCAAAGCTTCACCTACCTCTTGATTCAACTTGTCCATCCACCTGTCTACCATCTCCGCTTTGCCTCTTACCTGCACCAAATCATCTACCTACTTTTTACTTAATAAAATATGAGTCTCAATGGCCATTACCTGTTGTGATCTCGGAGAGGAAACACTTTTCAAGAATGAATGTAATTGATCCAACTGAGCCTTAAGCTCATCCTTCTTTTGTTTATCCTTTATCATTCTTGATTTGGTTGTTGAACCCACCACATCAATTAGGTTCATCTGTTGATTCCTAGTGATCCTTCCCAAGTTGATAGTACTCAATTGATAATCTATTACCGGCATGTCCCCTACCTCCTTTTCTATCATTGGCATGGCACATTCAACAACAATCTCTCCTTTGTCCGTGAGTCGGGTAGAATGTAGAATATTGGCCTTCTTTTTAGGCCTCTCTTGTTCAATCCCTTTCATCATATCCTCCCAATTGAGAGGTTGTGAAGGTGTTACTTCCCTCTTCTGTAAATCCAATTTTAACCAAGTGGGAGCACTTGGAGCACTAGTCATCATAGAGGAAGAGGAAGTAATGGTAGAAGGTGGCTGCATATTTACCTGGGTTTGAGAATCACCCCTTGCTTTCTCTTGTTGTTCTTGCACTATATGCATCTGCACAAGCCTTTCAGCCTCTTCCCTATCTTTCTATTCTTGCCTTTTCTTATCTTCCTCTTATTTCCTCAGACTCTCTTCCTCCAACCGATCTCTCTCCACTTTTTCTTTTTCCAACCTTTCCTTTTCTAATTTTTCCTTTTGTAAAGCTTCTTTTTCTAGTTTCTCCTTTTCTAAAGCCTCCAGTCTTTCCTTTTCTAATCTTTCTGCCTCTAGAGCCTTAAGTTTTTCTTCCTTTGCTTCTTCTTCTTTTTTCTTTTTAATTAGCTCTTCAGCATCCCTTTCCTTTTTAAAACTTTCTGCTTCTCCTTCTTTTTGGCGAGCTTCCTCTGCAAGTTTTAACTTGGCAACCAAGATTTCCTTCTCCCTATGGTTTCTTGCCTTCTCTTCCTCAAGTTCATGAATCTTCTATATTAGTTCCAACTTGTCATTCTCTTCTTTAACCTTGAGTTCATGTTCTTGTTGCCTTCTTTATCTCTCTACTTCATCAGCTGCTGCCTTAGCTTCAATTTGTTTGGCTTTCAATTGTTGCCAGTGCAGTATAGCATCAACTTGTACCTTGGCATCCATTTCCTTTTGTTTCTCTAAGGTTATAGCTCTTGCATTAGAATCTCTTTTCATATCTTCAAACAACTTCCATTGATCTTCTTGTGTCAAAATCTGCTCAATATCCTCCTCTAGAGGCAAATTCTCTTGCATATCTTTTTCTGACATAGTCTCATCTAAATCAGTCCCAACCTCTAGAATTTCCTTCTCCACCTCTTTACTCTTTGTAGTTTCAGCCATGCTATGAAGAGCTCCTTCTTGAATTTCTTTACTCCGCTTCTTTGCAAGTGGGATTTGTGCGGATGATTCACCTAATGTAGGTGTTGAAACAGTCGATCCCTTTTGAACACCTCCTTCTTGCGTTTCTTCTTCATCATCTACTGCCTCAAGTTCTATCTCTTCAATGTCTGGAGGAAGGAACTCCAAAGGCTCTTTAGCAGGTGTCTTTCTTTTGATCCTTTTGTATCGCTTACCCTTTTAAGGGGCTAGCCCTTGAGGAGTCTTGGTTCTTAGAACTAACCATTGCACAATCCTATCCAATACTGTCCTTCCAATCTTCCTAAAATCAATAGTTTCTTCAGCATCCTAATCAATTGGATCCAGGCTCCTGGTGCCAATGTTCAAAGTTTTATAGGATGGATCCAATACAATTCCATCATCCACCAATGTGTCAGGAATGTTATCTTTAACACCAAGTTTTGACATGAGTGAGACAAACAATCTTTCATAATTCTTCTTCCTTAGATCATACTCATCTTGTCGGTCACTCTAGAAGTCTTCTAACAAATTAAAATGTTTGACAAACACCGAAGGCAACAAGGCATACATCTTACCCTTCAGATCAAAATACTTATGAGATGTGTATAAACCCAACTTCAATTGTATCAACTCATTACAAACCACCTTTGCTCCTACCAAGTGCTGACAACTATACTCACCCAACTTCATGGGGAACTTGTGACATCCTATTTTATGCTTTATTCAAAACCGAGCATTAACCCCAAGAGCCTAATATACAAACTCCATCAACACTATCCTGTTATTGCAACACCTTGGAAGCAAATCTGGATGGCCTTCAAAACTAGCCAACCTGAAATATGTGAATTTGGGGTATTGAATGTACCAACATCCCCATTCAACAATGAATGCCATGGCTTCTTGACTCAACCGGTACCTTGCATCTCCATCCAATTGGTTGATGACCACATATATAAATGCATCATTGACTCTTCTGAAATGAGTCTCAGCAACCTGAAGAGACAATTGGTCATAATGCTCCCACACTTTCTTCTGTCCATCCAAGGCTCCCATTATGCCCACTCTATTCAAACCTAGGAAAATACCCTATCTTGTTGCTGCATATACAATGTAAGAAGTCATAAAGAAGCTTTTAGTTTGCCTGACGTTAGTCAGTTGATCATGAACAACATTTGACACAATCATCGGCCAATCAAACTGTTGGGCTCCATTTAAAATAGTCTAGATGAAAGGAAACATCCACTCCTTGAACTGAAAGGTATCTCTCTTCCCAAAGGCCCTAGATAGCATCATGATTAGATCTGATACCTCCTTATAGAAATCTGCCCTCTTTGGCTGGTCTGCAAGTTTACTTAAAGATTTATTTTTTGTCTTCAACCACTTTTTGTTTAGATGAGACTTATTGGAGTCCTTATACTCACTATATTTCTCCAAGGCCTCTGCCTCATCCAACTACACCAAACTCCTAGGATCTGGGACATTAAATATATTTTGGAATGCCAGAGGAGTGAGATCAATGATCACATTATTTTGAGAATCCATGCATTGACTAGTTGCAGGATTGTAGGCACTAGCTGCTGTTAAGATCAACTCTGGGCGTTGGATTGATATAGGAAACAAAGTAATATGAGCCAAACCGGACTCCACAATCCTCTTCATTCTAGGCATCGCATCTGTAGTGAATGTTTCAGCATATGCCTCCTCAAAGCTGTACTTGCCCAAGTTTGTATTAGTGATGTCTGACCAGTCTGCTTCCACCTTGCTCACCTTCACAACCAGACTCTGGTGATTATACCTCAAGGTATAAGGCAATTGTTCTGGATTTAACTTCTTTGGTTTAGGTGCGGCCTTTGATGTTCCTGTAGGCTGGTTCCTTCGAGCAACTTCCCCTGATGTTCCTGAAATCCTTCAACTTTAAGCAAAACCTCTAATTAGATCTTTAAATATCATCACAAAACATTATTTAAAAACCATGCCTTTCATATAAGCATTGGAGGTGGAACCAGGCAAAAACATAGTTTTTAAACAACACTGTTAGACTCAGAGTCAAAACCGATATAGATATTTTACTAACAATGAAAAAGCTCGGAGTCGGAAGTGGGAAGGTGATCGGAACCGGGATCAAAATGAAAAACGGATTTGGTTTTTCTTTAGATTTTTATATTTTCATATTCTATTTCCATTTCGCCTCCGCTTCCATCTAGGTTATCGTTATTTCGAAAGAAGACTTCTGATTATACGTGGAGCCGGAGACGGGATGGAAATAGAATCGATACCTTTTGCAAAATAGAGTTTTCAAATTCAAAATCGATTCCGATCCCATCTCCGCCTAGGTTGACCATGAGATCATCAAAGATTTTATCGATTTAACACACAACTCCATGATTAAAACCAAGGTCGTATTAAATGAGAAGAGCTTTAATAAGTCTAATACTCATATGACCATGGGGAATGACTGTATTTTAGGGCATCATATTTTAATCATTTAAATGTGATCACAGAAACACACAAAACCCTAATCTAACAAACATGATAAAACTAGGGCAGGGATTTTAAACCTTGCCATTTTACTAGATTGAATACATGACAAAACCCTAAGTAAAAATGAGATTCAACTCACCCTAACTCATTGTAAAAACATGAATTTAATCTACTTCACTGTTGATCCCTAATTTTAACCAATGCCATTAAAAAAAACCCTAATTTAATCTAACTTACTGCAAATTATCAAAATAACACGACACGATCATGGCTAAAACGTGAAAGCAACTATGCTCTAAAACACAAAGAACTAAAAACAAAAGCAAAAAGAAACGAAGAACATAACCAGACAAACAAAATAGAGCAAGAACCTACTCTAACAAACATACCAAGAACCACAGATTTGTTTAAAAGCGAAATGATTCAAAGCACGAGCAAATATAACAAATGCAACAACAAAAAAAACAACAATGATAAGAAAACCCTACCTCGAACACAAAAGAACCTAGCTAACCTTTTGAATTGATTCACAAGCAATAACCTTCTCCTCCTTCAATCAATTCGCTCAAATGAACTTCGTCGCTGCTCTTTCGTGCTCTTTAATCTCTTAACAATGATAATAATGATTCGTTTAATCCTTAATGAAGGTAAAAATGAGGATTTCTACCTACATGAGCAGTTGTCATTAATGCATTAAACGCAGTTAAGGCAGAGTTAGAACTGAAAAGAAACGAACACTTCTCTGCAGTGCAACTTCAGTCAAATAGTCAACGACCCAAAAAACAGCGGGGGCGGAATTGAAATGGAAACTGATTTAGAAACTTTAGAAATTTCACAACTTCATTCCCATTATGGTTCCGGGTCTGCCAACTAAACATAAAAAGTAAAGCAAAAGACCGACATAATAAAACTAAACACAAAGACTTAGACTAAAACCAAAAGTCGAAATAGCGGAGGCGGGGGCGGAATCGATTGTGATTTTGCAATTTTCGATAAGGACCAACTTAACACCCACTCCGGGTCTAGGTCTGCTGAAGACAAAACAAAAGGCCAAAAGAAAGACCGTCGGGATGGGAACCAAAACAAGTTTCAAAAGAACTTTTAGAACCCGATTCAGTTCTGGTTCCGCTTCCGACAGACTAAACCAAAATAAACAAAGTGTTGGAACAAACGACTCCAAACTTTATTTGAAAAACAACTAAGGATAAAGAACAACAAGGGGGGACCCATTTTGACCAAGGCAAAAGATGGGGTGGCTATGCAAGGCATAACAAGATAATTTTCTTTAGAAAAGCAATGTATGCAACCTTAATGTTGACCTAAAAATAGCTCAACTAAATAAAGCTTGCTTATTAATTAGGTAAACTAATTATTACCTAAGAAAAATCTAAGTAAACTTAATAAAGTGTAATTAAATAATTAATTACACCAACACCCTCCCTTAAGTGAAACTTAGGGAGACTAAAAAAGCATGCACCTAGAACTAAGATGAAAGCAAGAAAGCATGAATGGGTCCTGACAACAAGGCCTGATTAGGTACCCATGTACAAATGCAATGAAAGAGTAAGAGAAAGAGGAGAAAATCCAGTGGGATAACCCCCCTCTCAATGAGATGACCTACTACAGAGAAGCACTGGAAGAACACTATGGAGTAACACTGGAACCGAAATCCGACAAGTAAGGAAAGATACTTATGTTTGCAAGAAACCATATCAGAATCATAATAATGCAACAATAGAATTGATGCCATGGAACACTGGAAAAATCCAAATAGGAACAAACCTAGAATCTATGAAGAAATAGTAGATAAAATGAATGATGTGATACTGAAATGAAGTGCCAAGATTCAAGTTACACCCTCCCAACTGCCAAAATATCCAAGTAATCTCCAAAACACCCATCGGGCCATATCTAGAATAATGATAAACCTAGGATAGATACAAAAAAAAGTGCATGGACAACAATATAGAGCTTCTCAATACCTTTCCAACGCCGCAAAGATAGCGAAAATTGGAGATCGTGGCAAAAACTTATGAGCTCAGAAGCAATAAATGAACATCTAACTTCAAACAACAATAAATGTAGTAAAATAGAAAAATACTGAAAAAAAAACTGTACCACCTGAAAGTGCTTGGAACCAGCTTTCTGACGATATCTTGTTTGCCCGATTTTGATACTGTATGCCTAAGTTATGCCAAAAAGAAAAAAATACTCCTTTAGGGCAAACTGGGGTTAGGAGGGCCGTATGGCTGATGACATCATGCTAATGTCAGCACTTCACGGGAAAAAAATTGATGGCCTGGAGTCCGTGGGTGATTAGGGGCTGGTGGACTAGGGGCTATGACGGAGCCCTTGGTCGCTGATATGACCAAGGCTGGGGCTGAGGGGCTGGTTGGGGGCTAGGTGCATGGCATCCGGTCCCCCATGACTAGGCCTGTGAGGGCTGGAAGGGGTTGACAATGTGTTGGTTGAGTGTCACCCGGTGGCCACCAGGTGGTGCAACGACGATGCACCTCATTTCTATTGGCAGCACAAAAAAATTTACAAAAATTTCAATTTTTTTTATTTTTTTATTTTAGTTCATGCTTCAGGACGCGTGCTGGGGGAGGCCATATGACTTCCTTGGCAAAATTTGTTTTCCTTTTAGATCAAGTGCTCAGAAATCGACCAAACAACAGGCATCCTTAGGGTTTTTGGCCACTGCGAACGCGATGGTGACCTTCGTTTGTGCTCAAAATGTTTTAAAAAATCAGCTACTTCCAGAGCTTGCAAAAAATCACCAAGCTTGAAACCCTCATAGATTTCTTCAACGATGACCAAAATCAGAAAAATGAAAGCCAATCCTGACTTTTTCCAGCGCCTCTGAATCCAATGGTGAAGTTCAATCTGATCCAAAATGCCACGTAGATGAAATCAAGGCATGATACCCTCGAGGAACCCCGAACGAACTCTGCAATGATTTTCTCCAAAAGCTAAGAAGGGGTTGCATGTCAAGGCTCTGATACCATGTTAGAAACCAAAATTAGATATGCAAATCAAAAGACCTTCCATAGAAGAGAAAAATCAATAAAAATAAGAGCTTTGCATGAAGATGTGCAAATTGATATATTCACAATTAAGATATTACAAGAGATGATTTTATTTATAAAAGCAATGTATGCAACCTTAATGTTGACCCAAAAACAACTCAACTAAATAAAGCTTACTTATTAATTAAGTAAAATAATTATTACCTAAGAAAAACTTAAGTAAACTTAATAAAGTGTAATTAAAAAATTAATTACACCAACAATTATAAAGTAGAATTATACTACATTATGGATTAAAAAACTATTTTTATTTATTTAAAAGGTGATATAAAAGAAATACTAGAAATGAAAGCTATATGTGTTCTTTAATTTGTAGGTATATGTGTAATGTTTTAGATTATAAGGATATATGTATAATAGAATAAAGGTACTATCTATGCTTCATGTAAAATAAATATAATAGATATTTAAAATTATACATATATCTCTATAACCTATTTTTAGATAAATAGGATATCTTAGTTATTTTATTACATTAGAATACATAAAAGGTTAGACAATGAAAAACATCAAACCTCTTTTTCATAATTTTTTCTAAAAATAGATATCTTAGTTTTAACATTTACCATTAGATGCATAAGAAATCCATGCATCATCCATGGATAATACATATAGTAATTATTATCTAAGAACTAATTTTAGATAAAATATATAATATATTTTTATATAATATGAACTTAATGATACATTTTCAAGATTAATATTTTGACGTTTGTTTACCTAATATCTGTGTAATTATCAAACTTCTTTTACATATAAGGTTAAAATAATTAATGTAGTCAATGGGCCCTTGGTCTACTGGTGAAGTTGAAAGGTTCTCAATGAGCCCGTGAGGGATCAAGTCTTGTTGAGTGCAAAGGCTCCGACATCGAAATATGTAGGTATATGTATAATAGAATAAAGGTACTATCTATGTTTCATGTGGTATAATTAAAAATCAATTTAGTCATTTAGCAAGTAAAAATAATTTTATAAGTAAATAAATATTAAAATATGTTGAGTTAAAAAAATATTCTCCATAAAATGATTAAGATATTTGTACTATTTATATTAATTTCTCTTTATTTCTTATATACAAAATAAAATCTAACATTATTAAAAAATAATTATTGAAATAAAAACAATTATTATCACAAAAAAAATAACATTGAATAAAACTTCAATTATTAATCAATCAAAATAAATATAAAAACATTACATATAAAATTTAAAGGAAGAGAAAAAAAAACATAACACAACATTGCTCTAGAAAGTATGAGCGCGTAGATAAGATAAGGATGTGTGGCACTGAAAAAATGGGCATACATTAGTTTCCCTTAAATACAGAGGGTAGAGTTTTGCAAGTAAAATAAAATACGGACAATGAGAAAAAAGGAGGAGGCAACATTCATGCCCATGCATCCATGTTGGGTGCATTTCTACATTTCTGGGGTTGGATAGCTGCTGCCGCCATCCTACTCAATAATGGAAAAGGATCTCTAGCCCCCAAAACGACATGGAGCATGGATGCCTATACCCCTGCATACTACCATTTGTGCACCAACCAGTCATGTGCTACAGGCAGGCCGTAATTGTCAGGGTTTTTTTTGTTTACGGTGCCCAATATGTATTTTTACGTCATTTTTAAGTTAGTCGTGCTATTTTTTAAATTTTTCATTCGCCATTTTTGTTGATTTCCCCACCGGTTTTGGTTTCGCCTCCTCCAATCTCTTTCTATTGGTATTGACCTTACACACATCCAATTTGGCGAGCTACAGTCTGAAAATTAGGTTACAACGAAGGTTTTAAAGTATGTTTACTAAAATGAAAATTATGGCCAAGATCTTAATAATGAGCACATTTAGGTTTTAACATTACTACATCCTTTATCCTTCGTAATTAGTATATATTAGCATAATTAATATATAATATATATTTTATATAATAAAAATAAATAGTTTTGTTAAAAAATTTAATATAAATAGTATATTTAAATTAATTATTATTTTATATTAGTTATTTTAACAAAACTATTAAATATATATATAAAATTATTATAATTAATAATAATTATATTTTTATATAATACAAAATAATTAGTATAATTAATATATAATGTATATTTTATACAATAAAAATAAATAATATATTTAAACTAATTATTATTTTATATTAGATTTTTGAACAAAACTATTAAATACATATATAAAATTATTATAATTAATAATAATTATATTTATATATAATAAAAAATAATAATATATAATTATAATATAAAATATAATTAATATATTATATATATTTAATATAATAGTAATATAGATTAAATTATATATAATATAATTATATTTAATAATGTTTATAGGTTATATTATTATTATATATTATATTCTATAATAAAAATTATTAAATATAAATATGAAATTATTATAATTAATGATTAATATATTCTTATATAGAACAAATTAAATTAATATATAAAAAATCTGATAGTTTAATTGATCTATGGAGAGATTAGGAAAAAAAAAAGAGATAGAGGGGGAGACGATTCTATATAGAGAGAGGAATATATACTAACACTTGCACCTAAAGGAGGTTCAAGGATTACGTCGATAAAAAACTATATGTAAATATGTTAGAGAGTATGTGTTTGTGCATGGATGTGCTACAAATTCTAGTTGCATTATGTGAATGTTTCACCATCATTTCTCGCATCCATGGTGTTTGGATGCCTATGATAAATGAAATATTTTCCACATTGTTTGGTCTTTTATAATAGAAGAAGTTATCTTTCTCCTCTACATGCCACATGCTTACATTTTTTGCATCATCTTCATTCTTTTGGGATCGAAGTAAGCGTAATTTATTTCATGCATTCAAAACATTTTTCCCCAACAAATATGTGTCCCTCTTATTCATTAATTGAGTCAAACCAGGGGCTAGATAGTGTTGTTCACATATTGTATCAATTCCCACACCCATTATCAATAAGGATTCAATATATGATTTGCATTCATTTGACAACCTCGATGCAACACTACTCCTTGGATCACCAGAAAGGTCATCTTTTCCATGACAAAATTCACCTTTAGCATCACAATGACTGAAATCATTATATGTAATAACCACAACATTTGGTCTACCATACATAGCCTTAACAAGAAAGTGGGTTCGATAACCCCTTTTTTGGATAAACCTTCATTTCCTTTTCTTGTTTTCAGAGTTATTTTTGTTGTCCTCGAAGCCAAAAGCACACCAATAACTATTTTAACATGTACAATATATATATATATATATATTAATTGATATAACAAATAGAAAATATAAGTTATGACACGCTTCATTATTATATTAAATCTAAGAAAAACTTGAGTACATCTTCATTGTCTAGTCGGTAGGTTGTACCAAGTCATTCTTTCTATTCAATTTGCATACAAATGTTGTCTCTATACTATCCAATAATCCTTCTCCTTTGACAAAGTGAGGGAGTCTTTCAAGAGGGATTGCAACACATATGTCTATCTCACTATTATCACCTCCAATAGGTGTCCATTCAAGGTCAATGCTTGAGAAATGATTTCCCTCATTGGGAATGTCTTGCACATCTAGAGAAATGAGTGATTCCCATTTATTTCACCTACCCATTCTGAATAATATTAAGATGGTTAATGGACCTAGAATATAAAAAAACATGGGAATATTATCATCCTAAAATTCAATCAAACCCCAATGAATTTACAAATAAGATCATTTCTCTAAGAAAGTCTTTTACCACAAAGTCAATTTATAAATAAGATCATATGGGACAATGTTCTCATTTGGGATGATGTTTAGATTTTTCATTATAGGTTGGCATGATTTAAACTACACGATTTGTTCCCAAAGCATAATTTTTACATTAGCATGGTGTCTTAATAATAGACCTACTTGTACCCTTAACAATGGCATCAATGATCCAACCAAACATACAATTATTTTATATGATGACTTCAATTTCATTGACATGCCACATTATTACTTGGATAAATTTGTGAAATTTATTTATACACTAACACTCATAAGCCTGGGATTGTAAAGGAAGCTATTGGTATAAATTATGTAGATTCTTGGAAAGAGGCTATGTATGAAGAAATGACAACATTAATAAAAAAAGTAACACATGGGAAATTTATTATATTTTCTAAATGGACATAAAATTGTTGGATATGAACATATTGTGTGGGAGGAAAAAATTATGATGAAAAACAATGATCAAAACATAGGAAAAAAGAAACTAATCTAATTCTTAAATACAAATCAAAACCTAATCCCTCACTCACAAAATGCAATTGTAAAATAAAAGAATTAAAAGATAATTTAAGTGCATATTTTTCTAACCACCGATGCTTCTCCTAATGGAACTAAGGTAGAATATTTTAGTCCATCTAAATTGAAATTTGCAGGTAGCTTTGCATCCTCTTGTGCCAAGTGCATGAAGTATGAGAACTTTTGATTATTTATAAGCATTATATCTATTAGTTTCAATGTTTGAAGGTGGTTTGTACATTGTTTGTATTTTACCACAAACACTCTTTTGATTAGATTTCAAACTAGATACATGTCTAACATCCTAACCTCTTCTCTTCCCACAAAGTGCTATGTGGAAATCAAGGAAATTAAGGCAACGGTTTCCTATTGTTGACTTTAGTGAAAGAAAATTGTGATATAAATCCAAATACTTAGAAACCTCTAAGGATAGAATTCCAAGGGCAAGCAATAGCACATGGATTTTTTCAAAGGTATTTGCTTCCTCTAAAGGGTTTGAAATTTTGATGATTTGTTGAGTGTTGGTTTTCCAATGTTTTAGATCCAAGCAATGTGTTTTGATTCAAGATAAAGAACAAACCTACAGATAGACAAGAGACAATATTTGTTGTGTTCCCACTTGGATTTTACTCCAACTACGCATATTCAGTGCAGATGACTAGAAGCTTGACCACACAGGCTCCCCCTTACAGTGCACTCGCTTCTCGGGTCAACCAAGCTTCAGTTCTCATGAATCTCCCATGAATAACTTCTCATCTCTACAACAAAACCACATGTTACGTGGGGCGGCTTCAAAGGACATGACCTTTTGCACCAACAAATAGAAAAGGATTTTGGATTTTAAACAATTTTGGCTCTTAATCAGGACACCCGTTCGATCAACCACACAAGAGGCAAGATCAACTCCAAAGAGAATCACTAGCTTGTCTATAGGAGCAATCGTAATGATGAGATTTCCTCAACATTCAAATTTGTATACCGGTTGGGTGAAGCTTGGCTTTAGCTCATTACCAGTCGAGTTGTTCCCTTGGGTGAGTACTTTTTTTTCCCACAAGGAAGGCTCTCTAAAGATAGACAAAAGCGAGCAAGTACATCCGTAGTTTGATTATCTTTGTTTGCGTAAACAAAGAGAGAATACCGACAATGCCTTTTTCTCACACTAGACAAGTTTGTTCAATTTTAGATCCCAAATCGAAGTGTAGAGGCAATCTTTTAAATAACCTAATATCACCAAAATTCTTTTGATTCTCAAGATCATTGTGAAGTGCAAGAGAAGTGCATACACATTTCAATGGTATTATTTTGTAAAAAAGATTACAAAACAAGAAAGACACATGTTCATTTTAATCCTCAAAGCAATGATGAATTCGTTTTATAGCACCAAAACCAAGTGTGGGAGATTGCTTGTTCAATTTTAGACCAAAATCCAAATTCTAGTAAGTTTCTAAGTTCAATTTTTAACCAACTTGAAGAGATCAAATCAATGGTTAATTTTAAACCAAAAACTGAAGTGTGTTGGCTTAAAACAAAAAATGAAAGAAAAAATTAAGTGCTCTAGACTATTACAATTAGCATTTTAAAATGCTTTTTTCCAAGTTAAAATTCAATGCTCATTTCTTCAACTCCAATCTGTTTGTGTTCTTTAATTCCAATGCCTAATTCATAATTCTCATTAATAACTAATCAAATATACATATATATAATTGCAAATGTATTTCTATGTCATCTAGGTTGTATATTTTATTTTTAGGGCTTTTAAATTCTAATCTCGTGTATTTTATTTTTCTCCACAAGTTTTACATTCTTTATTGATTGGAAAATCTAGAACCAAATCATTATCAATTCAAATTTAATTTTCACTATTATTTTCAAGAGCCCAAAAGGATTAACTTACAAGTTACTATGTGTTATTACATTTTTTACTTAAAATAAATTTAATAATTTTTTGGAAAGAATAGATATCCATTTTCCTTCGAGATTATCACCACCTCCTTACTAGGTTGACCCTAGGCCTAAACTATTGATAAACGGTTGTAAAAGTTCCTTAAAATGATAGATCGGTTGCAGTGGTTTCTCCAAGCATGTTTCCTGCTATGTCTAGAGTTATGATGTTTTATTTTGGAGAGTCAGAAGATGGATTCTTGATTAAGGATTTTAGATTTTCCCGAGATCATAGACAAGTGATGGCAGAAATAGTTAACTATAGCTGAATATTATGGTAATTGTGTGAGCACTAGTGTCAAATGCGTTGGTTTTCTATCAAATGCGCAACTATATGGAAATAGTGTGATTCTGTGTCTCAAAGGTGGTTTTGATGAAAAGTGTTAAATGGACTTTAATTAAACATTCATTTAATTAAAATAGATGAAAATGTTAAATTAGAGATATAATTAAATAGATAATATTTATTTAATTAATCAAAGTGAGTAAAAGGTTAAATTTGATGAAAGGTGTGAAATAATTAAATAATCATATATTATTTAATAAATAGAGGAATTTGGGTTAATTAATCAAATAATGTAATATTATTCAATTAATAGAGGGAAATGGTTAGATGATGCAAATGAAATGAAAATGTAGTGATACTAGGTGATAGTGGATTGATAATGTGAAAATGTCATTCAACACGTGTGATAATGTGTTGAGTCAATTTTACATGTCTACACATATGTTCAAGAATAGTAAAAGATAATAAAAGAAATGAGGCTATTGGTAAAGGAAGTTGGTGATATTGATAGTAAAATATCCATTAGTGATAGGAAAAGGTGTCTCAACTTTACATTCCTAATGCTCATTTTAATATATTTTCTATACACTTGATATTTCATATTCTAGTGAATTATTTTCTTGTGGGACAGTTCACGTCCCATGTGGAGGATCCTAATTTTTTTAAGTGATACTATTATGTTTTAATATTTATTCTAGTTAAATATATGTTGGTGATACTCCTATTATATATTTATCTACAAGTTTATTGCATTCCTCTGGCTTACTAAAGAATGCATTAGGTTGCTTTGGAATTGGAGTGTGGATTTTTCTCTCAAAAAGATTTTTCCCACATACATTTTTGTTATGGTATATTGCTTATTTTATGTTTATATATGTTTCTACTTTTACAGTTGAATTTTTTTAAGAATTTGCACAAAAGTCTGCTCATTAGATTGGTTTAGGAAGCATTTTCATGTACTTTTCTTCCTTTTAGTGATGGAGGGTTCTCTTTAGGCATTTCTTCATCTAAAATTTGTTTCAAATTGAGGTTTAGAGAATTTGGGAAAAGAAATAAAAAATGTATTCTAAAATATTGAAATTTATAAAATATAAACAATATTTTATTTAAAAGAGAATAAATTATTGACCTCCTACATATCCTATGACATGGCATTTAAAGAAAGAAAAAAAGCAAGATGCTCTTATGTTTTGGTCTCTTTATAGTAATTAATTATGGTTGTTGGTGGTAAAAATGTGTTCTAAGGAGATTTTTCCTCTATGTTGTATATAAAATGTTTGCATTAGGTGTAACACGATCATGTTATAATGAAATTTTATTATTTTTCCTCTTTCTTTCCCCCAATTCATTGCACTCGCCCCCTTAGGTTTTTTTCCCTTCTTAGTTGAGTTATTCCTAACTTTCTAAGTATGCATGATAATTTATTTAATCAATCATTGTATTGTCTAATATGCTAGGGTGAGCCATTGTGGTTTTAGATAATCAATTTTCTCTTTTCCTAAGAGATCCTCTCACATGCAATTGATGGTCCCCAAACTAGGTAACCATTTCTCTAAGGCAAGCGTTGCATGCAAATCTTGGACAATGAGGTTAGGAGGTTGATGCAAGTGCTTGGCGATTCAGAGGGAGCCTACTAAACCTAAGAAGATGGTTGTGTTGCTAATCGAAAGAGTACCTCTGGATGTTGTTTCATTTGAGGTTTGCTATGATCTCCTAGTGCAGCAGGAAAGAATCATCTGTAGCATTGAGTACAACAGAGGCAGAGTATATTGTAGCTTGTGCGGTAGCTCCAGAAGTAGTGTGGCTTCGTAAGCTCCTTTCAGTATTATTTGGACAATCAATGAAGCCTACTATCATTCATTGTGATAACCAAAGCTATATGAAGCTTTTTGTCAACCCTGTGCTTCATGACATAACCAAGCATGTTGAGATCAAATACCACTATATTAGAGATATGGTATTGAGGGAAGCTATACAATTGAGGTATATCAACACCAATGAGCAGATGACATACATTATCACCAAGTCTCTCTCCAGAATAAAGTTTGTGTACTTTCAAAATAAGCTTGGTATGGTGGAGAATACAACCTTAATTGGGAAGGAGTCTCAACATAAGTTATCCTCTTTAATGAGTTATTCTCTGTAAGAGAAGTTCAAGGTGAAATCCCTTGTTAATGAGTTCTTCTTTGTAAGAGAAGTTTGAGGTGAAATCCCTTGCTAATGAGTTATTCTTTGTAAGAGAAACTTGAGGTGAAATCCCTTGATTGTACCCTCTGGGAGAGCCATGGTGGATTTCATGTGTGTGACTCCATGACAACATCACGTGAGAGAGTCCATGATTATTTTCTTGTACTTGTGTTTTCACCCTCTAGGAGAGCCATGGTGAATGTCATGATGTGGTGACAACATCATGTTAAGTGATGAACACTTGTACATACCATACGTGGGTGTAGCCATGATGGTTGATATCACGATGAGGTGATATCTTTCCTTTCCACATATGGGAGTAGCCATTGTGGTTGACATCATGATGAGCTGATACATCTTATGCAGCTAGAAGTATCCTCCTTGGTTGAGAGGCAGTGTTGATGTTTTGCAACATCTGGATTATACTTCCATCCCTGCATGTTTTGTGGAGTGCAATTTAAATATAGCCTATTCGACTATTTAAATTGCAAGGCAATCTTATACTTATGTGATTTTATTCGTGAAATAAAATATTTATTGTGGCCAACTTGCTAAGGAGACGACTCTTGATTCTATGTAAATAATATTGTATTTATTATATACAAGTCTAATCTAATATTTATAAAAGGAAATTATATTATTGAAGGTCGAACTCTTGTAATAAGGCGCCTCTCTCTTGTATATATACAAGATCATTCTCCTCTCATCCACATCATTTTCAAGCACAAGCATATTTGCAAGTTAGAGCAGACTTAGAAGGAGTAGATCGAGCTTATTCAAGAGCAAGACAAATTCGCAGGCAGAACACTCCTTATCAAGTGTGAATTGCTTTCCATCAAGAGCAAATTAAAGGCCATGAGCAGATCAAATAAGTCAAAAGATCATTATTATAATTGCATAAGAGCATATTGATTATTGTAAGGAGAGTTATTTGATTATATTGGGCTTTGTGAAAGCCATTCCTTATAAAGCTTCATTGTTGATAGTTGAATATATATAAGGAAGATTTTTGCTGGGATTTTTCTCCCTCAAGTGGAGGGTTTTCCTAGGGTATCTGCTGTGTTATTGTCTAATTTGCATTAAATTTTTTAGTTTATATCTAATCACTAAAAACTAACACGAGCTTCCATGAATGTGGAAGGATTAAACCATTTTTCTTACAAATGGATGTCTTCTTTTAGGCCACTAATCATACAAATTTTGAAAGAGTTATCATCAAGCCCACATGTTAGATTTGCTAATTTTTAAAAAATTATTTTGGTAGTCACTAACTAAATATATTTTATATAATTTAGCTAATTATTTTTACTCACTTGGACCAAATTAGGTGAGGAACTATTTACAAAATTTCTTCCACATGATAAAACCATTTATTTTCCCCACCCATCAATATTGTTGGATAACTTCATATCTGAGATGGGAGGATATTATGGAGAGTTTTTGATGTGGTAATTTGATAGAATGCAAAATATTGTTGTAATCTATATAAGCAACTTACATGGTTTAATGAATTAAGGGAAATCTAGTTCAAGAGCATGTTGAATTATGCCAAGACTAGAGTGGTTTTGGAAATTATTTGGTGCAATGCAAGATCTTTGTCAAATATTTGAGTGTTCAATGTGAGAATTATTGGCTTATTACATCATATTTGGCATTAAGGCCAACCAAGCAATTGTTAATATTGGCAATGTGATCTACCTTGTCCAACTTGGATACTTGTTGTTTTAAAGTGGATTGTACATTATTTCAGATCTTCATCTGAATTTTCCAAATAAATTCCTTGGTGATCCTATAATCTATAACAACTTATACTATTGGGTGTCTAGTGTCATCAAACCATTATACCAAAATGATTAACAAGCTAAGATGATCAAATTAGGTTGATTTTAAATAGTAAAATATAATTTATCTCTAAAAAAACTATTTATGGGAAAATTAGACACAACTATTAAATTTCTCTCAACTTTAAATAAATTATTACTATATGAATTTTCTCAAGGTTATTAAAAACAATTGGATTTATCTAAATCTTGGTATATCTATATCTACAGATTTTTTATCAAATATTTCCAAATATGTTCACAAATATAATTTCAAAGGGGAATTGGTAAGATAATGTTTATCTAGTCTACAACCTTTTTGATATACTTTTCCCATTCATAAATAATGATTTGACCCAACATTTTAAAGCTCTAAATATATAGATTGCACCTTCTTGTAGCAATAGTATCTTGTCTCTAAGGCATGAAGAGTCCTAGCACTAACTACTAACCAATATAATAAAAATTTAAAGTAGTTAATGGATTCTTATGATGAGGTTCCTCCCGGTTCTAGAGAGTCTTTTGATGTATTTAAATGTGTGGAATATTATGACCATATAAGAATATTGTTTGAAGTTAGACATTGGTGAGTTGAATCTCATTGTACATCACAATTATTAATTATGTTTAATAATAAATATAACTATTTGAAAATATTTCAAAACCCTAGACGTAGAGTTTTTAGTCTGGGCCACTATTATAAAAAACAATCGATAAATTCTGCAAGTAATCCACTAATTTTACCGCTTTCTAATCACTAAAATGCCACAAGGACAAGCGAGAGAAAATAAGGATAGCTGTGGTAACACTATTGTTATTACAAAACACAACCCTAAAAAAGCCCTAATACCACTTGTTAGGATCTCACCTACAAAAACAGTAAAAAATAAGAATTCTTTTAGTCGTATAAATTTTACAGAACTCATACTCTTAATTGATGTGTGAGTCCATTACCGCATACATCTCTGCCCTACTACTGTTGTTTCGCAGGCTGTTGGAGCTGTCCTAGAGCGCCGGAGTGACCGTGTCCCTCCTCCTGTACCGCTTTACATTGCCTGAGTCAGCTGGATCCTGCTGTTAACAGAGCTACGAGATGTCTCACTCTGAGATAGAAAAACCTTCTGTGGATACAACTTTTGATGAGATCTTGGCCATCCTACTTGATAATGGACTCAGGTATCGTGAAGACATGGCTAATACTATGCTGCACCAGGGCTTTACGAAGGCCATCTTTGTGCGGGAATGTGGAGTTTTCAAGTCATTTACTCACAAGAAGTTCCTCAGAATAGTTGCCCTGGAGGCGCTCAAAAAAAGTGTTATTCCGGACACCATCGAACTTGATGCCAAAGCTATTGTGGATTTTGCTTGCTGGTGCAAGCAGCCCGAGGGCAAGGATGCGATCGCGGCCTTATATAAATTGGAGAAGTTCAGGAAACGTGCTGGTGATAACATTACGGCCCAAGACTTCTCCTGGCTTGTCCTTTTCGAAATGCAGAGGTGTGATTACAAAACCGACATTCGCAGCAAGCGTAAGGAGTTGGAGGCTGAGATAGTGGAGCTAAATCGACAGATTAAGATGCGCAGGAAGGAGCTTGATAGTTACGTTGCTGAAAGGGGTGCGGTTTACTCAGCTGCGGCACAATATCAACCGATGGAGCCAAAGGCTGTTGGCTGTGAGTCTTGGAAAAGGTACTGCAATGAGTTGCAGGTTGCTAATCGGACTGTGCCAGTGTGTAATAACGACAATCTTCTCATTGCTGTCCACAAGTTTAAAGATGCTGTCCAGCAAGAGCATTTGGCACAATTCTGTGCCAATGAAGATGTTAGAGCTGGTCTCGAGGCTGATATCAGGAAGAAGACTCGGGGCTTGGAGGCTGCTTGCGACTTTCGGCTCTCGACAAAATATAAGACCATCTTGGCTGCAGCAGGTTGCATCGAAAGTAAGGAGAGTGGCGTTGGAGCAGAGGATGCAGGTACCAGTGGGCCGAATACAGAAGATCATGACATCACGCTGGCGATGGGGAGATAATGCAAGTAAGTACGGCACCATCAATATAGTCATCACGATGCAGTCCATGATAGAAAATCCAAAGTACCTTTTGTTTTAAGCATTAAATATGGATGATCGGATTTATAACATCTGACAATCGATACTATGAACCTGGTTCGTTTTACATTTCACACTCTTCACCGTACAAATATATTTTTTGTAATTTAATATATGCGACTCGCGGCTTAATCAAGGATTATTTTTGACACCGTTGTAAGTTTGATTTTTTTTGTTTTCATCAAGTTACCTACTTTACTAACACACTTCTAGGAAGGAGGGTGCAATGGGTATGCTGATAGAGAATTACATGCAAGTTAAAAAGTGTAGTTACTATATATAGTTTTGTAATAGAAATTGGAAATACATACAAATCGTTTATAAAGTTTATTGAATTACTTTTTTTTTTAGTCAATTGAATGAATGATTTACAACAATTTTCAATTTGACGCAGTTATAGTTGATGCTTTTATAAGAAAATATGAAAGAAAAAAATCTGATTTTTATTTTTATAAAATAATTTGAATTATATTTGTATCAATACTAAAGTGTACTGAAATAGTTGAAAACATTACACATAAATAATTTTCTTGTAATTGAAATATGAAATTAATGATTAAATTTGAACATCCAAAAACAAAGAAATCTATATAAAATAGTAGATCTCTTTAATAAGTTTGAAATGCTATATTAAATGTCACCTAAGATATGGAGAATAATCAATTGCATCTTTCATTTCTTGTATAAATTCTTAAACTTGTAACCTTTAAGCTCATATGCGGATGCATAACAATTAAAAACACTTATAAACCAACCATTGTTCTAAAGAGCATAGACATGGATTAGGTAAAGATCACTAAGCATTGTGCGAAAAAGTAGTGAGATAGTCAATAGGGAAATATAAAGTAAAATAGTGTTGTGTAGGTAGAGGGTTATGGGTGGTTAAAGACTTAATATGTATTGCATTTTGTTTATCGAGAATAAGTTTTCTTTTGATTTTTTAAAAATGTATTTTAAATTCTTTGTAGTTAAATATATGGTGCATTTAAGTATCGTATAGTTAAAAGGATTGGATAATTATATTTATATGATCGTATTGTATTTAATAATAAAGGATAATAGATGTTGGCTTAACATTGAAGGAGGCATTGGATTTTTTGTTTTTAGTATCTTATATTATTGTTTATGAAACAAGTTCACTATTTGATTTTCTACTTCTTACAATGCATTTATTAGTTATATAATTTAGCTTATGTATATTGTTATTGCTTGTTTATAGATGGCTTTGTAAAAGAACTCCATTGTGATTTTTACCCCTAGAAGCATTATGGTGATTGGTATGTCAAATGGTAGTGTTGTATCATTGACATGGCTAAGTAGAGATTGTTCAAGATTATACCAAGAATTTCATATTTATGGCATGCCTTGTCAAAAATACACCACAAGATTGTTTAATTTGAAAATAAAATATAAATATTTTCTACAATTGTAACCTTTACTAAAATATTTTTATTTTTCTAAGTGAAAAAATCTTTCTAATTTGTACTCCTTTAAAAATAAAAGTTTCACTGGCATTAATGAAATCTTGAACTTTATATTAATTTTTTTCCTCAAAGCTATGAAATAGTTTGATAGTTTCTCTTAAATCTAATCATAAAGAAATTATTTAATAGAAATATATAAAATGTGAAAATGTGAAGTGTTTTGTTTTAGGATTTCATTTCTTGCAATTTTCTAGGTTGTTATTACCAATAGTTAATCCCATATCCTTATGGATATTATTCTACAAATTAAAGAAAAATACAAAGAAAAAAATTATAAAAATATAAAGACAAAAATATAGAATATAACAACCATAAATATAAAATAACTTAATAGAAAATTCAAGCAAACAATACAACTTAAGCAATTGAATTAAAAAAAAAAGTTTCATGTATACTCCTATTAGAGGATATTTAAATTCCTAAATTAAGATATTTAAAAAGAATTTGAAACCATGACTTGGTCAAATGTGAGACAAAACATTTCCTTGCTCCTCGAAAGAAAATAAGAGCTTTTAAAACAAATATCTTTTGCAAGTTTATTTACAATGTGTGTCGCCAAAAGTGTATACTTTGGCACTTTTTCACTCATTTTGATCTTTTTCAGTGGATTTTGGTCTTGATCACCTTGATTCAACCTTGTAAGCTTGCAATTCATCAATAACATAGCGGTGTTTTACTAAGGTGTTGTGAATTGTGGTTATACATTTCCTCACTTTTCTAAGACCTTTTCAACATAATTCACTTAAATAATACATTCTTACACCTTCCTAAGCTATAAGACAGAGTGTTGTAAAGTGTTGTGTTGTATTTTGACATTTATCTAGGCTTATCACCCCTAAATCAACCCTTTTCATATGCTAATTTATCTTTTTAATGCATCTTTTGTCCTGACCTAAGTGTGTTTCGGGAGGCAAATCTGACAAACTTTATTAAATATAAGCTAATTCTCGACAATCATCAAAATTTTCTTAGGAGTGGCAACCTAGTCCCTCTATGCATAAAATTCAAATTTTAAATAAGACTCAACGGGAATCTTGCCTCCAAAACCTTAGGGTCGGCCTATTAAATTGTATTTCAAGAAAATTAGGGTTTCACTTGTACAAATAAGGGTTTTTGCCTCCATTTTGCCTTTGTTGGTTCATTTTTACTCTCTAGCTCATCTTTGCACTCAATTATCTAGTACTCAAGCAACCAAGATTTCACAAGCAAGCATACACGCATTAGGGCTTTCAGACCTCCTCCATTGAAGCTGCTCATGCATGTTGCAGACCATCAACAAAGGTTTGGTAAGCATTTCTATTGTGTTATCATTCACTCTTGCTTTCCTTTGTTTGCATTTCATTTGGATTTAATCACCTGCAAAGGGGTTTGACTTAGGCAAACCCCTATATCCTAACCCCATCTATTTCTGGTCTTTGCATGTGTTTGCAGGTCTTTTGATGCAATTTAGGTGAAGGCCAAAGTGTTGCAAAAAGTACCAACATTCATCCCAAGTCAACTCCAAGTCTCAAACCCTAGGAAGGACAAAAGACAACTTACAGGTCACTTTTAGGGGTTCCTATCACAAGATTCTTGTAGAAAAGGGGGATGCTCACTGAGACCCACAAAACCAAAGCTTGATTCCTCAAAAAACCATAAGAGGACTAGGTCACCACTATTGGCGACCTTGTCCCTGTGCTAGGGCCGGAAAAGGGTTTTTGTGTTTTTGGACACCCATTTCCTCGGAACCTGTTTCAGGAAAGTTTTCCAGTTGGAGGACTAGGTCGCTCCAGTTAGCGTAAGTTTCCTTTTGCTTAGATCAAACATTTTCCAAAGGCTCTCAATAGCATTCATCTGCAACAACATTTCTATAGGTACACATTTTCTATTCCTCTCTGTCAATTTCCAGAAAACACACATTTAGGGCATATAGTTGGTTAACTTGCATTAGCTTAGTTTTGTTTACTTGCACTTGCATACATTTAGATTAGTTTCATTCTACTTTCAATTTTAGCCACACATTCCACACACATTCACAACTATCATCAAACCCCTCCTCCCCTTTTGAATGACCTTAGCCCTAAACATATCGACCTAGAGGAAAGAGAGCCATTTCCAAACCAAGCGCTCTTGGGGTGAACAACCCTAAGAGCCTAGTAAGGGAATCATCTTTCCCTAGTTCAGCTATATGTTTTTGGCAGTGCACAATGAAATAATAATGTCCTCTGTGTAGATATGAAATTTCTCTTCATTTTTTTGTTGTTGCTAAAGTGTAGAGTGAATAAGTAGGTTTATTTTTAACTATAATATAGTCTATTCCAAAACTTCTAATAAAACTATATCTATTTGGTCAATCAATATAAAAACAACCTAAACTTTTAAAATGATGGGGTTGAAAATTGTTTCTTTCATTTTCTTGAGTAAGCTTCTTTACAAAATATCTAAAGCATTTCTTGTATATCCTTGGTTCTTTGGCCTTTACAAACCTTTCATGAGAGCATAATTCAATCTAAAATATTTTGAAATAAATAAGAATTGACAATATATATATGTATATATAAATATAGACAATTTCAACCATCTTATATAGAGGTTAATTTATTTAATGACTTCGATAGTTGTATTGGTTATCAACAAATGGTTTTAGTGAACATAAGAATTTGTCATCTTCATTTAAAATCAAAAAATAATGTTGATTTTAAGAACAAAAAATTAAATTATTATTAATGTTTATAAATACTTGTAGTGAATAATGAGATCAAAAATAAAATCTAATACAAAAGGCTCATAAAAAATATAAGGATAATCAAGTTTCCTTAGTTTGTAGATAAGAAAATATCACAAGAATGGCATAACATAAGCTTTAAAAATTTAGTCATAAATTTATAACACTAAACTACATCTTAGGATGTACATTATTTTCTAAAAGTTTTCCCTGATTCCTATATTATTCCAAGGATGGTCTAAGAATTGTGGAATAGGTAGTTTAATTTTTATGGAGATTGGATCCGTGCACAAACAACATTTTTAATTAAAAAAAGTGATGAAATAAAGAATTGCAAAATAAATAGTGTATATATGAGCATAATGAAAATGAATCCACTTTCAAGGCCTTCCAAAAAGAATTAGTTAGATGCAGACCTTCAAAATAAATTGGAAAAAAAAAACACAAAAATGTGGGAAAAATATAAATTAATGTTGAATATTTCCTATACCTTCTTGACAAATGATTACAAATTTATACTCTTGAGTAAATACTCAAGTTTCATATGCAACTATCAAATGGAGTGAGTATAGATCAAAATCCTTCCTATTATCCAATAAATTGTCAAATAAGGATGTAAAGGATATCCTATAGTCTCTACTTGTTAGAGACCAACTGTAGACCAAATTTTGACTGGCATTTAACAAATGGGCATGCAAAGAACAATACCTATAGTGTAATTATAAAACACTATCTCTGAGCCAACACTATGACTATTATTTGATGGAGATGCAACTTGTTTGGAAAGGTTTATATCTTATATAGAACTTTGAAGAATACCTTGGATGCAATTTCATAGTGATTGAAAGGTATAATTTTTGTTGGTTCTATGCTTGGGAGATAGAATAACAATCTTCTACACTCTCATTCAAGGAAAACCCTAGAGATCTCAATCTAAAGTATGCAAAGGAGAGATATATATTGCAATAGAGCTGTCCTATGGTCTGAATATAAACTAAAGAGGGGTTCACAACCAAGCTAGGACTTGGAAAGATAAATTAAATGCAAGACCTAATGCTTAAACCTAATGTAATGTAATCTTTCCCTAAATGACCTAGAAAAACATGTAAAACAGAATAATAGGCTGAAAGATGAAATGTGTGCACTTGGAAACTTGAAGGAGATTAGATGAAGCTCTGAAATGATGAAAATACTGATTTTAATGTCGATTGGGAGTCATACACAAGATTGGGAGATTTAATCCTAGATCTGGGTTTCTAGGTAGGAACTGGTTTCTAGCACTATAGATTCAGAATCTGCAAAAATCTGGAAATTGACCTATACCGGGACTCATATGCTAGAATTGGCGTATTAGTCTAGTTAGGGTTTTCTAGAAATTCAAAGTCTGATTCTTCTCCTCAATATTTTCTCTATCATTTCCAATTGATTTTTGGATCCGAAACCTTGATTTGCAACCTATAGGTGTCTTCCAATGATCACCAATGCAAGGTGACAACTTTGAAAACTTTCTCCACAATTTCTCTTCAATGTGTCTTCAACCTAGACCTGCAAATCACACACTAAAGAGAGGGAAAATGTTGTTTTGTTAGTGGAAAGGGGTTTTCCTTGGTCAAACCCCATTTTGGTAATCAAACCTTGTAATGAAATGAAATAAGAATGGAGGATGATGAATGAACAACATGCAATGTTACAACTCACCAAACCCTAACAATAAGGTGTTGCAAACATGTATGAAGTGGCTCCAATGGATGTAGATCTTGAATCATGTGATATCTATCTTGACTTAAATGGTAGTTTGAGTCATGAAATCCTACATCACAATTGTTAGCTCCAAAATATGATGCATGATGACTTTGACATGATGCTTGATGCTTGAATAATACTCTAAAACACTTAATAATTTTCCCTTGAAGACTCTTGAATGCTTTTGTAAACACTTGAATTCTCTTGTGAACTCAAACTTTCTATATGCATAAATACTTGAATGCTTGGGGTGGAAATGAGTGAAAAAAACTTGTATTTATACTTGTTTATGCCAAAATTCTCAAAACTATAACACTACAAGTCGACATCAGAACTAGGAGGATAAAATCCTATCAAGAATTTGAATTGATTTTGATTTTGGGCCACATGGGACTCATACGTCCAAGGTGGCGTATGAATCCCATTAGGCATTAATTATGGGACCATTTTAAAAAATGCTTAGAAAGGTGTAAAATCCAGATCGGGACCCAAAACCCTGGGTGGGACCCATACACCCAAGGTGGCGTATGAGTCTCATACAACTAAATCTAGGCCACACAACTTGAAAACACTTGAGTTATAATTGGATGTTGGTTTATGTCAGGATTATACTCAAAAAGATGCATTAAATGAGGCTTGTGGATGAAAAATAATGCCAATTAGGGCATAAAGAAGCCCAATTATTAATGACAACCTTAGAAAAGTTTGAAAGTGTGTTACAAAACTTTACAACACCCCAAATAAGGTATGATTAGGTTTATTTAGTTTACAAGGGCCCAAGATCTAATGTGAGTGTATTAAACACATTACAACACTAAGTCAAGGCATCATTAAGCTTAATTTTATAAGGAAGGCCCAAACAAGTGTGAAAATGTTATCGATGATATTTTTTGACACTACATTTAGTCCCCACTTTAGTGAGAGGATGAACTTGCTTCAAATTCACCCTAAAGTAGATGAATCCATATGAAGAGGGGTCCAAGCACACCAATTCCAGTGAGATAGGATGGCAACAATCAAGAGGGGTGATCAAGCCCTCAGAATCAAGATCCCATGGCAAACCAACATAGGCACAAAAGTGTTAGGTTTTTAATGGCAGATATCTAAAAGCTAAATGCAGATTTTATCAAATAAACCAGAAATAAAACACACAGAAAAATAACATAGAGAATTTAACATGGTTCACCCAATGTGGGCTACATCCACCAAACCGCAGCCATCCAATGATTTCATTAACCAGTGTAAAACCCTATTACAATATCATGAATAATCACTTGTTTCTTATCATATTGTAACTCTATCCCAAACCCTTTATAAATTAGGGTTTTACAAAATCGGGGTTTTTTCCCTTTTTATGATTTTTCCCTTTTTCGGTAATTTCGCGAAAAAGCAGGAACCCCCGCCCGGGGCCCAGCCCGGCCCTAGACCCCGGTGAGGATACATGAAGAGTGTATAGTATAGAATGATCAGTTGCCACATACCAACAAAAAGAACACACATGAAAATGACATAAAGAGCATCATTACTTGGCACAAGCATACACTGCAAAATACAAAAAAAAATGAAACAAAAGGAGTGGATGGATCAAGCTTTGATTATTTTTCCAACATGATGTGGATCAGATTTAGGCCATTTTTTTGAAAATGCATGCTCACTCTAAGGCAACGAAACTCTAGGCCATCCGTTGGGTGAGGATCCGAAAGAGGTGAGACACATACACACATGGTTGGTATACACTAACAAACTTGCGAGTGGCTATGGGAAAGTCATGCCTTGGTTGGGCTTCCCGTAAAACCATACCAAAGTTATACCTCCCGATAACTTTGATAAGGCGCCACACAAAAATTAACTTTGAGCTTCATGAGGGAAGTAAAGTTTCATGTGCTTGAAACTCATCAACAAACAAGATGGCTCCATAGGCAAGTAAAGTGTGTTAAATGCAAGGTGGCCATATAACCAAAATTTTGTAAATGCAAAATGTTAAGAAAGTTCAAAGGACTCTTGCGTAGTTCATGTAAGGTCTTTAACTTAGGTGACATTGTACCTAATGTCTCAAAGAGAGGACCAATCAAAGAATAAAAGATTCACAACTTAGGGGATGCAATATGTTACATCAAGCCACTAAGAGGAATATAATATGCTAAGAGGAATCACACTCTTGAAGGACATCACGTCCAATGTCACCACAAAGCGAAAGACACATCACATAAAGTAAAAAGACTAAACCACATGTGAAACATAAAATGAAAAAGAATAATACAAATGCATGCCCCCGCTTTAAAAAAATTGTTAAACACCATGTTGTGAGCAATTAATTTAAATTATAAAATGATAAATGCTAACAATAAAGAGGACATGAGAGCTTACTTGGAAAAGCCTGTGCCAAGTCATATGTTTCCAAATGAAGCTACATCATAAAAAGAACAAGGAGATGCCCCCAAAATGAAACATCAAAAACACATAAGGGATCTATGGATTTGGGGTGAGTACATTTCTTGCTATAATGTTATTAGAGAGCTCAAAACTGTCATCATTCCCCAAACACTCATAGAATTGGAAGAATGACACAAAAAGAGAGGAAACAAAGAAAAACCTTTCGAGTCAACATGGAAGAGACCTAAATGTGTTGACGCCTTGTGTCATCCCCAAAAGGAAAATACAAGACAAATAAAAAGATACAGGAAAATATTTTGGGTCAATATGGAAGAGACATGAATATCTCGATGCCTTGTGTCATCCCCAAAAGGAAAACACAAGATAAAGAAAAAGAAAAGGTAAAGTATTTATGACATAGAGAAGAATGAAGGTACAAATAGAGGAACTCAACAAAGAGAGAGAGAGATATATACATAAAAAAAAACATCACGAGGGATCACATTACACACATGCAATCACACAAAATAAAAAGAGATAATGCGAAAGAGTAGTAAGGCACATGCAAGTCAACCTAGCTAAAGGGAAAATGAAAAATGTGCTATTAGAACAAGGCTATCTAATTCTTGCCTCCACTAAGTGTAAGATAAGAATGAGCCGAGGTAGGTGATGGGAAGGAGATCCTCATGACGTGAAATGATTTTCAATAAATGTATAACATGTAATAGTGAGAATGCTAATTATTCTACAACTATTACATGGCAAGGAGTAGAAAACTCCCACTTTAAGTGATTATTTCTATGATGTCAAATTTTTTAAATATATGTTTTAACTCATGATAATCATCAGTACTATGTCCAATGACTCTATGATATCAAAAATGTGGAACATTTGCATCTTTAGGATACAGTTTTAGCTTTTTTCTCATGGGTGGTAATATTATAAGTCCTTGGTTTAGAAGTATTTGTAAAGTTCTTTCAGTGGAAAATGGTGGACAAGGGAATTTTAGTTTCTTTAGTTTGTAAGGCCTTCGTTTCTTTCTAGATTCACTAACTTCTTGAATTGAATGTTGAGGAGGAGGACCTAAGATAATCCTATCTTCCATGTCCTTGTTACGAGGCATGGGTTGTTCTTTAGGAAGGAGGATATTCATATCGGGAGGAGGGTCTTGATATCCTAACCCTTTAGTATCTTCAATTGGTATTTTCTCATAAGAATTGATGAATTTAATGTTCACTTGTTGCATCACATCCTTGTTTACTCAAGATTGTGAATCCTTCTCCATATTTTTCTTCTAAGTTGATGTGAGTGTTTGTTACTTTGTTAACATAGAATGGTTGAGTGTTTTATTGCTTAGAGGAACTAGGTTCACCTATTGTATGGAACTTAGGTTCAACTTGTGTCTCAGTTTCAGGATGTAAGTAACAAAACATTTCAGGTGGTGGTATTATAGGGGGTGTTGGTTGCTTCATTGGTGGATAGAAGGATGCATTAGTGTCAAGGTTGGTAAGACAATCATTTAGGAATTTATTCATGACATAATCATATTCTCAAATGATGTCAACATCACGAGGAGGACATGCATTAGGATTTGAGTGAGCATGAGTAAGTTCAATTTAATTAGGGTCATTTCCAAAAGCACAACTTGACACATCCACTAATGATTTCAAAGACATCTAGAGCTTACCAAAACACATATCCATGATGAAATACAATGCAAATTTCAGATTCTAATAAGGTAACTATGCAACACTCTAAAATAAAATGTTCTAGATGCAATTTTGAATTTAAGCAATACGAAAGATGAATCAATGTAAACTAGATGCAATGAATTGAATGAAACAAAAAGCTTGTAAATTGAAACAAAAAGTTATCAACAATAAAAAAGAGCACAAAAATAGAGTTCTAAATTCTGGAAAATACAATTCAGAATCTACACTGGGACTAAATCGTCCAGAGGGCCTATGAGTTCCAGCGAGGGTTTTTTTTTTTAAGTTTTAGAAAATTTCAAGTGATTTTTATGATTTTTACTTTGTATGATCTATAGACTAAATGCAAATGTAGATTTTATATGATTTTCAATTATTTGAGATGCATAATTGCAAAATATATACATTTTCACTAATGCAAGATTTATAAACCCTATAATGAAAATTGACTAGTACAAACCCTAATGCAATGTTAATGCTAGATAGATCTAGGATGATGATGCACTCCAAATCAAAATTATGATGTTCTAAATGTAGTTTCACCAAAATGATAGATAGATTTTTTGTTGGTTCTATGCTTGGGAGATAGAATAACAATCTTCTACACTCTCATTTAAGGAAAACCCTAGAGATCTCAATCTAAATTATGCAAAGGAGAGAGAGATCTTGCAATATGGTTGTCCTAGGGTTTGAATAAAAAATAAAGAGGGGTTCACCACCAAGCTAGGGCTTAGAAAGACAAATGAAATCTAAGAACTAATGCTTAAACCTAATGTAATGCAATCTTTCACTAAATGACCTAAAAAAACATGTAAAACATAATAACAGGATGAAAGATGAAAGATATGCATGTGGAAACCTGAAGGAGACCAGATGAAGCTTTGAAATGTTGAAAATGTTGATTTTAATGCTGACTGGGACTCATATGCCAGACTGGGCGATTTAGTCCTAGATCTGGGTTTCTAGGAAGGAATTGGTTTCTGGCACTATAGATTTTGAATCTATAAAAATATGGAAGTTGACCTATACTGGGACTCATATGCTAGAACTGGCATATCAGTCCAGTTAGGGTTTACCGGGAAATTCAAATTTTGACGTTTCTCCTCAATGTACGCTCTATCCTTTGCAATTTTTTTTTGGATCTAAAACCTTGATTTGCAACCTGTAGGTGTCTTCCAATGATCTCCAAAGCAAGGTGACAACTTTGGCAAATATGAACACTTTGACAACTTTCTCCAAACTTTCTCTTCAATGTGTCTTCAACCTAGACCTGCAAATGACACACTAAAAATAGGGGAAATTTTTTTTTTTTTTTGTGGAAAGGGGTTTGCCTTGATCAAACCCAATTTTGGTAATCAAACCTCGTAATGACATGAAATAAGAATGGAGGATAATGAATGAACAACATGCAATGTTACAAACCCTAAGAATAAGGTGTTGCAAACATGTTTGAAGTGGCTCCAATGGATGTAGATATTGAATCTTTCTTGAATGTGATAGATCTTTACTTGAATGCTAGCTTGAATCATGAAACCCTACATCACAATTGTTAGATCCAAAACATGATGCATGATGACTTTGACATCATGCTTAATGCTTGAATAATAGTCTAAAACACTTGATAATATGCCCTTAAAGACTCTTGAATGCTCTTTTGAACTCAAACTTGCTATATGCATGAATACTTGAATGTTTGGGTTGAAAATGAGTGAAAGAAACTTGTATTTATACTTGTTTATGCAAAAATTATCGAAATTACAACACTACAAGCCGACATCAGATCTAGGAGGATAAAATCCTGTCAAGAATTTGAATTAATTTTGATTTTGGGCCACACGAGACTCATATTCCCAAGGTGGAGTATGAGTCCCATTAGGCATTAAATATGGGACCATTTTCAAAAATTCTTAGAAAGGTGTAAAATCTAGATTAGGACCCAAAACCCTAGGTGGGACCCATACACCCAAGATGGCGTATGAGTCCTAGACCACCAAATTTGGGCCACACAATCTGAAAACACCTAAGTTATAATTGGATGTTGGTTTATGTCAGGATTATCCTTGAAAAGATGCATTAAATGAGGCTTGTGGATGAAAAATAAGTTCAATTAAGGCATAAAGAAGCCCAATTATTAGTGACAACCTTAGAAAAGTGTGAAAGTGTGTTACAACACTTTACAACACCTTAAATAAGGTATGATTAGGTTTATTTAGTTTACAAGGGCCCAAGACCTATTGTGAGTGTGTTAAATACATTACAACACTAAGTTAAGGCATTATTAAGCTTAATTTTATAACGCCCATACAAGTGTGAAAATGTTACCAATGACATTTTTTTACACTATAGTGATAATGCCAACAATTGGAATCTTTCGTTGTGTATCTAAGTTATATTTTTATTTAAAATATCACATTGATGGTACAAGCTTAATTTAACACCAAGCATAGTGGAAAAAATTAGGAGATTCTACCACCCATCAAGAAAGTTGTTTAATGAAGCAATTTTTGGTTCATTCCTTTTGTTCTAGCTTCTAAGAAACATGATTAATACCCTACAAGGATATTAGTAGTGTCTATCTTGAAGGAATTTACTAAGGTTGTGATCCTTTACATTGTAATTACGAATTTTAAATTTGTATGGTTCATCTAATTTTTTTTAATAGATTACTTTTTTAGAATCTTTTCTAATGTAATGATGGATAATACCTTGATTTAATCAAGGTCAACTTATTAGACAAAATTGGATTTAAAAAATAATGTTAAGACCACAAGGAGTAGATACTTGGTAGTTGCATACCTACCATGTTTGGCCTAGTAGTATACTCCACATTTAATATGTTTCCTTGTTATCATCGCCATTCACAATTTTGTTTGAAAGGCTACAAAAATCTTGTGATATATATTTTTTCATTGTGAATAGATTGAAGCAACAAATACAGGGAGACTGATCAACCTTAATTTTTTGAGCTACTCTTTGTTTATTTTGAATATACTGGAGTAGAAGATGTAGAGAGATTTATGCAGTATCTACAACATGACACCAAGGTTATGTATGCCTAAATATTTTTCTATATATTTAATTTCATATTCCTTATATGTAAGTTTGATTTTATCATTTACCATTTAATTGACTATAATGTTTCAAATCAATAAAATATGGCTTTCCACATTTCTACGAGAAAATTTGTTGTTCATCAGGTTTCCATGTTTAGATTTGGATCAACTATAAGAAGAAAACCACTATTTATTTGGATCATCCTAGAGGAACTTTTCTTAACACAATCAAAACATTTGTAGAAAATCTTGCTCAACATTGAAGTGGGAAAATATCTACAAAGAAGTTTTTAAATGATGAGAATACATCATAATCATTCCTATTTGAAAATAGCTACACATTATAAATTCCACCTTTCATAGCTATCTTAGTAAAATACAAAATATTAGTTTGCATGCATAGTTCACTAATTTTGTCTATCAACTAGACCAACCAAGGCATCTATACAGATGTCCAAAATAATTTCATATAAAATAATTTCATATAAGTTCTAGACTAATGGAAGTGTCTGCATGGTTAGTTCAAGGGATGTTAGCATCTACTTAACCTCATAATTGTAAATTTTATTTAATCCACATTAATGAAACTCTACATGAATAATTTGACAGTATCACAAGTGTATTTGTAGCTATCCATTTTTGGAAGAGGGTATTATTTGGCTTTCTAAAATTCTAGATTTTAGAAATAGGTTGTATTACATATGCTAGTAGTTTATTCTTCAAACTATAAGTTGTTTCATTTTTTAAAAGTAGTTGTGATGCATATTTTTAGTATATTAGACTTCACGTTAAGAAATTAATATTTATTCAAAGTATATAATAAAGTGTTTGTGATCATATGTGGAATATTAAGCAATAGTAACACCACAAAATATAAGAAATAATTGAAATAAGCACTTAAGGTTTTCATTAATAAATAATAAATAAATACATTTTCAAGTGATCCTCAACCTTATTCCTTGCACTTTTAGAGACATTTGTAACATACTTGAATCTTTGTCTTCCTATTTTCTAGATATATGTAGAAATATTAAGAAAAATAGTTATATGATTTAATTTTTCTCATATCAATTATTGAAAATGTGAAAATTGGACAAACTTAAAATCTAGTAAGAAATCAAACGTACTATGGGAAAGACCCTAGTTATTGCATGTAGAGAAGGGGGATTCGCTATCCTCTGACTCTCATGTCACGAATGAGTCTAAGGGAGCGAAATTCCCTAAACTACCTCAAACTACCTAATAAGCTGAAGAGGAAGGGCAAACAAGACTTTGTTTCCCTTATGTTTATGATGATTTTTTTTTAGAACTGGGTGAGCCAACCACCAAGGTCTCAGAATGAAAACCAAAAAAATCTCTTCCAGGGGATGACACCATGAGGGTTGAACTTCAGTGCACTGTGCTATAGTCTCAGAGATACACTGGCGTCTTGTACGAACATAAGGTCAAGTGGTAGCTAGAAACACGCAGATTCTACTGACAACCCAAATGTTCTTATTTTATAGTTTGATAAAAACATATGAATAATGAAAAGTAGAACAAGAAGAATACTATGAAAGCTACTCTAATAGTGAAATGGTAAAGAAAGAAGAAGAATGAAAACTTATTCAAGGTCTAGTTCTCCAGCTAGCTCCAAGAAAATGAATAGAACCTACACACATTGTAACAAGAAAAATGTTGGGGTTGTGTTTTGAGGTTTTCCTCAATCAAACCCCCGTTTCGGTGTTCCCACCTCCACAGAAAGCCAATAGACAACAAGATTGTAGAAAATTGATAAAGAGATAAAGAGAATAGACACAAATAAGTAGAGATCAACATCAATCTAAATGCCAATCTACAAGAATGATAATACAAGTAAGAAAATAGACATAATATCACCTCCCTTTCTATAAGCACTCAAGGTTGATAGAGAAAGGAGAAGAACATGATCACCATGCCAAAAAAATAGAGCTTTGAGAACCTACAATAGCAATGACATTGGAGAAAGAAGATGTTGTAGAAGTGAGGAGCAAGATAAAGAAATTGAAGTATGAAGTGATAAAGAGTGAGAATGAGTGATAGAGTGAATAAAGAGCTTGAGAGAGTGGAAGAAGTTGCCAAGAGAGTTTATAGAATGAAAGAATGGAGTTCAAATGGACAATTTGGAGGCAAATAGTCATTCGAGGAGGTCAAGATTCGGTAGTGGGACGTTATGCTCGCATGTGATAGAGAATCATAATGTCTTTACCATTTCCTAATGCAGGAATCTTGTCAGGATGTTAGCACGGTGCACAGATGTCCATGCAGGGCGGGCATGTACCCAACAAAAATTCCCTTCTTTAACGCTAAACGATAGGGACACGTGGAAAAGTGAAGCAAAAGTGGTAGGTTTTTGCATTATCGATCTTATAAGGCTAAAATGAGGGTAAATTAATGGGAAATTACACGGGGAGCAAATTTATGCCATTAAATTTTACCCCCACTTTAGTGAGCATATGTGTCGATACATATGTGAGCTAAAGTAGAAAGAGGTTGAAGAGAATATACCAATATTGTCGAGAAAGTAGATATTCGATTTGACATACCTTGACGTGAAAGGGGGAGCTCCACCAAGATGAAAAGATGACATAGATCTTCGATCCTGCAAAGCTAGCTGTAATCTCACCACAAACATGTTAGACTGCATACACATGTGTTATGCAAAAAATCTAATCATAATAGACACAATTTTATAAGACACAAGAAGACAATTTTGACACAAGTTGACATAATAAGACACAATCTGATCAGATGAGGCAAAAGACACACATTGATTAGATAGATAAGTGTGCAGCTGCTGCAAACTATATTGCAAGACATTCATAGAAAAGAGAAGTCTAGTCAGGTTGCCCCCAAGCTAGATGCCAAGATACAAGGAATCAAACACTCAGACAACACAATGTTGAATATCAAATAAAAAATGCAAATGAATCCTTCTCAAGACATCAAAACATTGAGAAATCCTCTTGTTTTAGAAATCAAGTTTTAGAAATGGGTTCTTTTAGTAGGGTACCCCTGAAGACATCAAGACATCAAGACACCAAGGGGGCCTTTTGAAAGAACACACCATTTGAAAGACACCAAATTTTCCACAAGTTATTCTATCACCAAGGGATCCTTTTGAAAGATCTTTCATCAAGTAAATCATTGGAAAAAATACTCCCTTTTAAAGGAAAGTTTTTAAACTCTTTAGAAAGAAAACTCCTTTTTCGAAAGGAAAATTTTTAGACTCTTTTGCTAATGGATCCTTTTGAAATAAAATTTTGTCAAGGAGTCCTGAGAGAATATGTCATTTTAGAAAATAAGAGTTTTCAACAAGGGATTATTTTTCCAAGGAATCCATTGTAAGGAAATTTGACATCAATGAATCCTTTTGAAAGAATTCACCTTATTGGAAATTTGACATCAATGAATCCTTTTGAAATAATTCACCTTATTGAAAATTAGACAATCATGAAAATCCCCCTTAGAATCATGTGTGCTACACAGAGGAACACATGTCATCCTAAGGATAAAAGAAAGACAGAATACGTTGTGGTATGAAACACATATCAAGACGTATATGTGGTATGTTGTCACACTCGCGAGGGACAACACATTGAAACCACAACATCAAGAAGCACACAAAAAAATATGAAGATGTTGCACCCCATTGTGTTACTACTTATTTAATTTTACCTAGTTCTAGACGAAATTGCTTGAAATGAGTGTATTTATGTTTTATGTGTTTTAGAAATATGAAGAATAAATGTTGATTTAATTTAATGTTATGAAATGATTCTAATTGTGAAATATTTGATGCAAATGAATGTATTGTTTTCAAATGATTACTATTTCAATGTAATAAGTTGGATGCAGGAATTTAATCAAGCCCCCTGAAGAGAGGGGAAGTATCACTCTGGGAGAAGAACTTGGTCTGGTAACCTTTGATAAAGACCTAAACTAAGCTTTCACACACACTTCTAGTTTGGTCAAGTAAGGATAATAGCTAGGAAATAGTAAGTTAACTTTAGTCTTGCTTGTGGTTTATTTGTGAATATTTTGTTAGGGGTTTTCAATGTTGAGTCTTTTTGTGATGAGTGAGTTCTTCTTTATGTGTTTCTTTTGAATCACTAGGATATATACATACCATGCATATATGTCAATCGATATGATTACATTAATATATGTTTTTATATATCAAGTATGATATATATAAATAGTATACGAGTATATATGTATATTTGTATTAACATATGTGTATGTATCGATGTAATGGAAATGTCCATACAAGTATATTCATGTATATATATATATATATATATATATATATATATACACGTATCTATGTATATAAATACACATATTATTATATGTGAAATATGAGGATACATATGAGTATCCATAGATCAAATGATACAACTCTAATAACTTGTGAATTATGAATATATATATATATATTATATATTATATATATATGTTATATATAAATAATGTAATGGGACCATAACAAAAAATTATCAGCATAGCACATAGAATACTAAACATAGGTTAATTTATGAGTAGCGTGCAACATATTACATGGAATAGCACTAAGTAATGCAATGCGTATATAAAAAATTGAATGGTGTTTAGAGAATATAAAGTGAAAAGCAATGTGAATATAAGCAGCGCCATATAAAGCACTTATTAACTAGTATATTCCAATGTGTATAAAACACTTTCAAGACTTTGCCAAAGATAAACATTAGTAGATACATATGCAAAGGAAATAGTTGACCAAGTCTTCAACAAAAATTGACCAAATTAAAAGGTGTAAATAGACATAATGTGGCGCCAACAGAGAGAGTTGAATCGATTAGAAGTATGTTGCTCGGTATGAATTTCTAGAATGTGAATCAATTGAATAAATGGAAATAGTCAAGTATGCAATTGTCTATGTAAGTTGACCTATAGAAACATTTACCTTGCAATTCTAATTGTCTTTCTTGTTGTTCATTTGTGATGTATGACTCATTGCCATGGATATGTATGTGTTCTTAAAGCATCATTTTTAGCTGCCACCTTTTGTTTTCCTTGCTAAGTCAAAATCATTTGAGCTGAGAAGTGTCAATCCTCATGCCCTATTTCTAGCCTTTTGTTGCTGATTTTTGGGTATAAATAGAGGAGCTATCTACCTCATTAGGGGATGGATATCTGTATTTTCTTGGGAGTTTTTTGAGTTATTATACTTTGGTTTCCTGAGTTGTGAGCGAGAGTTTTTGAGAGAATTGATAGAGATTTTGAGAGGAAGTCTTATTGTGAAGTTACTTATTGTTTGGGGAAGGATGTATTGGGAATCTAGATCCATCAATTAGATCATTGCATAAACATGCATGCTGATTCCTACTCTTTTATACTTTGTTTAATATTTTTGGAAAAATATTGTGTGACATTGCTTGTTCTATTTGGAAGTTAGACCTATTGCTTATTAGGGAAAGATTTTATTATTCTATATGAAAGTGAAAGGACACATGTTGTATTTAGTATATAGATCCACTTTCTTGATGTGTTTGTACATATTAAGGAATGGATGGATATAGTGGGTATTATTTACTATATTAGGTAAATAGCTTATGTAGTTAATGGTTAAACTAGTTGATTTAAAGAGTTTAGTATGGTTACTTAGTAGATGTGAAATAAACATAGAGGTAATAGGTTATTCCTAGGGTTAGGATAATACAATGAAGGGGATAGCCTATGAATGGTCATATATAAACTAAGCTAGGAAAGTGGGTGAGTGTGTGACATACACTTCAAAATTAAGGGTGATGAATACTTTGGCTAAAGTAGTGTAAGTTGCCACTGTTTACACTGTCAGTTCACTATGTTTCCAAATTTGCGTAGTAGATAGGGAATTCCATATGTATAGGTTATAGTTATTGTATGACATATCTAGAAATGTTTAGGACACACCACTAAGCTCAAAAAAGTTCATGTTATTATGAGGTTACCAAACCAATCTCTTCATCGAAGGCTAGGGCCATCTATCATTTAAGATATATATGTAGGGGACCATAGTTAGTCCAAGGTTGGTGGAAAATTGCTTGATTTGTGCTTCTCCTTATTAGTTGGTAACCAAGGTTTGAATGGAGGATTTCCATGACTATTCTTACATATTTTTCCAGTAAAATCTTTGGAGATTTATATATGTATTTTGTATTTATTATGATGGAAATATTTTTATAGAGAAATGCAATCATGAATTATTGACTATGTTATCAATACATTAGAATGTTGTAATACTTTGATATATTGCAATGGAATGTTTGGAAAGATGTTTATCTCAATTTTTCATATTATATTTTGTATTAAAGGAATTTTTTTTTTTCTCTTAATGGATATATTCTTGAACTTTTACTTGAGGTTAAAACATAGGAAAGTTACTACACATAGAACAATGGGCATGTTACACGTGGTATTAGAACTACCAAGTTCGGATTTGGAACCTATGTGCTCACTATGTTTTCCCTTCTAGGATTATGAGTTTAATGTTTGGAAAATTCTTGTGCAAATATGGTGTGTCTCAGGTTAACAACAAGGAATTTAGTGATCAGAAATGAGTGCTACCTATGGGCCAAGAAGGAAGAAAATCCCTTGTTCATACCATAGAGGGAACCAACTATGCCAATGCCATCTAGCTAAGTGATACCAATAAAATAAGTCATTATCTATCATGGATTATTCAAGAGAAAATAAGGATGAGAGATGAAGCCAATTTCAAGAATTTACCATCTGTCTCTTCGGCTAGATTGAAATCGTTATCACTTTCTAGGGATATGACCTCAAAATGTAGTGTCAGTCCTGCATTGATATCTAGAAATCCTCGAGTGGTACCTATGGCTAAATTTATTGTTATAGCCTCTAGTGGATAATTAGAGGGATATGTTCCTCAAAACTATATATTAGAAGATAAATCTAAAGGTTACTATCCTTTTTGGGATAGAGATGAGAAAATGAGAGATGAGCAAAAATTTGAAGGATACACCCTGTTGAGCTATGTATCTAAGAGTGAATCCAATGGTTACTCTCCTCTTGAATATTTAAATATTCATTCTATATATAAAAAGAAGGATATTGAAACCCTTATGAATAAATGAAAGAATATGATTTTATCAAAAATTGTGTATGAAAATCTCAATGAAATTTTAAATGTGATTATTTTCTCTTTTGAAATGTTTTCCTATGCATTTATGAGCTAATTAAAAGATGAAACTCTAGGTATAACATTACTTAAGAAAATGGTTAGGATAAGAACTAATCTTGGAGGGAGTCAAGAAGTTGAACAAGGTCTAGAAAATGTTGAAGCCAAGTTGGATCGACTTCTAAAAATCATGGATGAAATAATACATGGATAGGAAATGAGGGGAAGAGAAAGAATAGAAGAAGAAATCCCACACAATGAAGAAGATGAAGAAGTTCCTAATGAAGAGGAAGAAGGGTAATATTTTAGAAAACACACTAAATCTATGGGTCAAGAAAGTGATAGAACTCAATCAAATTTTGAGGGAACCAAGAGAAAGCATTTGGTAACTGAATTATCTAGGGATATGATAAAAAAAACCCATCCTAAATTCAAAGGAAGCACCAACGAAGAAGTTGAGGCTTGGTTAATACAAATGGAGAATTAATTTGAGATATTGAACTATTTTGAAGTCACTAAAAATATGTGGAGATCTTTCCAATTAGTAGGAGAAGCCTCTAACTAGTGAATTAACAAGAAGATGGAACTTGGAATCAATTTCCTAACACTGACTTGGAATGATTTTGTAGAGATTTTTTGAAAGAGGTGGTTATGACAACTCTTTTTTGATCAAAAATTCATAGATTTCCAAAATATTGAGCAAGGAGATATGTCAGTGAATGAATACTAGGAGAAGTTCACTCGTCTCTTGAGGTATGTACCAATGTACCAAAAAGATGAGAAATTTTGTATTAGGAATTTCATTATGGGTCTACATGGCCGAATAGGTGGAGAAGTGGATGTACATGGTCCAACCACTATGTACCTAGTATATGAGAAGGAAATCAAGCAAGAGCAGAAGCTCAAAGCCATCTCAAGTTACCAAGGGAAGAATCAAAAGAGGACTAGAGGGTCTCAATTTAATCAAGCTCCAAGGAAGTTTAATGAAGAGTAGGAATATTAGAGGAAAGGGGAGAAAGAAACCTGCAATAATTTAAATGAGATGAGGAAAGATCGTTGGGGAAAAAACTTCAACAATTATAATAGTGGTAACTGCAACAAAGTTGGAGGCAATGATGGTAATAATGAAAGGCCAAATAAAAAGAGAGGACCAATGAAAGGATGTTATACATGTGGGGGGATCATTATTCTAGTCAATGTCCCAAAAACCATCTAGTTCGTAACCACATGGGAATTCACCTATTTCTCAATGAGTTGCATTTCAACAAAGGATCCATACATCAGTGGACAATCGACAAGATGATTACTAGATCACCCCAGTGGAAAATCCAAGTACTTTGTTTGGTTTACTATTTCCATACTTATAGATACTAGATCCACAATTTTTTGTTTCACCTAGAGTAGCTAATCAAATATCTAGGAAGGTTGGTTTTATGGAAAAATATTAGGTTGTGGAATATGTAAACCAGGAAAGAGCAACAATGAACAAATGTTTATTTGAGGAAAGGGTTGAACTTCCTAGTTTCTCAATAGAAGTAAACTTGTACATAGCACCCTTAGGATCCTATGATGTCATCTTAGGTATGAATTGGCTATGGAAGCATAGTGCTAAAGTGGATTGCCATAGTAAAACTATAGAAATTCTTGATGATCTAGGTAATCCACTATGTTTTCAAGGAACACCTAGAGAGGTAAAATTGTAATAGATTTAGGCTATGGAAATGCATAGGTTGAAAAAGAAAGGATGCCAACTCTTTGCAGTCAAAATGGATAAATTAGAGGAATTCAAGGAAGTCACTCCTCAAGATAAAGTCATATATCCCATTGTACATAAATTTGTGGATGTCTTTCTAGAAGAACTACCTATACTGCCTCCCAAGAGAGTAATTGATTTCTCCATTGATCTTGTACCAGGGTCAGAACCTATATCCAAATTACCCTATAGGATGACTAAAATGGAATTAATGGAGCTTAAGGCATAGATAGAAGAATTGTTGTGCAAAGGATTGATACGACCCAACGTTTCACCTTGGGAAACATCAATGATATTTTTTAAAAGAAGAAGGATGGTACAATTTGTTCCTATGTATAGATTATCAGATGCTTAACAAAGCTACGATATAGAATAAGTACCATTGCAATGTATTGACAATCTTCTCAACCAGATGCGAGGAGAAAAAGTATTTTCAAAGATTGATATATGATTTAGTTATTGTCAACTGAGAATAAAAGATGAGGATAGTTTTAAAACTGCATTCAAGACTAGATACAGTCATTACGAGTTCACAGTCCCACCCTTTGGACTTGTGAATGCACCTACAATATTCATGAACCTAATGAACATCACATTTAGAGATTGCTTGGATAGGTTTGTATTAGTATTTCTTGATGATATCTTGATCTATTCCAAGAATGAAGAGGATCATTCTAAACATTTAGAGATAGTTCCCCAATAGTTAAGAGATTGTACAAGCTATATGGAAAAATATCTAAATCTACATTCTTTCAGTGGGAAGTGTAGTACCTAGGACACGTAATCTTGGAGAAAGGGATTGTGGTTGATCCCACTAAGATAAAGGGGGTACTTGAGTGGCCAATACCAAAAATTCTACCAAAGGATAGAAGTTTTATGGGTTTGGTTGGTTACTACAAGAAGTTTGTAGCAAACTTTTCTAGGATAGCTTTTCATATTACTTCATTGCAAAGGAAGGGTAAGAATTTTGAGTGGTCGGAAAAGTGTTAAGAAAATTTTGACCTACTCAAGGAAAAGTTAACTACTACACCAATATTGAGGGTACTTGATCCAAAAGGCAACTTTACTCTCATAACAAATGCATCAAGTGAAGGATTAGGAGTTTTGATGCAAGAAGGGTAAGTTATTGCTTATGAATCAAAGAAGTTGAAGCCCTATGAACAATAATATTCATCACATGATTTAGATTTAGTGGTAGTTGTTCATGCATTGCATATGTGGAAACATTATCTAATGGGAAAGCATTTTGAATTGAAGATCGATCACCACGGTTTGAAGTATCTATTTACCCAACCCAATTTGAATGCATGAAAAATAAGGTGGTTGGAGTTAATAGTAGACTATGACTTCAACATCAGCTTTATCAAGGGAAAAGAGAATTGAGTTGTTGATTCCCTAAGTTGAAGAAGGTATATCACCTCTATGGTAACAATTCAAACTGACTTTAAGGGACAAATATTGCAAGAATCCATGGGTGATAAATTTTACAACAAAGTTAAGCAAGCACTCATGGATAATCCACAAGATGTAAGATATGAAGGTTTTCACTTTGACCCAAATGGATTATTAAGGTTTAAAGGGAGAGTATATGTACCTAATTTAAAGGAGTTAAGGAACTTGGTGTGGAAAGAATTTCATGAAGCACCATACTCTAGACATCTTGGTGTGATGAAGATATTGGCAGATTTGAAACCGTTATATTTCTGGAAGGGTATGAAGGGAGATGTTACTAGATTTTTTGTAAGATGCTTAGAGTTTTAAAGAGTAAAAGAAGAACATAATAACCATTAAAGTCTTTTGTATCCATGTAATATACTCAAAAGTAAGTGGCAAGTCATTAGCATGGACTTTGTGTAAGGTTTACTTATGTCAAGGAATAAACATAATTCCATTCTAGTGGTGGTGGATAAGTTAACTAAGGTGACACATTTTATTCTAGGAAATATAACTAATGGAGATTTTGTCATAGCTCAGAAATTTATTCAAGTATTTAGATTGCATGGGATTCCTGAGAAAATCATTTCAGATAGGGATTCTTGTGTGACATCTAGGTTTTTACAAACCTTGTTCTCCTCACTTGGAACTAACTTGAATATAAGTTTAGCTTATCATCTGGAAATAAATGGAAAAATTGAAAGAGTAAACCAAGTTCTCGAATATTTATTGAGAATGTATTATATGGATCAACATGATAAGTGAGAAGATTACCTTCCATTAGTTGAGTTTGCATACTAAAATTCTTATCATTCAATAATCAAGATGGCTCCATTCAAAGGATTTTTTGGGAAAAAATGTCAAAATCCTATAAGATAGGATAAGCTAGAGGATAAGATAAGTCTTGGGCCAAATATGTTATCATAAATGGAGGAGCAAGTAGGAATTATTAGCAAAGGCTAGTAGAAGCCAATGATAGGCAAAAAAGTTATGCATATTCTAAGTGGGTACCCAAAAGTTTTTTAATAGGAGAAAAGGTGTTGTTGAGAGTGAAATGTCATAAGAGTTCCATCAACTTTGGAAATTCATCCAAACTAGCTCTATGCTACGTAGGCCCTTTCTAGGTTTTAGATGAAATAAACCCAGTTGCTTATTGAATTGTGTTGCCACTAGCTCTTTCCAAGATGCACAATGTATTTCATGTCTCATACCTTAAAAATTACATACCAAGAGATAACAATGTTATTGATTGGAAATTTTTACACTTGCACAAGACCTAGGAGTGCTAAAAATTTATCCTCTCAAGGTGCTTAGAACACATAAGCTTTTCTTACACAATAGAGAGGTTCTGTAATGCAAAGTATAGTGGGACCAATATGTAGAAGAATCTGCCACTTGAGAAGACTATGCTAAGATTAAGCAGTAGTTTCCTCATGTCTTATATGCTTTTGAGAGTTATTGAAAAATAATTCTAGAATATGTTTTTTCTTATGGTATGTGTCTATGTCTACTATCTAAAATCACGGGGAACAATGATTCAAAAGGGGGGATATGTTACACCCCATTATGTATTTACTTATTTACTTTTACCTAGTTGGATCAAAATGCTTGAAATGAGTGTATTTATGTTTTATGTGTTTCATAAATATGAAGAATAAATGTTGATTCAATTTAATGTTATGAAATGATTCTAATTGTGAAATATTTGATACAAATTAATGTATTGTTTTCAGATGACTACTATTGCAATGCAATAATTTGGATGTAGAATTTTAATCAATCCTCCTAAAGAGAGGGGAAGTATTACTCAAAGAGAATAATTTGGTATGGAAACCTTTGATAAAGACCTAAAATAAGCTTTCACACATACACACTTCTAGTTTGGTCAAGTTGGGATAATAGTTGGGAAATAGTAAATTACCTTTAGTATTGCTTGTGGTTTATTTGTGAATGTTTTGTTAGGGGTTTTCAATGTTGATTCCTTTTGTGATGAGTGATTTCTTCTTTATATGTTTTTTTTGAATTGACAGGATATATATATACATACCATGTATATATGTTAATCGATATGATCATAATAATATATGTTTTTATATATCAAGTATGATATATATAGTATATGAGTATATATGACTATATGTATATTAACATACATGTATGTATCGACGTAATGGTAACACCCATTCAAGTATATTAATATATATATATATATATGTGTGTGTGTGTGTGTGTGTGTGTGTGTACGTACATATATGTATATAAATATGCATATATTATTATATGTGAAATATGAGGATACATATGAGTATCCATAGATTGAATGATACAACTCTATTAACTTGTGAATTATGAATATATATATACTTGTATACATGAAATTTGATGGTGTATATACATTTGTTATATTTAAATAATGTAATGTTTACCATAGTGTTGAATTATCAACATAGCACATAGAATGCTAAACATAGCAAAAGTTATGAGTAGTGTGTAGCATATTACGTGGAATAATGCTAAGTAATGCAACACATATATACAAATTTGAATGGTGTTTAGAGCACATAAAGTGCAAAGAAATGTGAATATAAGTAGCATCATATAAAGCACTTATTAACTAGTACATTCCAATGTATATGAAACATTTCCAAGACTTTTCCAAAGCTAAACATTAGCAAATACATATGCACATGAAATATTCGACCAACTCTTTAAAAAATATCGACCAAATTAAAAGGTGTGAATAGTCATAATGTGGCACCAACAGAGAGAGATTTGAATCGATTAGAAGTCTATTCCTCAATATGAGTTTCTAGAATGTGAAGAAATTGAATAAATGGAAATAGTCAAGTATGCAACTGTCTATGTAAGTCAACCTATAGCAAACATTTACCTTGCAATTCTGATTATATTTCTTGATGTTTATTTGTGATGTATGACTCATTGCCATGGCTATGTATGTGTGCTTAATGCATCATTTTTAGATTCCATTTTTTTTTTCCTTGCTAAGTCAAATCATTTGAGTTGAGAAGTGTCAATCAGGTCATGCCCCATTTCTAGCCTTTAGTTGTTGATTTTTATGTATAAATAGAGGAGCTATCTACCTCATTAGGGGATACATATCTGCATGTTTTTTGTGATTTTTTTGAGTTATTATACTCTTCTTTCCTAAGTTGTGAGAGAGATTTTCTAAGAGAATTGAGAGAGGTTTTGAGAGGGAGTCTTATTGCAAAGTTGCTTACTATTTGGGGAAGGCTATATTGGGAATATGAATCAATCAATTGGAGCATTGCATAAAAATGCATGTTGATTCCTACTCTTTTATACTTTGTTTAATATTTTTAGAAAAATATTGTGTGAAATTTCTTGTTCTGTTTGGAAGTTATACCTATTTCTTATTAAGGAAAGATCGTATTATTCTTTATGAAAGTGAAAGGAAGCATGTTTTATTTAGTATATAGATCCACTTGCTTGATGTGTTTGTACATATTCCATATTAAGTAATGGATGTATATAGTTGGTATTATTTCCTATATTAGGGAAATAGAATACGTAGCTAATGATTAAACTAGTTGATTCAAAGAGCTACTATGGTTACTTCGTAGAAGTGTTAAATAAACATAGAGGTAATAGGTTATTCCTAGGGTTATGATAATCCAATGAAGGGGATATTCTATGCATAGGGTATGAATGGTTATATATAAATCAAGCTAGATAAGTGGGTGAGCATGTGATGTACACTCTGAAATTAAGAGTAATGAATACTTTGTCCAAATTAGTGTAAGTTGCCACTGTTTACACTGCATCAGTTCACTGTGTTTTCAAATTTATATACTAGATAGGGAATGTCATATGTATATGTTGTATCCATTGTATGACAGATCTAGAAATGTTTAGGACACACCATTAAGCTTAGAAAATGTCATGTTATTATGAGGATACCAAACCAATCTCTTCATCGAAGGGTAGGGCCATCTATCAGTTTTAAATAGATGTGGAGGGGATTACAATTAGTCCAAGGTTGGTGGAAAAGCTCTTGAGTGATGCTTCTCCTCATTAGTGGTGACCAAGGTTTGAATGGAGGATTTCCAGGACTATTCGTACATCTTTTGTAAGCTCTTTGGAGCCTTGTATATGTATTTTGTATCGATTATAATGGAAATATTGTAAAATGAAATGCTATCATGAATTATTGACTATGTTATCAAGAAATTGGAAATTTGCAATACTTTGATATATTGCAATGAAACGTTTGGAAAGATGTTTATCTTAAATGTGCATATTATATTTTATATTAAAGGAAAAAAATTATTGCTTTTATTGGATAGATGCTTAAAATTTCACTTGAGGTTAAAACATAGGAAAGTTACTGTGTAGAACAATGGGCATGCTACAGAAGAAATCAAGTGATAGGGAGATAGTAGAATTCAAGGTCAGAACTGTTCATAAATATAAATAGATAGATATAATATAGTACGTGTATGAATTGTCATAAATCCTCAAATTGATCAAAACATGAAGAATGACACATGAAGACAAAGTAAAATAAAAATTTGGTCATCATGGAAGAAGGCCTAAATTCCCCCAACACTTTGCATCGTCCCCAATATCAAAAAGCAATATTATGACACATCAAAGAATGATGAAAAAAATAGAATAAATGTACAAAAAAATTATGCACCTATATCCAAGTACCTACAAGGGTAGCAAGGGTCCTCTAAGAAGGATCAAAAACTTAAAAAGACAAGCATGAGGGAACACAAACATACAAAAAATATAATCTACAAATATAGAAGAGGCACCACCATGGTCCTCATCAACTAGGAGGTCATCTTACACCCAATCTAGATCATTATAGTGGGAGGGAGGATGAGTCTACAAGGGTGGGATAGCAAGGGGAGTACCCTCTGACTCACCTACAACAAGATCCAAGGAAGACAACCCCTCGAGGTCTTCTTCATGAAGTTCCAGTGAAGTAAAGGTTATCAATATTTTAAAAATCAAGGATGGAGACAAGATATAATCCACCAAATTGAACATGAACTTCTCAGGAGTGACCTATGTCATGTTACCAAGAGAAAGACAAGATGCTTGAGGTTCACTATCAACCTTAATAAAAGGGGAAGTGACAAACTCCAAGGAAGTGGGGGCTACCTCCATCACAAGGATGGCGCAAGCCAACACATAAGTAGCCTCTAAAGGAGGGGAACCATTCTTATGACCATCACATTGATGAGGTCATCCTACAACTTACACTTAAGCGAAGGATGCATGATCCCCACATTAGAAGCAAAAGTGGAGGAATAAGACAGAGCCACAAAGGACATCACCTTTGTATTAGGAATGTCAATAGGCTACAAGAAAGGAGGGATGTCCGAAAGGGAAATTAGAAGAGGAGGCTCCATGGAGGGAGTGATGAAGACCTACACCCTTTTGGGGTGATCATCATCAGGACCCACTAGAGGAGCTGGAAGCAAAACACAAGTGATGGGAATTGAAGCAGGAACATCAGGATAAAGTGGAGAAATAGGAGATACACAAATATATGAAACTAGCTCCCCCTCCATATTTTGCAAGGTGGTGTGCTCTATGGCGAGAGCCTTTTTCTGGCACTTTCAATCATGCACAAGCCAGTTATATCGAATGCAAGAATTAGAGGATGCAACCTGACAAGAGGTCAGAGGCTACTGCTAAATTATAGGAGTATCCTTCACAATCATATTTGGTGGAAGGGTGGTCTCCTGAGAAAGATGAAGAGGACGAGGCACATAAGCTCAAATGAAAATAAGAGGAGACATAGACATAAGAGCCTCGATGGTGGGCCTTGTTGATGGTGAAAATAAAACAAACAACGTTAAAACAAAATATTTCTACTCCACTTATCCTGAAAAAGAAAGACAACATATAGTAGCCTAACTCCCAAGGTCATGGTAGTTGGTTCTCAACTGTCTGGTGTCACTCAATCGGTTCATGCAACTGTAATATTCAAGGGGCTTGTGCTAGTAAAAAAGAATACAAGCAATGACTTGTTCATAGAGCTATTCTTCATAATGAAAGGGTTTTTGAAATAAAAGAAAAAGATAAATCAGAGGGTAAATCAGTGACCATGAATCAAACTTATCTAGCATCTAGAAATATATCTTCAATAATGAATCTTTTTCAATAGATCAAGAAAACCAAAGCATGACACAATTTATAGAATAACCCATACTATTGCATGCATCTAAGGTGCTTATTTTAACATCACAATTCGCAAATCACAACGATTTCAAAGATTCCAAAAAGAACACATGTTCATTCATTGCCAAGATCATAGATCAATAGACTTCAATAAATCCAATCCACTGATAATCTAACAAGATAATCCTTAAATCCAGCTTCTTCTAATGACTTTCATCACATATGAAACAATCATGCTTCAGCACAATCACTGGCCTATAGATAGATTATAACTCATTAACCTTGTCAAGTAAAACAACTTAATTCTAACACCATATTGCATAAACCTATAATTTTATTTAACTGCAAAATGAAGTACAATGTATCTCTATAACACTATTAAAAAAATTTCTATCTCCTACAATCAGGTGGCCAATTCTATTCTCTATTAGCCACACTTTACAATATGATACCCCAAGGGTATTTATAGATGTACAAAATTCAGAAGTCCCCTTCTATTTTAAGTTGAGTCCACCTTTTCAAGAATTAAAGCCTTCTTGGAAACTCAGATCAATTTGATCTCGAGTTCCTTAGATTAATACATTCAACTAAACTGAAGAAAAGAAAATAGAATGGAAGAGAAACCTATGCATCTCAAACTACCAGTCCTGCATGCAACATGCAAAGAAGAAGAAAACCAGCATGTATGAGATTTATGCATGCAAAGTTTGCTCCATAATGTATTCATCATAATTGGAGAGGACTTGTGGTAATATATCTAGTTTTGGCCCATCCACCCAGCTCTCTTCAAACTTAATTCTTTCCAACTCCACTATAGCAAACCCTCTCTTAGCTACTCTTATTTCTTCTTTGATGTCCATCAATCGATCTATCAAAAAATCTTCACCATCATCTCCTCTCTGTGTGACCTCTTTAAACCTTTCATTCCACTTCTCCTTTATCTGGCTTAAAGGTAGGCCTTCCTTTTCTAGTACCTCCATGTTCATAATAATGGCAAGAATGGCTTCCAACTCCTCAAACTGTTTTGTTAGATCCTTAATAGAATCTTGAACCTCATTTCTATGTTTATCCAAAAAATCTGATCTAAATCAGAGTATACAAGAATTTTTCTCTAAGAAATCCTTTTCTTCTTCTAGTGTTGATTGTTCTAGGAGAGTAGTCTTTGGCAATTTATTAACTTCTTTTAATTTTTGGTTGTACCCTTTGTAATCCTCTTGCTATGCTTCCAATATTTTAACATATTGATTCATTTTTCCTATCAGTTCCTCAGTCACTTTGTAGATCTCAAAACCATCTTCCAATACTTTATTTATTTCTTGATTCAATTTTTCAACTCATCGATCAAACATTTCTGCCTTGCCCCTCACCTGTTCCAAATCATCTACTTCCTTCTTGCTCAACAAAATTGGGGTCTCAATAGCAACGAACTATTGTGATCTTGGAGGAGTAACATTCTTAAGGAAAACATGCAATTGATCTAACTGAGCCTTAAGCTCATCCTTCCTTTGCTTGTCCTTCAACATCCTTGACTTGGTTGAGGATGCTACCACATCAATTAAATTCATTTGCTGATCTTTGGTAGGTCTCCCCAAATTCACAGTGCCTATTTGATAATCTATTAACTGCATATCTCTTGCATCCTTGTCTATCATAGGTATAACACATTCAACCATAATTTCTCCCTTGTCAGTTAGCCTAGTAGAATGCAGGATCTTGGCCTTCTTTTTAGGCCTTTCTCTCTCAATCTCCTTCATCATATCCTCCCAATTGAGAGGTTGAGAAGGTGTCAGTGTTCTCTTTCGAAGGTCTAATTTCAACCAAGTCGGAGCACCTGGAGTAATAGTCATCATAGTTGAAGAAGAGGAGGTAGTAGCTAAAGGAGGTTGCAAATTTACCTGAGGTTGAGAACCAACCATCTATTTTTGTTGCTACTCTTGTTCCACAGTTATTTGTGCCAACTTTTCAGCTTCCTCCTTATATTTTTGCTCTTGTACTCTCTTATCTTCTTCCTCTTTCTTCAACCTTTCTTCTTCTAATCTTTCTTTTTCCAACCTTTCCTTTTCCAACCTTTCCTTTTCCAATTCCTTTTTTCTTTCTTCCTCCAAAGCTTTAAGCTTTCCTGGATCTTCTTTCTTTTTGATCAATTCTTCGACCTCTTTTTGCTTTTGTAATCATTTTGCTTCCTCTTCCTTTCTGTGAGCTTCTTCAACAAGTTTTAACTTAGCTACCAAAACTTCTCTCTCCCTTCGGTGTCTTGAATTTTCTTCCTAAAGGTCATGAATTTTCTGTATCAATTCCAAATTATCATTCTCCTCCTTGACCTTGAGCTCATGCTCTTTTTTCCTTTGTTGCCTCTCTACTTCATCAACTTTTGATTTAGCTTCTATGTGTTGCTGCTGTAATATGGCATCAACTTGTTCCTTGGCATCAATCAAATTTTGTTTCTCTATTGCTGCAGCAAGTGCCTCATCATCAGCAACCTTCTTGGCTTCTTCAAATAACACCCACTAATCCTCCTTTGTCAACACTTGTTTAGTATCCTCCTCTAGAGGCGTATTCTCTTGCACATCCCTCTCCAACAGAGTTTCATCTGAATCTGTTCCAACATCATGAATTTCTACCCCTAATTATGTTCCCTTTATGGATTGAACAAAATTATGAAGATTCCCTTTTTGCACTTCTTCACTTTGCTTTTGTACAAGTGGAACTTGAGTAGAGGGCTCACCTAATGTAGGTGTTGAAGTAACCAGTCCTATTTGGGCATCTCCCTCTTGTGTCTCTAGTTCATCAACTGCTGCCTCAAGCTCTATTTCTTTAATGTCTGGAGGGAAGAACTCCAAAGGCTCCTTGGGAGGCATCTTCCTTTTGATCATTTTATATCCTTTCCCCTTTTTAGGAACTAGTCCTTGAGGAGTTTTGGTTCTTAGAACCACCAATTGAATGCTTCTATCCAAGACTACTAAACCTATCTATTTAATGTCAATGGTTTCCTCACTTTCCCAGTCAAGATCCAAGCTCTTAGTCCCAATGTTTAAAGCTTCATACGATGGATCCAATACAACTCCATCATCCACCAATGTGTCAGGAATATCATTTCTGATTCCAAGTTCTACCATAAGTGAGATAGATAACCTCTCATAATTCTTCTTTTTGAGGTCATACTCATCCTACCGGTCACTCCATAAATCTTCCAATAAATTGAAATTTTTATCAAACACAGAGGCTAGCAAGGCATTCATTTTATTCTATGGGTCAAAGTACCTCTGAGCTGTATACAAACCTAGTTTTAGATGTATCACTACACATTACCTTTGCTCCCACCAGATGTTTACAACTGTATTCACCCTACTTCATGGGGAACTTATGACATCCTGTTTTGTGTTTCAATCCAAACTGGGCATTAACCCCTAGAGCTTGATAAACAAATTCTATCAATACTATCCTATTATTGGAACATCTTGGCAAAAAATGTGGATGACCTTCAAACCTAACTAGCGTGAAGGATGTGAACCTCGAGTATTGAATGTACCAACATCCCCATTCAGTGATAAATTCCATAGCTTCTTGGCTCAGTCTGTACCCAACATCTCCATTGAGCTGGCTAATGATCACATATAGGAATGCATCATTAAACCTTCTAAATTGAGTCTCAAGAACCTATAGAGACAACTGGTTATAATGATCCCACACTTTCTTCTGTCCATCAGCTTCTCCTATTATCCCTACTTTGTTCAGACCTGGGAAGATACCTACTCTTTTTGCTGCATACACAATGTAATAAGTCATAAAGAAGCGTTTAGTTTCCCTAATGCTGGTCAATTGATCATGAATAGCGTCTGAAAAAATCATTGACCGATCAAATTTTTGGGTGCCATTTAAGATTATCTGGATGAAGGGAAACATCCACTCCTTGAAATGCAAGGCATCTCTCTTCCCAAAGTTCCTAGACAACATCATTATTAAATCAGATACTTATTTATAAAATTCTACCCTCTTTGGTTGGTTTTAGAGCTTGGTTAGAGACTTCTTCTCTGTCTTTAACCACCTTTTGTTCAAGTGAGACTTTTTGGATTCCTTGTACTTGCTATATTTCTCAAGGGCCTCTGCCTTAGTTAACTACACCAATTTCTTTGGATCTGGGACACTAAACATAATTTGAAACATCTTAAGAGTGAGATCAATGATTACATTATCTTGTGAATCCATGCATTGTCGGGTAGCCAGATTGTAAGCTCCTACAATTGTCATGATTAACTCTAGGAATTGGATTGATAGAGGAAACATGGTGATATGAGCCAACCTGGAATCCACTATTCTCTTAATTCTAGGTATCACATCCTCATTGAATGTATCGGCATATGATTCCTTAAAGTTGTATTGGCCAAGATTGGTATCAGTTATGTCAAACCAATCTAATTCTACTTTTCTTAGAATGGCAATAGGACTTTTGTGGTTATACCTCAAGGTATAAGGTAACTATTTTGGCTTGATCTTCTTGGGCTTAGCTGCTGCCTTTGATGTCCCTGCAGGCCGGTTCCTTTGGGAGAATTCTCCTGATGTGCCCGACATTCTTTAGCTTTCCTGCAACAAAATTTCTAGTTAGATCCTTGAATAAAAATTTCAAAACATGTCTTAAAATCATACCTTTCATACATACACCAGAGGTGAAACTAGGCAAAAAACATCCTAAATAGTCTTCTTTAAAACACTGTCGGGCTCGGAGCCAAAACTGCTATTGATTTTTCACTAACAAGAAGCGGGCTCGGAGTTGGAACTCGAATGGTGATTGGAATTGGAACCGAAATGGAAACGAAGTTGGTTTCTTTCAGATTTTCTATTTTAATATTCTGTTTCAGTTCTGATTCCACTTCCGCCTAGGTTATCGCTATTTTGATATAAGGCTTCTCACTATAAGCGGAGTCCGAGATGGGATGGAAAATGGAATTGACACTAATTATAACATACGCCCAAAATCTAAATCAATTCTGATCTCGCTTCCGCCTAAGTTGACCATGATGTCATAAATGATTTTAACAGTTAAAAACATAACTCCATGATTAAGGACCAAGGTCATATTAAAATGAAATGAGGCTTAAATATAACATGAAATGACCATGCCCATATGACCATGAGGGAAACTATACTTTCAAGGAATCATTTAAACATTTGAAAATGTGAATATAGAAATGCATTAAGAAACCCTAAACTAAGAACCTGATATTAAAAACTAGGGCACAAATTTAACCCTTCCTAGTTTAACCAGATGAATGCGCAATCAAAAAATCCTAGTAAAAACAAGATTTAACCTACGCTAACTCATTGTAAAACCTAAATTTAATCTACACGTTTAAAAACCAATGCAGCACAACACAATCACGACAAAAAAACATGAAAGCAACCGTGCCCTAAAATAAAAGAAAACCATAAACAAAAGCAAATAAATAAGCAAACAGAGAAAAACAAAAAAACAAACAAAAAAAGAAAAACAAATCATGCACACCCACTAAAAATCATGAACAGAACTTGCCTGAAGCAAAACAATCCAACACGAACACAAAAAAGAATGCGGAAGGAAAAAAGAGAAGAACGAAAATAAGAAACCCTACCTCAAAAGCAAAACAAGCAAACCATCTGAAGAAATCTGCAAGCAATCTATCTCTCCTTTCAATCGATTCACTCCAGAAATGCTCCATTGCTGCTCTAATTTTCTCTTCGATTTATTAACAACAATAATGATGACTACGCGTTTAATCCCTAATTAAGGAAAAAGCTAGCAGTTTCATGCATGCCTGGCACCTGTCATTAATGCCATTAATGGAGTAGAGCGGAGTCAAAACTGGAGAAGAATTGGCCCATTACTAGAGTGTGACTTCAGTAAAAAGTCAACGATCAAGAAACAATGGGAGCGGAATCGGAATGAAAACAAATTTGTAAACTTGATTAATTTCCTCACTTCGTTCCCGTTCCGGGTTCGTTTTCACCAACAAAGCATAAAACAAAACCAAACACAAAATTAAAACAAAAAGACCGACACAAGAAAACATAGCATAAAAAATTAGTCCAAAACAAAAGTCCAAAAAGCAGAGGTGGAGATGGAATGAATTTTGATTTTAAAACTTCAAATAAATATCGACTTAACTTCCACTCCGACTCCGACTCCGACAAAGAAAAAACAAAAGGTCAAAAAGAAATACTATCAGGATGGGAATCAGAATGAGTTTTAAAGGAAGTTTCAAAACCCGATTCAGCTCCGGCTCCGGTCTTGACAGACTAAACCAAATAAAAACAAAGTGTTGGAAAAGAAACACTCCAAACTTTGTTTGAAAATCAACACAAGATTAAAAAATGAAAGGGGGACCCATTTTGACCAAGGCAAAAGATGGGATGGTTATGCAAAGCATAACAAATGGCGAATCGACTAGGAAAATGGTTTACCCATTTTTAAGATACCCAATGAAAATTTCAGTTACCCTAAAACTACTTGGTTTATGAAGCATACTAACTTGAATAAAATCAAATATATGTAGGATAAGTTTGAGTTAGAATCTCAGATGTATATGCTCATGAGTTATTTCTGAATCTGAGTGTGTGTCTATATTGTGCATCATTCTTTGTACATACTTTTTCTATTCATGAACAACTATATCTAAGATTCAAGCTACATAGGTTGAGTCCTTTAACTATCATGCAATAAAATCCTAGGAATTGCTTTGCTTCTAGACAGACGTCCATAGCCCTAATGAAGATACCTCTAGTTCTCTCAAAGAATTGCTCTACTGCCAGCCAGGCGTCCATAGCCCCGGTAGAGATACTTGATTACCCACTTGATATTGAGTTTGCCTTTTTCTTTCTTCTCTTTCCTTTTTTTCATTATCATAATTTTTTTTTAAAGCCTTGCTTGTGGAAATATTTTATGCACCTTCCTCAATACTCAGACATAATGTATCTGAAATGAGGGTTGAGAACTACTATGGATTTCATGATAGTCTTGGAATCTGATTTTTCACTTGAATCAAAGGGAGGAGCCATTCCAAAAAAAATAGGTACATACTCAGGCAGATGTTTTTCTAATTTGGTGACAAATTTTTTATCACAATTCATGAGATATTCATAACATATCTTCTATCCTTAAATAAATTTTCAAACCTAAACTAGAATGATCATAAAACATGAGTTTCAGAACGAAATCCTTTTCAATGATGATGATGAAAATACCTAAACCAATTTCTCTCATAGTACCAATAGTATACTCTGAATAACAACCCTTTGACTTGAAATGAACAAAATGAAGATCCCCAACGAAACAAGACAAAAAGAAAACAAACAAATAAAAAAAAGAAAAAGAACAAAAAACACAAAACTAAAACATAAACTTAATTACATATGATACCGTATAATACATTTTCTTTAAAACATTAGACCTTCCTATGCACCAAAATAGTGTTTGAGAAACCGACCATTAACTGGTAATGGAACAGGCTCTCCTGTTAAGGTACTCGAATGAAAAGCATTCTCGCCTAATATTTCAACCATTTGATAAGGACCTAACCAAAGTATATCAAACTTTTGGTGATCTCCTTTCTTCTCTTTGGCCTTATCCCATAATAACACAAGATCTGATATCCTATAAGTTTTTATATTGTCTGTAATACCCCTCCATTTTGCTTCTTGTTTGGTTTGCGTTATGTGATGTTTGGTTGCAGTTACTTTGATACTGGATACATTTTGTTATGATGTTTTGATTGCTATTATTGAGCGACAACTATTATTGTGGGATGTGGTTATCTGATTATTGTTTCACATGCATTATGGATTAATGATGTAGAGTTAACATGAGATGTTAAAATGAGATTATTGGATTATGAAGGAAGTGTCAGTTTCGATGAGTGTATTGGTGAGGAGGATGGTTTCGCATCACTCGCTTGCGAGCGCCCTGTGAATCCATAATTTCTTTTTCATGGTGTGTATTATATGCTAGATATATTGTATGATGTTTACTTATTTTCAGGATTGTAGGTACACGACATCGACTCCACCTAGTTTCATAGGTTTGAGCATGTCGATCCAACGGTTAAGTTGAACGGGAGATAGTAGCTAGGTAACATGTGTCAAGTTTACACCCTAGTCTTATTGTGTCGTCAGTCGTGTGTGTCGAGTCATTATCTGTTTTGTTTTAATGTTATTTAATTCTGAAGGATTCTTGATTTGGAAATAGATATTTAGAATAATTGCATTTAAATCATGTTGATGGTTATTTAATTTAAATAATGCAATGTGGATAAAAGTTTATATTTAAATTAATTAATTATATTTAGTTTATTTAATTAATTAAATTTGATCCAAAGGGTTTAATTTAGTTATTAAATAATTAAATTAATTAATTAAACATGATGCAAGAGAATGAAAGGAAATAAAAGAATTAAAATTAAATTTGGAATTTAATTTCAACGTGTGGGAATTAAATTAGAAATTGTAATTAAATGTTTATTTGAGAAATTAGTTGCAACTTTGGGAATTAATTTATTAATTAAAATTGCATTTTAAATTGAAAGTGGGTTTTCGAAAAGTGAAATTGAAATTGAAATTGAAATATCTAATTTGCATGTAATGTGAATTAGGGTTATAAATATTGAAATTGAAATTGAAATTGAAATATCCAATTTGCATGTAATGTGAATTAGGGTTGTATTAGGTATTTTTGATTTATAAAGAATACATGTTTTAATTTTAGGGCAGCAGAAAGAGATTTAGAAAAAAAATACATTTTTACAGCAGAGAAGAAATTTTGGAAAATTGCACAAGAAGGGTTTGAAGAAAGTTTGATTGTAGAATTGATTGAAAGAAAGATTGTTTGCATTTGTTGGGTTTTGGATTGGATTCATTGGAGGATTGAAAAAAATTCAAGAAATCTTTGGAGGAGGCTTGCATCAGAAATTCATCTCTTCTTGTAGCTTCTTGTACCAGGTTTTCCTCTTTGTGTTTTATTGTTCTTGATTGTTTTTTTTTAAATAGTAGTGATTAAAGATTTGTTTGTTAAATCTATTTTACAAAATAAATTTGTTATTAGAAGAAAAGAATTAAATAAATTTACAGCCTTTGCTTGTGAAAATTCTTGAGTGAAAATTGTGAAAACCTCACTTGAATTTAAATTATTTGGGGAAATCGATTATGTTGTTATTGGAAAATAAAACATAGAGATTGAACAATGCATATTGAATGTTTTTAGAAAATGAAACCTTCTGTTTATTATTAAAAATTGGATTTTAAAATCTGCAGGATAGTTATATTTTTCATGGTAAAATGGTTTGGTTGCGTCGTCTATAACTCCACTTACACAAACTGGGTTGTCAGGAAATTTAAAAGGTTTTTGCATTTTGAAATTTTCTTATCCCTGTCAAAAAATTGCAAATACTCAAATCGTAGTTTTTGAGTTATGCTTGAAACATGAGATTGCTGTTAAGTTATTTTCCCATGGCTGCTCTAAAAATATAATAATAATAACTTGATATTTATAAATATTAATATTTTATCTATTGTTATTATAATATTAAAATATTATTTAATAATATTTTATATTATAATTTATAATATTAATGTATTATATTTATTTATATTATTTTAAATAAAATTTGTATATTATATTAGTGGAATTAAAATTATAAACGTATGAGAAATTATTGTTTATTTTAAAATGGCATGTTAAAATTTGATTGAAGGAGTTAGATATCTGATTTAAAGAATGCATAATTTAAAATTTAATTGTGGAATTTAAATTCATGCGTAAAAGGTCTAATTCTTAATTTAATTTAATTGGAAATATATATATATTTTGGAAAATTAATGATAACGAATATTTTATTTTGAATTGAACAATTTGATATTCTGTAATGAATAGAAGATATGTTAATGATTAAATATATTTAAATATATTAATTTATGTTTAATATATATATATTGAAAGTATATATTCATTTGAGAGAATAAATAATATTTTATCTTATTTTATTCTGTTGTTTGCAAATTGGGTATTATTAGTGTTCTAAAAGAAATGATTAGTATGTGTAGAAAATGTATAGAGAAAGATATTTTTTTAATAGAAGTAATTACTTGATTTAAAAGGAAATATTTATTTTGTTAATATGATTGAAGAAAATATATTGAGATGTATATATATATCCTTGAGTATTTTCAATCAGTATTTACCTTGTTTTATTTAAGTGCATGTAATTTAGCTTTGCATGAAGAGTTTAAAAGATAAGTTTTGAATGTATGGTCAAAATTGATAAGGAAAAAAATATTTAAATATATTGAAGAATTATAGAAATATTTATATTTAAATGTTTGTTTTAATTAATGAGATTTAATTAGAAACAATGTGAATGCATGGTCAAATAGATAAGCCAAAAGATATTTTTATACATTGATAAAATTGCATATTTTTAAATGGATAGTTGAAGAGACATAGACTCTAGATAGAAAATTGAAAATATTGTTTGCAATAGTGTTAGGTTGCATTAGAAGTAAATTTTGGAACTAACTATATTAAAAAAAACAAATAGTTATTATGTTTTATTTAGTTCCATAGAGTAATCTAGTCATTGTGAATGAAATATTAAAGAATATATGTAATTAAATTTATTAATATATATATTTGGTGTCTATATAATATGGAGCATATATATATTAAGTGTAAAATTTATTATCGTATTTTATTTTAATGAGATGCATGTAATATATTATTGAATAGAGATTTAAAAATGGATTGATTAGTGTATATGGAAAATGGATAGAGAAACAATATGTTATTATATTAAAGTGATTGAATGTTTTAAATAGAAAATTGAATGAGATGTAAGATTTGGTTAGGAAATGGAAAGAGTTTACTTGCATGGATTTGTGTCAATTTAAAAGTAAATTAAGAAGTTGTTTTATTGATGAGGCAATCAATTATGTTATTTAATTAATTTCTATTTAGATTAATTGAATCATTGTGATTGGATTATGAAAGAGATATGGATTTAGTATATCCAAAATTAGTATCTTCCTCATGATTATCTTAAAGGATTTAACTCTCTGTATTTAGTAAAGGGAAGTAAGTTTAATTGTTTTAGATTTCCAATAATGAAAAGAGAAATAGGGGTTACGATTATTTTAGATGATCTAGTTATCGTGTTTTTGACTTTGTCAACACTACCTATTTAATGAGTATGGACTTAAGAAACCCAAATATTAGATTTGATTGATGACTTAAATGCTTTTGTTGCTATGTCATCAAGTTGCATTGTTGGTTTTGGGAATTAGTGTTAGTCCTAAATTATAAGTCTTCCAAAATAACTTAGATGATAAGGGTTGTTGAACTTTTATGCCATCTAGTTATTTTCCTTTAGGTAGTGCATGGCGTCTTTTCAGTTTTACCCATGAACGAAGATGTTTTGTACCTCTTATGAAAGGAGTGGACTATGTGTTGTTGCCTCCAAGCTGTTTGGAGTGAGTTTCTATTATTTGTATCCTCTTTGTGTTGGAGTGGTTATGATGCTTAGTTTGTATGCACTTGTGTTTCCCTTGGTGATTGGTTGTGAGTACGTTGTCCATTAGAAGAGTGGCTTTTGATAGGGGCCGGAGCCCAAAGTGGTAAACTGGGTAACCTTTAGAAGTGAGTTAATCAAGTGATAATTAAATTAATGTACTTAGATGATTAGGATGCAATTCACACTAATCAAGATAATTTAATCCTCACTCATAGACATAAGGGCTTGTTTAGACTTGGGATGAGTGAGAAGGCCTAGAATGGCATAGTCATTTATCTTGTCAGTACGAGAGGTATTTGATGTCACATGAGTGAGTATGAGTGCCAGGATTCGGTTGAGGCCACCAGGATTACTTGTGTCAGAGCCTATGAAGAATGCCCAGAGGAGATCTCATGACAAAACTTGCAATGCCACTATCTAGGACAACTATTGTTAATTGTTTTATGTGTATGGTTCTGTGAACATACTTGATTTATTTTATGTCTAGAAGCAATGTGACCTATGTCAGTGATGTAAATGTTGTACTTGAGTTGTACTGGATTGTACTTGATTATGGTTTTTGGTTGGTTATAACAGTATGAGTCAGTATGAGTCTGCCTTTGGTTAGAGGTAGTAGAATCTTTGTCCATGTTATTTTGTTACTATCTCCTAGCATGGGGGGTGGGCCTTTGGGTACCGCTTGGTTGGGTGGAACATGCACCAAAACCATTGGGGCCCTATCTATCTTCAGTACTTGGTGGTGAGACATCCATATGGATAGCTCGCAGTTCTTGTTGTAATTCTTTGCATTGTAATATTTTAACTTGTATAAGTTATTTTATCCCTCTTATATTTATGAGGTGGAATTTTGTAATTGTAACCTTATGTACTATTGCCTCATTCTGGGAATGAGTGATGTAACTATTGGATTAAGATAATGTTTATGAGATTGTATCTTGGTTGTTTATCTTATTATATTATGTGGTATTCTTATGATGTATGATGTTTATTTTATTGAGTTGATAATGCTACGGTTATATGTAATATGTATGTGTGGGTTTAAGTAATCCTAACCTTGTAGCCTTAGAGGTTGTTGTTAATTAGTAAGTGAATGTGTATGTTAAATGCACTTTATATAAAAAAAATTGGTTCACTTTAATCGTTAATTACAACTTCCTTTAGGGTTACTTGGTGGGGCATTACATTGTATCTTTTGTCAAACCAACATTTGACAACAACTCGATGTTTAGAGAATTGTTGCAAAGCAACATCTCTTTGCTCTTCCATATTCAGTAAATTAAGTAGTCTAACCTCAATCCTATCATCCATAGTATAAAATTCCTGCATTAACTTAAGAACAGGTATCTGTAAATGGATCGAGAAGATTGGATCTTGGCCATAGACTAATTAAAAGGTGAGTTTCCTAGAGCTGCTTTGATTTTGGTTCGATCTGCCCATAAGAAAAATCTCAACTAGGTGTGCCAGTCCCTAGGATTTTTTTCTAACAACTTTCTTATAACTTCCAACAAGTTCTTATTTGTGGACTCAACCACTCCATTTCCTTAAGGGTAGTAATTGGAAGAATATTTCAAAACAATTTTATGCTCATATTCCCATGAAATGAATTCAATAGAAGAAAAAGTAGGGCCATTATCACATACCAGAGCAAATGGAACTCCAAACTTGGTTGTGATGTTCTCAGTCAGAAACTTGATGACCACCTCTGTAGTGCTATTCTTGCAAGGTTGGGCCTCAGTCCAACGTGTGTAGTAGTCTACTGCAGTCAAGATGAATTTATGGCCTGCAAAAGAATTTGGATTAATTACACTTACAAAATTAAGTTCCCATTGAGCAAATGGTCTTACCTCATATACTGGTTGCAGGGGAATTGTAGGATTTCTTTCCCTAGGTGCAGAAGTTTGGCATACATGACAAGTCCTACAGTGTTGATGTGCATCTCTAAATACATAAGGCCAATAATAGCCTGATCTTAGAATCTGATGAGCCAAAGAATCAACAGACCCATAACCTGTTCCATGCCTTCCATGAGACTCAGAAATAACATGCTTATCCTCTTGCTGATCGAAACAACGTATATAAATTCCTTGAAAATTATTTCTGTAGATAGATCCCCCTTTAAGCATGTAATGAACACTCTTCATCCTCAAATCTCTCCTTTGAGTAGCATTCATTTACTCTGGACATCTATTGTTATGGAGGAAGAAAATCAAATCTATATACCAAGGATCCTTAGTGAATGATTGGATAGTGTACTGTTGACAAGTGATATTTCTGTTCACTTTTGCCATTGCTTTTGATAAACCTTGTCGTCAAACAAGCTTCATTGGGTGCATTTCTAATTCAAACTCCTATAATATTTCCATCCACTTCCGTCTTCATTCTCCCAATTCACTTTGCATCAGAAGAGACTTCATAGCTAGATCTAGAACTATGGCCATTACTTGACTTCGAATTATGTAATGTCTGAACTTTTTTACTATTCGTACTAAAGCAAAGGCTTGTTTTTTCAGTGGCAAATACCTCACTTTTGCATTCTTAAATGGAGAACTCATAAAGGCAATAGGTCTTTCCTCACTCTCTTCTCTTCGCTGTGTTAAAACGGTTGCACATGAATGGTCAGATGCAAAAGAATAGATGTAAAAAGGTTTAAGATAATATGGGCTTGTCAAAACAAGTGCCTCAGATATAGACTGTTTAATCTACATGAAATTAGATTTATCCTCTTCGCTCCACTCAATTTTTGCATCTTTCTTCATCATTTCATTTAAAGGTTTAACAATCTCTGCAAACCCTGTTATGAACTTTTTAAGAAAATTGATCCTTTCAAAGAAGGACCTCATTTCTTTCTTGCTGCCTGGCTTTGTCAATTTCAAGATGGCCTCTACTCGGTAAGGATCTATAGATATCCCTTCCTCTGATATAATGTGACCTAAGAGTTTCCCTTCAAATACTCCAAACACACATTTCTTTGGATTAAGAGAAACACCATAACTTATACATTTCTTTAGAACCTTTTCCAGGTCAACAACATGGTCTTCTCTATTCCTAGAGAAGATAGTTAAATCTACATAAATGATTATACATTTTCCTATCAGATCCTTGAAAGCTACATCCATTTCCCTTTGGAAAGTAGCACCAGCATTGATGAGGCCCAATGGAATTATCCTATAAGCAAATGTGCCCCATTAAGTGGTAAAAGCAGTCTTCATCCTATCCTCATGACTAATCAAGACCTAGTTGTATCCATAATAACCATCTAAGAATGACATCATCTGGGATCCATTAAAATTTTGTAATAATTCATCAAGAGAAGGTAATGGATAATTGTCTTTCTTCGAGGCCTTGTTTAGATTCCTAAAATCCACACATAATCTAATCTCACCATTCTTCTTGCGCATAGGAACTAAATTAGCCACCTAGGTAGAATGTGTAACCGAAAAGATTATTCTACTAGATAAAAGTTTTTGTACCTCTTTCTGGATCAAGGGCTTAATCAAAGCATTAACCAGGCATTGCTTTTGGCAAAAAGACTTGGCTTATGGCTTGAGAGGAATGGTGTGAGTGATCACTAAAGTTTCAAAAGTTTTCAAATCATCATAACTCCAAGCAATAGGTTCAATGTTCTAATCCAAGACCTTGATTATCTTGTCCTTGATTTCCTAAGGACAACCTGAGGACAAGTTTTTCCTATAAGAACATTTCTTTCTGGGCCTGAGTTAGTCAAATTAATAGATTCATACCTACCTCCCTCACTCTCTGTAGGAACCCTTTGATGAGCTCATGGGTCTGAGTCAAATATCCTCTCCAAAGCAACCATCCCTTTTAGAATGTTATTAATTTTAAAATCCAATATCCCTTTTGGACTCTCTTTCTCAGGATCCCGATCTCCCCGATCCCTTTCAGATTCATCTATTATCTGCCCTTGAAAAACATCAGAACTTTCCAAAAAGGCCAATATGTGTTGATCATCATCAAATACCTGAAAGTGTCGAACATTATCAGGAACAGTTGGGTCTGAAATCAACTCAACTGAAAATCTCTTTAGATTAGAGTCTTGCATGGGTTCCAAAGTACTAACAACAACAACAAGCGCATTTGAAATTTGATTCGCTTCTCTAGGGATGAGACTAATCCCAAAAGCGTCAAAGTTTTCAATTAAATTCCTAACTCTATTTTTGTATGCAACGAGTCTTTTTTTATGACATGTATATTGGCTCCGTACCTATTTTACAATCACCTCAGAATCTCCCATAACTGTGAGAGCAGTAACCTTCTTCTTATGAGCAAACATAAGACCTCGAGCAAGTGATTCATACTCAGCAACATTGTTTGTGCAACCGAATTGCAATCTATAAGAAGCGAAGTAAGTCTTCCCTTTTGGGTTGGTTAGTTCAATCCCTGCTCCACTTCCTGCTTTAGATTTGGAACCATCAAATTTGAGAGTCCATAATTGGTCTTTGGCTGGGAGTTCTTTCTTTTTAGGGACAACAATGGATGACTTACTTAAAATGTGTGGTGGCTCAAAATTTTGTTGGTCATTAGAAATTGACTTGGGGTTAAGCTCACTTGAGGATTTTTCTATGTTTTTAGCTTGCTCATAAATCACTTCCTAAACAACCTCTTGAGTTAAATTGCAATCCAACTCATCTTTCAGTAATGCCTTAGGCATTGGAAAAGTATCTAGGGAAGGTGTATCAGATGGGAATTGAGACACCTCATCCTCTTCTTGAGTTTTAGAACATAAAACCCGAGTCTTCTCTACTGGTGAGGAAACTTCCTCTTGAGAAAAACTAGCCCAAGTAAGAATGGTAGTATCCTTAACTTTGAAAGAAAACTCATTGATAGGGGTTAGGATTTCTTCTTGACATAATTGCTGAGGCTATTTTACATGACTTAAGATATCTAAGCATGATTGGAATTTTAACTCCGAATGATTATGATAATGAATCCTACACCAATTAGGAAGTAACAAACTACTCAGATTAGTTTCATCTCCTAAAACCAACTTGTATTGTTGCAACTTCCTTATCAGAACTTGTTGATTGATGCAGATCATTGGGTCACTGTGTTGTAGGGGCAGTGTATCCCCAAAATTCAACATAGAGAAAGTAAGGACTTCCTCTTGTTTGTAAACTCCTATCTCAGTCTCAAAGTATGCTACTTTATTTGAAGCATCATACTCTGTGATCATGTGCTTGAGTATCGGTTCACTTTCAATCCTTATTTGTGTTGCAACTCCTTTCCATGGTAACCACATGTGAGAGAAATCCAAGGACAGATATCCCCCTATGCTTTTCATTATCTCTCAAGTTACGAGCATACCATATGTTTCTAGAATATCAGCTACTTGGATATATATGTAGGTCTAGATCCTTGGATTTGATCCAACCTATACATGCATATTCTTTAGTTCTCCTACAACATTGACTTCAGTTTTATCCAACTGATTCACCTTCTTATTGGTTGGTATAGGAATTAATCCTAATTTTTTACATATCGAAAAAGGCATGACATTTCCTGATGCTCCAAAATCCAATAAACAGTTGTGCAAATTCTTTCCAAAAATTCTTAAACTTAATAGAAAAGGTGGGGTACTAGTCTTACCTTTATAAATGGCTACATTTTTCTCCTTTTCTAGAGTCACTTTACCTTTTCCCTTTAAGCAATCTACTTCTTCCAAAGCCTTCAACACTACTTGTTGAGCTAGGCACCACTTCATGATGTCAAAGAATGACAATGATGTCTTTTTCCTCTGTAATTCTGCAATAAAATCAAACTCTGAGTTATTCCTAATTTGATATTTAGGAAAAGGAGGTGAATTACCTCTATTATGAGAATCAAAAGGTTCCTTTGGTGGTGGCGGATTTTTATCTGCATTCTAGTTAGGTGGGACCATGTTATTGGGAGGTGTAGATGTAGTAAATGGGCCCTTATTTTGATTTCTCAGAAAGTGACCACCTTTAGACTGAAAATCTTGGGCATCATATACATCGTCCTCCGGCCCATTGTCTCCCTGCATGGGGAATTGATACTTCTCTTCAATTGTCTCATAAGTCATGGAAGTACTTACTGGCCCATTATCCTGATTGGAATTTCCTGGTGGAGGATGAGCATCGGCTTGTGCAATCTTTACAATCTTCTCCATTTATGGGCAATCAACCTCAAAATGTGCTACAATATCATGTAATCTACACCAATTAGTCATGAAATTTAGGTCTGCTACATTAGCCATATGTGGTCTCTCCTCACCTAGCTGATAGTTATGGGGAACTCCCCCATTGCTAGGTCCATTATTCTACTACCTATTGTTGTTATTGAACCTCTGATTATATCCTCTCTTTTGATTGTGGTAATTTTGGTTAGAGGAATTTTGATTATGAAAGTTGTAGTTGGTGTTTTGACTCCCATTCTGATTGGAGTAATCTCCTTGGTTGTTGTAACCTCCCTAATTTTGATAATTCTGATTCTTGTTTTGGAGAGGGTTTTGCCTAAGCTGTGCCATGTCATTAGACATTTGGGATAGAGTCTTTTTGAGAGTCTCTAACTCACTAGTCAGTTGGATAGTTTGCTCATTTTGCACATTCTGCACTATGGCTAGGGAATGAACATGGGTTGATCCTCTCGCTGCTTGTTATTGATTTTGAGGTTGTTGAGAAGAATCTTGCATGTCATTGCTGAAGAAAGGCATGGTAGGTGGAGCTTGTAACTCAGACACAGGTCCGTATTGAGAGTAAGACATTCCTGGGACAATGTTGTACAATGATGGGTTAGGCATCTGATAATTCATGGGAGGGAGAGTTGTTCCTAAACTTCTTGATTGCAGACTTATTTGTTGTTGCAATTTGATGGCTAAGTGATACACTTTAGACAAAGAGTCTATTTCATTGGCAGCATAAGTCCTCTGCAGAAATAGGCCAATTAAAGGATCAACAACTCTCAAATATGCCTGTATGGAAATATTCTCAACTAGCAGATAAGGGTCTTGCAACCTATGAAACATTCTTTGGAATCTGGTATTGAAAAAAGGTAGTGGCTCATGATGTTCCTTTCTTATGGTGGAAAACTGGTGATACAAGATGACAGGGTCCACATAAACATGAAATTGATTAATAAATGCATTTCCTAAATTTGTCCAACCCAGGATGGATCCTCGGGGTAGATTTAAATACCAGTTATATGCCATATCACCTAAACAATAAGGAAAAATTATACATACCACATCTTGATGAGCAACTTGAGCACATGTACAAGCATCTTTGAATGCTTGTATATGCTCCTCAACACTTCTTGATTCACCATGTATATATTTAGGACAAAAAAATTTTGGGTTCTTTGGTAAGTCATGGATCCCTCTTGGAATAGTCCCTAATGGACAAGGGTTATTCACAAAGTAAGCCATGGGTGGGATTGGTTGAGCAGGTGGTGATATAGGGTGAATTGGTGGAGAATCAGGCTTATTTGGTGGTGGTGATGTAGGCAGAACTAGTGGTGGCGTGGGTGTATTTGGAGGAAATCTAGGTGGAGTAAGTGGTGGTGGTAAAGTAGGTATCAATATCCTACAAGCATGGGGTCTAGGTCTGATCATGGTTTGAAGTTCTTCAAATGGCTCAGGATTAGTAGAGGATCTGAGAATCCTCCCATATTTCTCCGGTGAGAAAGACATAATGTGAGCTAGCTTTATCTTTCAGGCCCTCCTTCTAGCACCAAATATGTTGATGGTGAAAATGACACAAACAATGTTAAAACAAAATATTTCTACTCTATTTCTCTTGAAAAATAAAGAAAACATATAGTAGCCTAACTCCCAAGGTCCTGGTAGTTGGTTCTCAATTGTGTGGTGTCCCTCAATTGGTTTATGCAACTGTAATATTCAAGGGGCCTGTGCTGGAAACAAATAATACAAGAAATGACTTGTTCATAGAGCTATTCTTCATAATGAAAGGGTTTTAGAAATAAAAGAAAAAGATAAATCAGAGGGTAAATCGGTGACCATGAATCAAACTTATCTAGCATCTAGACATATATCTTCAACAATGAATGTTTTTCAACAGATCAAGAAAACCAAAGCATGACACAATTTATAGAATAACCCATACTATTGCATGCATCTAAGGTGCTTATTTTAACATCACAATTCACATATCACAAATATTTCAAATATTCCAAAAAGAACACACATTCATTCATTGCCAAGGTCATAGATCAACAGACTTCAATAAATCCATTCCACTAATAATCTAAAAAGATAATCCTTAAATCTGGTTTCTTCTAATGAATTTCATCACATAAGAAACAATCATGCTTCAACACAATCAATGGCATATAGATAGATTATAACTCATTAACCTTGTCAAGTAAAACAACTTAATTCTAACACCATATTGCATAAAACTGTAATTTTATTTAACTGGAAAATGAAGTACAATGTATCTCTGTAACACTACTCAAAAAAATTTCTATCTCCTACAATCAGGTGGTCAATTCTATTCTTTATTAGCCACCCTTTACAATATGACACCCCAAGGGTATTTATAGATGTACAAAATTTAGAAGTCCGCTTCTATTTTAAACTGAATCCACCTTTTTAGGAATTAAAGCCTTCTTGGAAACTTGGATCAATTTGATCTCGAGTTCCTTAGATTAATACATTCAACTAAACTAAAGAAAAGAAAATAGAATGGAAGAGAAAGCTATGCATCTCAAACTGCCAGTCCTGCATGCAACATGCAAAGAAGAAGAAAACCATGCATGCATGATATTTGTGCATGCAAAGTTTGCTCCACAATGTATTTGTCATAACTAGAGAACTTGTTGTAATATATCTAGTTTCGGCCCATCCACCCAGCTATCTTCAAACTTAATTCTTTCGAACTTCGCTATAGCAAACCCTCTCATATCCTTCAGCTTTGTCAACTCTCTCTTATCTACTCTTATTTCTTCTTTGATGTCCATCAATCGATCTATCAAAAAATCTTCACCATTATCTCCTCTCTCCATGACCTCTTTAAACCTTTCATTCCACTTCTCCTTTATTTGGCTTAAAGGTAGGCCTTCCTTTTCTAGTACCTCCATGTTCACAATAATGGCAAGAATGGCTTCCAACTCCTCAAACTATTCCCTTAGATCCTTAATAGAATCTTGAACATCATTTCTATGTTTATATAAAAAATCTAATCTAAATTGGAGTATACAATAATTTTTCTCCAAGAAATCCTTATTATCTTCTTCTAGTATCTATTGTTCTAGGAGAGTAGTCTTTGGAAATTTATTAACTTCTTTTAATTTTTGGTTGTACCCTTTGTACTCCTCCTATGCTTCCAATGTTTTAACATATTGATTCATTTCTCCTATCAGTTCCCCAGTCACTTTGTAGATCTCAAAACCATCTTCCAATACTTTATTTATTTTTTTATTCAATTTTTCAACCCATCGATCCAACATTTATGCCTTGCCCCTCACCTATTTGAAATCATCTACTTCCTTCTTGCTCAGCAAAAATGTGGTCTCAATAGCAGCAGCCTATTGTGATCCTGGAGCAGAAACATTCTTAAGGAAAACATGCAATTTATCTAACTTAGCCTTAAGCTCGTCCTTCCTTTGTTTGTCCTTCAACATCCTTGACTTGGTTGAGGATGCTACCACATCAATTAAATTCATTTGCTGATCTTTGGTAGGTCTCCCCAAATTCATAGTGCCTAGTTGATAATCTGTTAAATGCATATCTCTTGCCTTCTTGTCTATCATAGGTATAGCACATTCAACCACAATTTCTCCCTTGTCAGTTAGCCTAGTAGAACGCAGGATCTTGACCTTCTTTTTAGGCCTTTCTCTCTCAATCTCCTTCATCATATCCTCCCATTTGAGAGGTTGAGAAGGTGTTGGTGTTCTCTTTTGAAGGTCTAATTTCAACCAAGTCGGAGTACCTAGAGTAATAGTCATCATAGTTGAAGAAGAGGAGGTAGTAGCTAAGGGAGGTTGCACATTTACCTGAGGTTGAGAATCAACCATCGATTTCTGTTGCTGCTCTTGTTCCATAGTTATTTGTGCCAACTTTTTAGTTTCCTCCTTATATTTTTTCTCTTGTACTCTCTTATGTTCTTCCTCTTTCTTCAACCTTTCTTCTTCTAATCTTTATTTTTCCAACCTTACCTTTTTTCTTTCTTCCTCTAAAGCTTTAAGATTTTTTTCAATCTTCTTGCTTTTTGATCAATTCTTTGACCTCTTTCTACTTTTGTAATTGTTCTGCTTCCTCTTCCTTTCTGTGAGCTTCTTCAACAAGTTTTAACTCAGCTACCAGAAATTCTCCCTCCCTTCGGTGTCTTGCCTTTTCTTCCTCAAGTTCATGAATTTTTTGTATCAAATCCAATTTATCGTTATCCTCCTTGACCTTGAGCTCATGCTATTTTTTCCTTTGCTGCCTCTCTAGCTCATCAAATTTTGATTTATCTTCTATGTGCTTCGCTGTAATATGGCATCAACTTGTGTCTTAGCATCAATCAAATTTTGTTTCTCTATTGCTGCAGCAAGTGCCTCATCATTCGTATCCTTCTTGGCCTCTTCAAATAATGCCCACTGATCCTCCTCTATCAAAACTTGTTCAGTATCCTCCTCTAGAGGCATATTCTCTTGCACATACCTCTCCTATAGAGTTTCATCTGAATTATTTCCAACATCATGAATTTCTACCCCTACATATTTTCCCTTCATGGATTCAACAATATTATGAAGAGTCCCTTTTTGCAATTCTTCACTTTGCTACTTTACAAGTGGAACTTGAGTAGAGGACTCACCTAATGCAGGTGTTGAAGCAACTAGTCCTATTTGGGCATCTCCCTCTTGTGTCTTTGGTTCATCAACTACTGCCTCAATCTCTATTTATTTAATGTCTGGAGGGAGGAACTTCAAAGGCCCCTTGGGAGGCGTCTTTATTTTGATCCTTTTATATCCTTTCCCCTTTTTAGGAACTAGTCCTTGAGGAGTTTTTGTTCTTAGAACCACCCATTGAATGCTTCTATCCAAGACTGCTCGCCCTATCTATTTAATGTCAATGGTTTCCTCACTGTCCTAGTCAATCAGATCTAGGCTCTTAGTCCCAATGTTTAAAGCTTCATACGATGGATCCAATACAACTCCATCATCCACCAATGTGTTAGGAATGTCATTTTTGATTCCAAGTTCTGCGATAAGTGAGATAGGCAACCTCTCATAATTCTTCTTTTTGAGGTCATACTCATCTTGCCGGTCACTCCAGAAATCTTCCAATAAATTGAAATGATTATCAAACATAGAGGTTAGCAAGGCATTCATTTTATTCTACGGGTCAAAGTACCTCCGAGCTATATACAAACCTAGTTTTAGATGTATCAATTCACTACACACTACCTTTTCTCCCACCAGATGTTGACAACTATATTCACCCTACTTCATGGGGAACTTATGACATCTTGTTTTGTGTTTCAATCCAAATCGAGCATTAACCCCCAGAGCTTGATAAACAAGTTCCATCAATACTATCCCATTATTGTAACATCTTGGCAGAAAATGTGGATGACCTTCAAACCCAGCTAGCCTGAAGTATGTGAACCTGGGGTATTTAATGTACCAAAATCCCCATTCAGTGATATATGCCATAGATTCTTGGCTCAGTCTATACCCAACATCTCCATTGAGCTGGTTAATGATCACATATAGGAATGGATCATTAACTTTTCTGAATTGAGTCTTAGCAAACTGTAGAGACAACTGGTTATAATGATCCCACACTTTCTTCTATCCATCAACCTCTCCTATTATCCCTACTCTATTCAGACCTAGGAAGATACCTACTCTTGCTACTGGATACACAATGTAAGAATTCATGAAGAAGCATTTAGTTTCCCTAATGTTGGTCAATTGATCATGAATAGCATTTGAAAAAATCATCGGCCAATCAAATTTTTGGGTGCCATTTAAGATTATCTGGATGAAGGGAAACATCCAATCCTTGAAATGAAAGGCATCTCTCTTCCCAAAGGCCCTAGACAACATCATTATTACATTAGATACTTCTTTATAAAATTCTACCCTCTTTGGTTGGTCTGAGAGCCTGGTTAGAGAATTCTTCTCTGTTTTTAACCACCTTTTGTTCAAGTGAGAATTGTTGGATTCCTTGTACTTGCTATATTTCTCAAGGGCCTCTACCTTAGTTAAATGCACCAAGTTCTTTTGATCCAGGACACTAAACATAATTTGAAACATCTGAGGAGTGAGATCAATGATTACATTATCTTGTGAATCCATGCATTATCGGGTAGCCGGATGCAAGCTCCTACAACTGTCATGATTAACTCTGGGCATTGGATTGATAGAGGAAACAAGGTGATATGAGCCAACCCAGAATCCACTACTCTCTTAGTTCTAGGTGTCACATCCTCATTGAATGTATCAGCATATGATTCCTCAAAGTTGTATTAGCCAAAATTGGTATCAGTTATGTCAGACCAATCTAATTCTACTTTTCTTGCAATGGCAATAGGACTCCTGTGGTTATACCTCAAGGTATAAGGTAACTGTTTTGGCTTGCTCTTCTTGGGCTTAGCTGCTGCCTTTGATGTCTCTGCAGGCCGGTTCCTTTTGGAGGCTTCTCCTAATGTCCTCGACATTCTTTAGCTTTCCTGCAACAAAACCTCTAGTTAGATCCTTGAATAAACATTTCAAAATATGTCTTAAAATCATACCTTTCATACATACACTGGAGGCAGAACCAGGCAGAAAACATCCTAAACAGTCTTCTTTAAAAAACTGTCAGGCTCAGAGCCAAAACTACTATTGATTTTTCACTAACAAGAAGCAGGCTCAGAGTCAGAACTCAAATGGTGATAGGAATCGGAACCAGAATGGAAATGCTTGGTTTCCCTTAGATTTTCTATTTTCATATTCCGTTTTGGTTCTGATTCCGATTCCACCTAGGTTATCGCTATTTTGAAATAAGACTTCTCACTATAAGCGGAGTCGAAGATGGGATGGAAAATGGAATTGGCACTAATTATAACATACACCCAAAATCTAAATCAATTCTGATCCCACTTCTGCCTTGGTTGACCATGATGTCATAAATGATTTTAATAGTTTAAAGCATAACTCCATGATTAAGGACCAAGGTCATATTAAAATGAAATGAGGCTTAAATATAACATGAAATGACCATGCCCATATGGCCGTGAGGGCGACTATACTTTTAGGGCATCATTTAAACATTTGAAAACACGAATATAGAAATGCATTAAGAAACCCTAAACTAAGAACCCAATATTAAAAACTAGGGCACGAATTCAACCCTTCCTAATTTAACTAGATGAATGGGCAACCAAAAACTCCTAGTAAAAACAAGATTTAACCTACCCTAACTCACTGTAAAACCTAAATTTAATCTACATGTTTTAAAACCAATGCAGCACGACACGATCACGAAAAAAAAATGGGAAAGCGACCATGCCCTAAAATAAAAGAAAACCAGAAACAAAAGCAAATAAATAAGAAAACAAAGAACAACAAAGAAAGAAAGAGAGAAAGATAAACAAATCATGCACACCCATTGAGAATCACGAACATGATTTTATATGCATGTGCTATTGATGCCTTGGATACAGGTTTGCAGGTACATGACATCGACTCCACTTGGCTTCACAGGTTAGAACGTGTCGACCCAAAGGTATGATGATTGGGAGATAGTAGCTAGGTTAACTATGTCAAGTCTATACCCTAACCTTAGCCGGTTGTCAGTTGAGTTTGTTGTGTCTTTGGTGCTTGTTTTAATATTATTTAATTCAGAAGGGCTCTTGAGTATGGAAATAAATTCTTAGAGTTATTGCTTTAAATAGTGTTGATATTTATTTAAATTAAAATTATACATCGTGATAGAAGTTTTTATTTAATTTGATTAATTAAATTAAATTTGATTTATTTAATTAATTAAACTATGGGTTGAATTTATTTATTAAATAATTAAAATTAATTAATTAATTAAGTTGTTGAGAAAATTAAAAGAAAAAGGGAAATTAATTTAATTTTAAATTGTATATTTCAATTAGTGTTAATTAATTTCAATTTAGAATTAGATTGTAATTAGAAATTATTTTAACATGCAAAAGGCTTTGAGAAAATATCTAATTGTTGAGAAGATATTTTGAATGTGACATGTGTGTGAGTAGAATTAATTATTTAATCTTGGTTGAGATATTATTTTTGGAGAGGAATTTAATTGGAAAAAGTAGAGAAGTTTCTTCATAGGAGATTTTTGGAGAGGAAAATATATTATTTTTGAAAGAGGTTTTTGGCTGAAAATTGATAAAAAAATAAAGGGGTTTTCAAGAATCTTGGGGGTTTTTTTGTATTTTTGTGTCTTCCTGGAAGTGGTGATTTTGGGAGAAGCTTTGGAAATTGATCTCTGAAGGGGAGGCTCTGCTTCAACTTTGTTTTCTTCAAGCTTCAGGAAAACAAGTTCCTTCAAGTTTTATTTTATTTATTTAATTGTTTGAGAAAGATTGTCTATACAAAAGTTAGTTTTGTAGAAGCTTTGCTTAAAATGGTTTAATGGAGATTGAAAGATTGCCTATGCAAGAAGTCTCCGTGTTTTGTTTGTAGAAGATTAAAATTTGTTTTCAAAATTGGTAAGGTTTTGTTATTGTTGAATTGTTTGAAAAAAAAACTCAGAGAGAAAACAAGAGGAAAAACAATCTATGATTTAAGAATTTAGTTTTAGTTTTGAAAGCCTCTATGTAAATTTAAATGAAAAAGATTTTTGTAATCTTCTGGGATTTGTTAAAATCTTCCTATAGAAATTTTGTTAAATTTTATCATGAGGAAGTTTATGTAACTTGATTGAAATTGAAACCCTTTCATAAAATTGAGAAAATGATTATTGTATTTATGAAAATTCCCCTGTAGAAAAATTGGTTGTCCAATTAAAATTTGCCTATAAATGGCCTTCTTCAAAAATATTCTTTTCCCAATTTTTCTTTTGTGTAGAAATTCTTAAAAAAATTATATATATACATTTATGAGTATATACATATATATATATATATATATATGTATAAAATATACATATACTATATTTATTTATTTTGGTCTGTGCGAATTTGTTTTTATTGTCCTGTTGTTCGTACGTCAAATGAGTTTATTGAAATTCACAGGTTTCAATATTATGTTTGTGGTGGGGTTTATTACTTTTCACCCACCGTACCTTATGTGAGGGGTGGCAGTTGCCTTGGCAGCGCCCTCCACATATGTGGAGGGAGCGTTGCCCAAGGCATAAAAGCCTTCCCTTCCACCTTTGTTGGGGTTGGCTGGCTGTACCATGAGTACAGTCTGGCACCCAATGTTTTGAGTCCTGTGCGTTTAAAAATTCTGGCGCCCAACATTTGATGCTTCGGGTATTTAAAACAAAACTTCGGTGCCCTTCTCTATGTTTGCATCCCTCTCTTGGGATCCGTTCTCTGGTGAATTAATGTATGATTTGATTTTACATGACTTGGGAAATTAAATTGGATAATATATGTATAAATATTATATTCATATATTCAGAAATTTGTTTATTAAAAGTTGTTTTTAATTTGATTAATATAATATACTTATTTTGTAATTTATAATATATATGTGATTTGTATTTATTGCATGTGTACATTTAATGTTTAATTTAATGTATATTAGTTGCATGCAATTTGCACAAATGGATATTTAGAAAAGAATAATGAATATGCATGGGTTATTTTATTAGAGAAATGAGTATTTCTGGTTAATGAGGGTAAAGTATTATTTTATTAAATAATCGTGGAAATGAATAATTCTTGTAATAAGGAAATTTTTTTCGTTTAAATAGGCATTGGATTAGATGCATGTAAATGCATGTATTAGGTGAAATTAAATAATGTGTTTTTGAAAAAGAGAAAATTATAAATTATTTAAATGACGTAATCCGTTTGGGGAAATAGATATTTTATTAGTTTAAAATTGAGAGAATTGGAATAATAATGGAATAATGTTCTTATAGTTGTTTAGGTTAAATTGAGATATTTAAAAGTTGGTTAGTTAATTGGTTAAATTTTCCTCTTCGTCTTTATATAAGGGTTCTTATTAAATTAGAGAAAATTGATTAACTAGTTTTATTATTCCTTCTTATCACTGAATGTGTAAGGATTTGGTAAATCCAAATCTTAGATTTAATTATCGTGTTGATTGATTATGTGACTCTTCTAGTTGCAATTAGAGGAAATGAATATTTAATTAAGTGTGTTTGCGGAAATAGGTATTTTAAAATATATACAATATGATAGTAGAAACAAATATTTTATTATTTTAAATTGAGGAAATAGGGGAAATGGTTAGTGTGATGTTTACCTTTGTTTGAAAGTACCTTTTTAATTAATTAGTTAAATTGGGATAATTGAGCAATATGAATTATTATAAGTCATTTCGTTGACTGTATGCAAGGTTGTGATAAATTAGATTGTTGTAGACATTAAACTATTATGTCTTTATGATGTGTTTGAGATATCTTCTATGGTATTTAGGGGTAATTGAAAAGAGGTATTAGTTGAGTTGTTGTAAGTCTTCCTAGTGGGGAATGTTAATTTTAGAGTTGTTATTTCATGGTCTTGTCCTTTGTAGTTCTCTATGGTAGTAAGGTTGTCGTTCTCAGTGAGTCACCCGATTTTCACGAATGGGGAATGGTTGTTTCTTTTTTGAATGGAATTGTTGGATTATTTGTACCTCCTTAGTTTGGAGTGGCGTTGAATCACATGATAAACGTAGGAGGGTGAAGCTCTATGGGGGCCGAGATTTGGAATGATCTGACGGGTAACTCATATATCTTGAGTGGCTTTCTCCTAGGTTAGTAGTATGTTTACGATACTGGTGAGTCATACTATTATACTCAGATAGCAATGTTTCCTTTGAGTTAGTGATGTTCTTGTGGTAGTTTGGTTTGGTGTTGAGTCAGCCTGTGACTAGAGGTTGTAGGGATTGTCCTTGTATCCTTGTTACTGTCTCCTAGCACGGGGGGTGGGCCTTCAGGTACCACTTGGTTGGGAGGAACATGTGCCCTACGCCACTGGGTCCCCCTTTTGATTTGTAGTTTGCATTGCAAGGTTTTCCAGTGGAGAGCTTGCAGTGGTTTCATTATTTAGTTTAAGCCTTCTAGTTACTTTAGATTAGCTCTTGTGATTATTATTCTCCTCATTTGTATTCGAGGAGGAATCTTGTAATTGTAATAATTAGGTTTGATCTACCTCATTCCGGGAATGACTGTTGTAATCTACTTTTAAGTTAATGTAATTTGGAACTTGCTATATCATTTTCTTAGTGTTAGTATCTTTAATTCTTTGTAAGTATGTGAAATTAAATGTATGGTTAATATTTTAATAAATGTTTTTGTGCATGTAGTGAGTATGTTTTGGTTATCGTTGTAAACTTGTCACATTACCTTAGAGGTTGTTGCAAAGTATTGTGCATCTCCTTTGATATTAATGCACTTTTAAGAAAAAAAAATTGTACACTTCTGCGTGGGGTTGCAACTTCCTTTAGGGTCTCATGGCGGGGCATTACACAAATTCTAGAATAAAAAAATAAATCACATCAACAACCTTGGGTCTTACCAAAATTGATAAAGAAATGGTGCCCATAGGGCTAATATAAAGTTCATCATGAATACGAAGAGTGTCTTACGAATCTTCATATTTATCCTTACGTAAAATTATTATGAACAAGGTTTCCTTTGTTATCACATTCACTCGACTTGTTAGATCAACCATGACACCAGTCAGAATGTTTCCATTAATTCAAGTAGGGATGTACAATGAGGAAGGCTCCCTATTTAGTGGAAAATCATGAGAGATAAAAGTTATGTCAGGCATAGCACTCACATTCTCAACAAGAGTAATACGTGTGAATGAGACCATGTTCACATACTCAGGCAAGACTAGCTCAGAAGATGTAGAATACTGTGTGACTAAATTAGCAGAGTGTGAAGGAAATGGATCAATATATATTTGTAACTCGCTGTTAACCTTGGCTATAGATTTATTGGATTTTTGTTTCCTTCCATCGAGACAGATAGTCCGATCATCAATGTGATCCTGAATCTTGAGATACAAGCATACACATCACTCGGTGTCATGTCCATGCACTCTATGGAATTAAAAAAAAATTGCGCATTGTAGGTCACTTAGGGTACAACTCAAAAAGTGGTCAAACTTCTGACAATGTTAAAATTTTAGATTTTAGAAACTTTTTCAAAATAGTAGAATAGGATTCAGATAGTTTTGTAAAATGCCTATTGCACCCTATACCCTTGTCCTTACATGTAGATACCGCGTTTTCAATAGCCTTATTTCTTTTAGTATCAACATAAATTGACACTACTAATCGATCATCAGGATGAGAGCATGAAGATGAACCCCCAATTTGAGTGATCATTTGTTGGTATTCATGCAATGTTGCACATATATGTGCAAAGGAAGGATTCTTCATCAAGGAAAATTTTTATTGCCACAATTTTTGCAAGTTCCCGATAAAAACCTTCTGAACATTAGAGTTGGATAAAGGATAAGAGATATGAGAAAATAACGCTTGATAATGAGTGATGAAATCAGTAAAATTTTCATGGTCCCCCTTATTGCATTGGCCGAGATTAGAGAAAGCCATCTTTGACCTGATGTTAGCTTGGAACTGTCTCAAGAAATGATTCACCAATTGATCAAATGAAAAGATGAAATTATTTAGCAAGGAACAATACCAGTCCAAAGTAGCATACTTGAGGGAACAAAATTTTTTTACCATCAAAGAGTCATGATGGAAGAATTTAGTGCATAGGGCATTAAATTATGACATCTATGTCTGAGGGTCTCCACGATCGCTATACTTTTTGAACTTTGGAATCTCTATCCCTTGAGGGATAGGAGTGTTCAAAATGTTGATGGAAAAAGGACTACAATGAAAGAAGGGTTGAAAAATAGGTTGAGAAGAAGAGGTAGATAGGTTCACCAACTAGTTATGCATTTGTCCCATATTTTTCAATAAAGCATTTAAGGCAAGATCAATGAATGAAACAGGACCAGTGGAACCACCACCAAAACCACCAGACCCCATATTGACGAAGACCTCACCACCAGAACTAGTAGGAATTATAGCATTTCTACCAACAACATAAGAATTAGGAGTGGTAGAAATAAAACCTAAAGGTACCTTACTCACCTTAAAAGCGGGGGTCTTCTTAGGCCTAGAGGTGACGTTAAGACAAGGACTAGTTTCAACCATACATATTGACACTCTAGGAAAACTTCCAGTTGTGGTGTAGCGGTCTTAGAGCTTAAATCTCGGGTGAAACCCAAGTTAGAATTGTATGTTTGAAAATGAGTATCCACAATATCCTCAAGACCTCAAAGGAATTCTACACTTCTCCAATCCTTATCCAACATGGTTGTTAATCTATTAACAACAATAACTGATTGAAGAAGAATTTTATCTTTTTTTTAAATACCACTCAAATTCTCCAAGCCTTTTATCTAGGGAAAGAAGTTGCTCTGCAGGGACCTCCACAACATCCTCTTCCTCCATAGAAGAGGCAGAAAAAGAAACAAGAGGTGTAGGAATGCAAGGGGAATCTTCCCTAAATGGATTGGAAAATCCAATAGACATCCTTGAAACTATTTCCTCAAAAGATGGGTTGATCTGACCATAAGTGAGCTTCCTAGATTCCATTTTTATATGTCATAAAATTCTTCTAACAACATATCCAAAGGTTTTAGATTGGGTCATAAAGCTCATAAAGCTTCATGACACGTGAATCTGTAACAAACCCAAGATGCAAGAAAACAAATTTCTGATACATAGAAATGAAAAGAAGGATGTTCACATCGAGTTCACCAAAATATAGAGAAGGGGGATTTGCTACCCCTGAGATACTCAGATCACAAAAGAGCCTAAGGGAGGAAATTTCCCTAAACTACTTAAAACTACCTAATAAGCTAAAAAGGAAGCGCAAACAAGACTTTGTTTCCCTTATGTTTATGATAGATGTTTTTTGGAACCAGGTGAACTGACCACTGAGGTCTCATACTGTAGACCAAATGGTTCTCTACTAGAGGATGAAAATGTGAGTTTTGAACTTCATTGTGCCATGCTAGAGTCTCAAAGATGTGATAACATCCTATATGAATAGAGGGTCAAGTGGAAACCAAAAACACTCAAAATCTAGTGACAACCTGAATGTTCTAGTTTTACAGTTTGATAAAAACATATGAAAATGCAAAGTACAACAAGAAGAATACTATGAAAGCTACTATAATAGTTAAATGATAAAGAAAGAAGAAGAATTCCAACTTATTGAAGGTCCAGTTCTCCAACTAGCTCCAAGCAAACAAATTGCACCTACACACATAGTAATAGGAAAATATTTGGGGATATTTTTGGAGGTTTACCTTAGTCAAACCCTCATTTTGGTGTTCCCACCTCCATGGATAGCCAATAGACAACAAGATTGTAGAAAAGTGATAAAAATATAGAGAAAATAGACATAGAAGTAGAGAGCAACATCAATTTAAATGCTACTCTACAAGAATGATAATACAAGTAATAAAATAGACACAATTTCACCTCCCTTTCTATGATAACTCAAGGTTGATAGAGAAAGAAGAACAAGATCATCATGCCATCTGAATAGAGCTTTGAGAACCTGCAATAACAATGGTGTTGGAGCAAGAAGATGGTGTAGAAATGAGGAGCAAGAGCAAGAAAGTTAAGTATGAAGTGCTAGAGAGTGAGAATGAGTGATAGAGTGAATACAGAGCTTGAGAGAGTGGAAGAAGTTTCCAAGAGAGTTGGTATAATGAAAGAATGGAGTTCAAATGAATAATTTTGAGGAAAATAGTTGTTCCCGATAGTCAAGATTCGATAGGGGGACATTATGCTTGAACATGAAAGAGAATCACAATGTATTTACCATTTCCTAATGTAGGAATACTGCCATGATATTAGTGCAACACGCGGATGTTTACACAGAATGTGTGCATCCTTGATAGAAATTCCCTTCACCAATGGTAAACAATAGTGACATGTGGAAAAAATGGAGTAAAAGCGGTGGGTTTTTGCATTATCAGACTTGTAAGGCTAAAATGTAGGTAAATTAATGGGAAACTGCATGGGGTGCAAATTTACACCATTACACCACCCATGTTCCAATAACCATTCTTTGATACATGCGAATTAAAATCCCACTAAAAAATTCCAAATGTACTAATTGTTGTCCACTTTATACCTAGTAGTTAGAAAAAAAGTGCTTTATTGGAGGAGTTCTGCAACTTTATTGGTATCAATAGTGCATGATTATTGGTTTATTTGTGCATATGCATTGGATCAATTGTATAAATTTTATGGTGGCCAAAGTGAATGGTTATCAAGACACTAGAGAATATGTATCATACATCAACTTTAAATGACCACTTTTTTACCTTTGTGTACATAACGAATCCTTTCATGTTTCTTGTAACTACTCAAAATCCAAAACAATAGCTATAAGCTCTTAAGTCACATGCAAAGAAACCCAATTTTTTTGTCAAAATCTAACTTACCATTTAGGAGATTTGGGTGTTTGAAGTTAGCTATAATGGTTATTGGTACCCTTCCCTTAAACACATTATCAGTTGAAAAGAGTAGAAAATTTATGTTTACCTAGGTTGGGTATTGGGTAAGAGAGTTGGAGAATGTGATGAAAAGTGGCTACAACTCACTGATATGATCTCAAACCCCTCTTTGATTTATGGATTAAATAAATAGAGCAATACAAAAATTTAAATTTAAATGTAGAAGATTAATACGATCCCATATATTAAAAATATTACAATTACTACCCTCGTGCATACAATCTATGTTTTTGAAATCTATGCTTTTGCTATTGTTGCTTCCCTTCTCTTAAAAAACTAGACAAACTAAAAAAAAAATCAAGTGTAGAGGCTTCCTCTCTAGAAAATTCTAAACATATTTAATACTTATATCTATACAAAATAATTTTTTCTTAGCTACAATTGTTGCGTACAAGTTAGAATAAGGAAGTTTATAACCAATTTATTGGCTCTTCCTATTCCTAGTAGACTCTACTTTGCTGTGCATTACTCAAGAGAGATAATATGTTAAGATTAAGAATAAAAAGAGGTATTGGCAAGGAGATATGCCTTAATATTCTTGAAGATTGCAGCAATACCTTCTCTGAAGTTGCTTTACTTCTAAATCATGAGGGGAAATACCAAGCAAATTATTATAATGGTACATGGAGTACAAAGTGTTAGGAACTAGATGGAGAATAAAAATAGAAGCACAAATCAAGCATGGAACAAGAACACAATCAAAACATAGTGATTTACCTTGAAAAACCCCAAACCGGGGGAAAACTAGCAATTAAGATCTTCATATTAACCCTCAACTCCATCTGGGTTGAGCCTGGACACTTCAACCAGTCACACATACAATGGAGTCACCAAGCCATTATATAGACTTCCATACATGCAAAACCATGGGCTCAAAACAACTAGCACAAAACCATGTGCTAAAGACCACTAAAGGTTAATCCACTAACTCTAACCCAAGAACTAGTTTAACCCAATATAGAGGCACCCACCTTATTATTTAGGGATGTATTTCATTTCGTGTTTTATAGGGGGCATCTTAACTGACACATTCTAAGCATCTGACTTCTTAGGTGGTTGAGCCCACACACAGTACTTTTCTTGTTTCCTCTATTGTTCCCATTCTTGTTCACGTCCACCATTTGAAACAATTTGTTTTCCCGTTTACACCTTGCATCTTAATCCTACATGTGTGAGCTGAGTAAAAACAAGGAAGACGAAGAATAAAAACTAAAGATAAATAATCTAGAACATTGATAATGAAGATTATAATCATAAAATTTAAAATACAATTAAGTAATTTTGATATCCATTAGATGGATATATAAACTTAAAATCTAAATTTAAAATCTTTTTTTTTATTATATTGATTGGATTTATTTATATTTTTATATAATTATCTATTTAAAGTTCATTTTTTTAATGTTGAATTATTTTATTTTATTTAATTTATTAATTTTTTATAAAGCATTAAGATAAATAAATTAAAACATTGATAATGAAAATTATAATTATAAAATATAAAATTCAATTAAGTGAATTGTGATATCCATCATTTTAAATGGATATATAATTGTAAAATTTAATTTTGAAATATATTTTTTATTATATTGATTGGGTTTATTCATATTTTTATATAATTATCTATTTGAGATCCAATTTTTTTTAATGTTTAATTATTTTATTTTATGTATTTAAAAATTATTTTTATATTATTCTACTTATATGCAAAAATTATATAATAAATAAATTTATATCATATAATATTATATTTTATGTATATTATATATTATGCTATAATTTATACTATTATCTAATATTTATTATAATATATTATATATAATAATATAATATGTGATATTATATATAATATATTATAATAAATATTATATGATATAATATAAAATAACATAATATGTTTTAAATTTATCATAATATATTTTATAATATTGTATATACTGTGATATTGTTATCAGGATTCAGTTGTGTAGTTGTACAAGCCAAACTCATTGGTCCATGTTTCATGAGTAATGGTTCACAAGAACCCATCGCTCATGATAATGAATGGTCCACTTAGTACTCATTGCATCTAGGTGATTCTCACAGAGGTGAAGCATTGGTCCTGTTGGGTCTCAAAAATGCAGGTTTGAACCACGAGAGGTTGCCAAGCTTTCACAACACTTTTGGCCAACGCACAAGGCCAATTATATAATTAAACCTTCTACTCTTTAGGTTCTGCTAGACCTAGGTGGGTGAACCTATGTGCAACATGCAGATTTAAAATAAATTTCCTGCTAAACAGTCTACCCACAATGGCAATTGGGAATGGATAGACAAAAGGATACTACAACTAATCCTACTACACAAATGAAAGGTTTTTAATCTATTGTTTGTTAGGAATTCTATCCTCTGGGATATGGTAGATCAGTGCCTTCTATCTGTTGGGCAACAGAGTCAAAATAACAAGGATTCACTGTGCTTCCCTATCCAACTTAATTCAAATTGTTAAGCATATTTAAGGTATGAAATTCTATGACTGGCATATCATTTCACCCAATTTATGGCTTGCGTAAATTACTCTTGAACATTTTCCTACCAAGTTCTTCTTTAAACATCCAACCAAAATTCTAAAATCATTGTGACTTGCTTAAAATAATTTAATTCTGACTTTGCAGACACCTATTAATCAAACCACACAAGGTGAAAATTGCACCATGATAAAAACATATATATACTTGTTATCCTGATTTAAATGATTTAAGAAATTTTAATTGGAAGCAACTTGATATGAAATTCACCAATTATGTCATCTTAACAAACAAACTTGGAAAAATTGCACCAGTTTAAAAATGTTTACTCCATTACATCTAGTTTCAAGAAGGACTCTTCATTGCTCTTATCCCGGTTCTATTATTACAGTGGAAAAAATCCCACACCTCTTGAACCCCCATGTGATTGAATTTTTCGCAAATATTTATATCACAGTTCAACAGTCATGACCTTTCATTTTACCTGCCACAACCATTTTGCATTCTAATAGAAATGAAATATTTAAATAAGCTGCCTTATCGGCAATTTAAATATTTCTAACTATAGTTGAGCTTTTAAATTTTCACTTTAATATTTTCCCGTGGCTGTCATTGCTTATACCACTCTACCACGGTCACACTATTCACACCCCATGGTATAGCGGTATTTTGACTTTTCCACAGCCTCCACTGTCATCTCTGGTCACCACGACGGTTATCTCCATGTCTACCGCACTACCGCAGTCTCCATTCCAACCAGCCTCAGTGTGGTGGTAGCCGCCTCGGTGTCTGCTAACTGTTCATCATTCACCTCACTGACCTTTACCGCTATCACCACAGTCACTGTTTTAACGGCTACGGTACCGTAGTGACTCTTCTGACCATTAGTTATTCATCATTCAACTCTCTGTCGCCGATTGCCACTTCCAGCCTGCTAGCCCTTTACAGCGCTACCACGGTCATTGGCCTAACTGCCAACGATATTGTGGTAGTCATCTCTTAACCGCTTGGCTGCTACAGCAGTCACCACGGTGGTTGGCTTGATTGCCAGTGGCACCGTAGTGACCCCTCTGCCGAAAGCTCCACTAACAGTTTGACCACTACCGCTATACCACGGACCCCCTTGTGGGAGGCCGCGGTAAAATGATATGATATAACAATGAATGTTATAAGGGTGGTAGGGAGTATAAGGTGCATGAATTGTGATTGATAGAGTTTTACAAAAAGAGGTGAATGATATTTTTCATGGAAAGATAGAGAAAATATAATGGAATTAAATGGGGGGAAAATGTAAGGGTTAAATAGGCCAAAAATTAAGGCGATGTAGCAAGGAAAAAACATTTTTAGCATTGTAGAAGGTAGTGAATAATGAAAATACTAGATTCAAGCGAGAAAAGACCCTTAGGATTTTAATGGAAATTTTTGGTTCTAACAGTGGCTCCTGTTGGGGATGAGTGATTTGAAAATCACTGCAAGAATCCAGAATTCTACGGTAGAGCAGACCAAGCAAAGGATATGAAAAATGAAGGCAATGACAGCTTGAGTGAATGAATAGAGATGGAAAATGGAGCAAAATGGAGAAATGGAAAATACTAAACTACTGTACATGGAAAGAAAAAAAAAGTTTTCAAAAAGGGAACTCCTGAGATTGTCCATGTACTGGAAAACCCAGATCCTACTTAAACTACTGTGCATGGAAAATAATGTTTAAAGAGGCTTTGCTAAGAATTGTCCATGCAATGGAAATCCTTAATCCTCTGTACCTACTCTGGTTTAAAATTTAAACCATAAAGGATGGCCCCAGGCCACCCAAAAGAAAAACCTGCACTTTCCTTTGTCATAGACCTTATTCTGAATAGAGCTCATCAAATTTCTTTTAAAACTATCCATTCCACCTACCTTGCAACATGCATTTCCATTGAAAACCTTCAAGAAATCACTATGTCCAATCCGACTCTTACTCATTTCATCACTCTTCATTTCATCTTTCCTATTATCATATGAAAAAAATTTTCCACCTTGAACATACAAAATGTAACCACCTTCAACAAAACATTCATAGGCATGTTTATTGTCATATGTTATTGAATTATCTAGCAGTTGTACTAGGACCTGAAAATATGAATGCTTCTCATGGAATTTAAAATATTCTACGTTATCAACATCTTTTGAAGTAATCAAATCAAAATTAATTTCCATTTCTTTCCTATAACAAGTTTGCACTGACACACACTTTTGATTCATATAGTCATCCTCATACATACTTGAATCAACAAATGTTGGGCACTCATCATCAAGTACATGTAAACCAATATCTTCCTTTTGCAGGAAAAAATTATTTAAATCACATACCTCCTTTTGGACACAAACAAACCTTTGATCAGCTTCAAAGAGCTCCTCATCACTGTGATAGATGCACATGGGGTCACATAAATTGTTACTTTCATTGTCAAAACAAATGTAGGCTGGAGCCATAACTTTGGAATCATCTTCATGTGCATACTTCTGGTATTCAAGCGTTAACAAGTCTGAAAATTGCTCATTGATGAGTGAACATGTCTCTGCTTCCATATCTTCTACCATGTCTCCAACCTCTTCATCTTAATAAGAACTGCAAGAATCACCCTATTGAAGACCGACATCCATAATTTCATCTTCACAATTTGACTCACCATCTGCTATGCAAGAGAAAGTCTCCACATCTTCACTATTGGACAACATGATATCTTCTTCTATTGCAGCTTCTGAAGCACTATTTTTAATATCCACATACCTTGTCCCAAGTATAGAATCAATAAGTCTATTCACTGCATCCAAGGCACACTGTTTTGATGATTCTGGCCAAAAAACTAATTCAGGCTCTAATCCTCTTATAAGTTGTGCAACAAACATGGTTCTTGTAGGCCTATGATGAGGAGGTAATTGCATAAAAATGTCTACCATCCTATTGTATAAAGAACTCACAGATTCTTCCTTAAATGTCCTTATGTCAAAAAAGGCATCGACAAGATTTTTGTCTTTCTTGAATTTGAAAATACTCATCAAAAGTGTTCTGATGTGAATAGATTACATTACCTTTATCACCAAAATTCTCAATTGCATCATGTGGTATTTGTGGTTTCCAAGATTTCTTGGCACTTGTGTCTTGATTCTCACTATATGATGGTGTGTTTGGGGATGTATTTTGAGCATCTTTGACTCCTACTTGCAGCAATTGTTGGTTCACTTGTAGCATCTGTCGGTCCAACTGTAGCCTTTGTTGCTTCAATTCCTTCAACTCTCTTATTGAATGTTGTCTTCTTTCTACTTCTGCCATCTTGATAAAATGTTACTGCTTCACAACACCCATGCATTATTTATCAAATAAAACAGAGTCACCACCTACTTTTCCAAAAGTAAGAAAATGAAAAAGATTGCTTTGCTTTGCCCCAACGAAATCTCCAAAAATGTAAAACTTTGCTGACTCAATAGATGGATAGGCTGAAAACTTTTTGGACTGTGTCCCCAATAGAGTCTCCAAACTGTTGTGTGTGTGAATCGGATGGGGAGCTGCAAACTATACAATTGTGATTTTGTGATTGAAGACCAATTTTGAAAACTATATGACTTTGTAAATGGAAAGGATGGAACCAAAATTTCTGACGTTTGTCCCCAACGGAGTCGCCAAATTGTTGGGTCTCAAAAACGTAGGTTTGAACCATGAGAGGTTGCCAAGCTCCCACAATGCTTTTGGCCAATGTCCAAGGCCAATTATACAATTAAACCTTCTACTCTTTAGGTTTTGCTAGACCTAGGCAAGTGAAACTATGTGAAACATGCATATTTGAAGTGAATTTCCTACTAAACAGTCTACCCACAATGGAAATTGGAAATAGATAGACAAAAGGATACTACAACTAATCCTACTACACAAATGAAAGGTTTTGAATATATTGTTTTTTAGGAATTCTATCCTCTGGGATATGGTAGATCATTGCCTTCTATCTGTTAGGCAACGAAGTCAAAATAACAAGGATTCAAAGTGTTTCCCTATCCAACTTAATTCAAATTGTTAAGCATATTTAAGGTATGAAATTCTATGACTGGCATATCATTTCATCCAACTTATGGCTTGCATAAATTACTCTTGAACATTTTACTACCAAGTTGTTCTTTAAACATCCAACCAAAATTCTAAAATCATTGTGACTTTCTTAAAAGAATTTAATTCCGACTTTGCAGACACCTATTAATCAAACCACACAAGGTGAAAATTGCACCATGATAAACCAAACATATACTTGTTATCCAGATTTAAATGATTTAAGAAATTTTAATTGGAAGCAACCTGATATGAAATTCACCAATTATGTCATCTTAACAAACAAACTCGAAAAAATTGCACCAGTTTAAAAATGTTTACTCCATTACATCCAGTTTCAAGAAGGACTCTTCATTGCTCTTATCCCAGTTCTGTTATTACAGTGGAAAAAATCCCACACCTCTGGAAACCCCCTATGACTAAATTTTTTGCAAATATTTATATCATAGTTCAAGAGTCACAACCTTTCATTTTACTTGCCACAACCATTTTGCATTCTGATAGAAATGAAATTTTTAAATGAGTTGCCTTATCGACAATTTAAATTTTTCTGACTATAGTTAAGCTTTTAAATTTTCACTGTAATATTTTCTCGTGGTTGTCTTTGCTTATACCACTCTACCATGATCACACTATTCACGCCCTATGGTATAGTGGTATTTTGAATTTGCCATGGCCTCCACTGTCATCTTTGGTCACCGCGATGGTTATCTCCATATCTACCGCACTACCCAGGTCTCCATTCCAACCAGCCGCAGTGTGGCGGTAGGCGCCTCGTTGTCCGCTAACTGTTCGTCGTTCACGTTGTTGACCTTTACCACTATCAGCGCAGTTGCTATTTTAAGGACCACAGTATTGTGGTGACTCTTCTAGCTGTTAGTTGTTCACCATTCAACTCTCTGTCATCGGTTGCCACTGCCAGCCTGCTAGCCCTTTACCACGCTACCACAGTCACTGGCCTGACTGCCAGTGGTACTGCAGTAGCCATCTCTTAACTACTTGGCTACTACCATAGTCACCACGGTGCTTGGCTTGGCTACCAGTGGCACCACGACGACCCCTCTGCCAACAACTCCACTAATAGCTTGACTGTTACTGCTATACAATGGATCCACTTTTGGGAGGCGACGATAAAGCAGTATGATATAAAAATGAATGTTATAAGGGTGGTAGGGAGTATAAGGTGCATGAAATATGATTGATAGTGTTTTATAAAAAGTGGTGAATGATATTTTTCATGGAAAGATAGAGAAAATATATTGGAATTAAATGGGGGAAAAATGTAAGGGTTAAATAGGCCAAAAATTAAGGCGATGTAGCAAGGAAAAAACATTTTTAGCATTGTAGAAGGCAGTGAATAATGAAAATATTAGATTCAAGTGAGAAAAGACCCTTAGGATTTTAATAGAAATTTTTGGTTCTAATAGGTCCTTCCTAGGAGGCCACCCATCCCAGTACTACCAACTCAAGAATGCTTAACTACAATTTTTTCCCCAAGGTTAATCCTACTTAGCTTGTAACCTCATTTGGAAAATCTTTAGCAAGTGTTTTTCAAAATCACAATTTAACACACTGTGGAAAATAACTCCTACTTATCAATTGTATATACTAATATAATATCAATATTATGTAATATTTATTATATAATATAATATTACATATTATAATATTATATATGATATTAATATATAATATAACAAATGATATACTATATGTTATAATATTAAATATTAATAATATAATATATTATATTATAATAGATTATATAATGTATTATATTGTAATATTATAAGATTATATAATATTAAATAATATTATAATATGTAATATTTTATATACTATATTATAATATTATATAATATTAATATAATATTATTATATATAATAAACATATATTACATTATATATTAAATATTATATTATAATAGATTACATAATGTATTATATTATAATATTATAATACATAATATTTTATATATTATATTATAATAGATTATATAACATATTATATGGTAATATTATAAAATTATATAATATAAAATAATATTATAATATATAGTGTTATAACAATATTATTATATAAAATATTATAAGATGTAAAATGATGGATACAAAATCACTTAATTTAATTTTATATTTTATGATTATAATCTTCATTATCGATTTATAATCCTTCTCCTTTATTTTCTCTCACCCGAGACATGTGGGATTAAGACGTAGGGTATAAATGGAAAATGAATCATTTCAAATGGTGGACGTGTACAAGAATGGAAGAAAAGAGAAAAATACTGTGTGGGGCCCGACCACCTAAGTAGGGAAAAATAATGTGTGGGCCCAACCACCTAAACAATCAGATGCATAGAGTGTGTCAATTAATCTCGACAGTTTCATAGAATGGATGAATGAATATATTTTAATGACGTCCACAAGACCATCAGTGTATGGGACCAAGCATCAGAACTTTAACCATTTTCAAGTTCTTTTCCATGTCTGCCCTCCTATTATAGATGTTGACTAGGAAGCCAACAATTTTGACGAGCCTAGTCTCCTTAAAGAGCTCATTTAGATTGTGCACCTTCAAATTGTCTTCATACTAGATACAGATATCATCATAAACAACACACTCAATGATGAAGTGTCATTCATTCTCAATGACCCCTTTGTTGCAAAAAATACAAGTTCTTTGTTCCCAGGCTTCCTTGGGGACAACCCACCTACCCATCTCACATTGAAGATGGTGCGACCCAGTTATCAATTGAGCGACCAAAATCCTAGCCTTGCCTTTAATTGCAACCTTTAGGTAGTCTTTCTCATCGTCCTCCCATGTGGGGTTGAACTCCTGGATATAATGTGTCTTTTTATGGACAACTTGCTTAGTCCACATAATAGACCTAAAATTTTCTAGCAAATACATTTTTATCTCAACATTAGTGTTGGGACACTCATGTAGCTTAATGTTCCATTTTCTCAACCATTTATTATTTTACTTCATCCAAGTCTTCTTTCTACGGTTTAGCTCCTCCCCAACAACCTTTTTGGGCCAGCGATGTGTATCCATGTTCTCAATTCTTTTAAGTAACTTATTAATCGAATTATTGTAGATGCCTCCAACGAAAACGTACTAGTTTCAACCAAGAGAATCTCGTACGAAGCCAAGGATTTGACTTTGATGCTAGTAGTGATCAAATTATTTTCAATTCTTTCAACCTGCCTCCACTTGTGGTTTGACATGCTACCCCCCCAAACCTCACACCCATGAAGGACAACCGACGCCACCAACAAACCAAAAAGGGTTTTCTTTGTTTTCCAATCCCATAACTCTATTGTCCTACATTTGTTCTGCAGTGAATAAGATTCCTTCCAACTCCTTTGAATCCTTTTCGCTTTGCAAGTCTCCCAACTTAGCCTATTATGAAAACCAATACCCAAATACTTGTATTCTTCCACCACTTCCAAAGAGTTTCCCTCAAAAATGAAATGAAACTGTTGCTTCTTCCTTTTCAAAGAAAAAATCATGATTTTGGTTTTGCTGGTGTTAACTTGCATTCCAACCTCTTGGTAAAAGAGTTCAAGAACCTTTAAATGATCTCTCAAACTAGGTGCAGATTTTTCAATTAAGATAAGATCATCCACATATAAAAGTAACTTCACCACATAGCTAGCTAGATGAATACCCTCTCCAACAGTTTTGTTTAACCAGTCTTCAAGATTATCAATATATAAGACAAACAACATGGGAGACAAGGGACAACCCTCCTTGACCCCTGTGTCACTACCAAAGCATTCAGACATACCATCTTTTGTTCTAATTTTAGCTCTAACTTTCTAATAATGTTTATGAACTGCTGCTCTAAGCTCATCAGGAATGCCAAGTTCCTCCATTTTGTTCCAAAGTTTGTCCTGAGGCACCATGTCAAAGGCTTTTTTGAAATCAGCAAAACAAAAAAAAAGCTTCACCCCCTTGAGTGTCCCAAGTTTTCTTAACAAAGTCTCTAAGCATGATGCAATGATCTATGGTGGAATGCTTTGGCTTGAAACCAACCTACCATTTTTCCCTTTTACCTTCCTTTTCGGTCCAATCATTGATTATTCATTCTAACATGATCCCATATAGTTTACCAAGAAGAGGATTGACCATGATAGTATGATAGTTAGAAGGATTATTGATATCCCCACTTTTATGTAAAGGGATGACCACACTGGTAGTCCATTCAACTGGAAATCCATTTTGAGTAATGTTATTAAAGAGGTGTTTGATGTGAGGTGTGAGGAGCTCACAACCCCACTTAAAAAATTTAGCTTGCAGCCCATCAATGTCTTGAGTCTTACCTCTTGTGATATTTTTTATACCTTTCTTGATATCTTCTTCCGAGAAGAGCTCACTTGAGGCATGAAATCAAGGGGGCATGCTTTTCTCCATTGGCCGTTCATACAAGAGCTTCACATATTCTAGCCACTGTACCCCAATGATATTATTTTCCACCCGACTCTTCTTTTGCTGCAACTGTCTCCAAAATATTTTTGGGTTGTGTTTACCTATAGAAGCCAATGTATTTCTAAGTGGTTCACCCTCACCATAGTTGTAAAAGTAAACAAGCTTCTCCTCATCAATTCCATCCACCCACAACTTCACTTAGCTAACATCCTTGTTTCTTGCACCACCAATTGATATCACATATGAATTAAAACACATATGCTTTATAGTGTTTCAAAATTGTAATGATAATACGTAATAATTAAGAACTATAAGAGCATATTATACATACCAAATGTGTTAGTTTAGTTGCTTGATGGTGCCCACTCTTCCATCTCCTTGAAGTACTTTTGAATTTGTGAGGAGCTTGCTTTAGGAGAATATTATCTTTGTCCTTCGCCAGGGTGTTCCTTCACAAGGATGCGATAGCGCCCTTATATAAATTGGAGAAGTTCAGGAAGTGTGGTGGTGATAACATTACGGCCTAAGATTTCTCCTGGGTTTCTCTTTTTGAAATACAGAGGTCTGATTACAGAAACACTATTGGCAAAAACCGTGAGGAGTTGGAGGCTAAGATAGTGGAGCTGAATCGACATATTAAGATGCGTAGGAAGGAGGTTGATAATTACATTTCTGAAAGGGGTGCGGTTTACTCAGCTGCAACACAATATCAACTAATGGAGCCAGAGGCCATTGGCTATGAGTGTTGAAACATGTATTGCAATGAGTTGCAAGGTGCTAATATGACTATGCTGATATGTAATAACGACATTCACATTGATGTCTACAAGTTTAAAGATGATGTCCAACAAGAGAATTTGGCACAATTCTGTGCTAATGAGGATGCTAGAGCAGGTCTTGAGGCTTATATCAGGAAGAAGATTCGGGGCTTGGAGGCTGCTTGCGACTTTCGGCTCTCAAAAAAATATAAGTCTATCTTGGCTGTAGCAGGTTGAATCGAAAGTGAGGAGAGTGGCATTGGAGCAGAGGATGCAGGTACCAGTGGGCTGAATACAAATCCTAAGATCATGGCAGTGATGGGTAGAGAATTGAAGTACGTATGACACCATCAATATAGCCATCACGATGCACTCTTAGGGTAGAAAATCCAAGTACCTTTCTCTCATTGATTGTTTTAAGCATTAGATATGGATGATCGGATTTATATCATCTTACGAATGAGGAGAGTGGCGTTGGAGCAGAGGATGTAGGTGCCAGTTGGCCGAGTACAAAAAATGAGATCACGACGCCAATAGGTCAATGATGCAAGAAGTACGACACCATCAATACAGTTATCATGCTGCACTCTTATGATAGAAATTCAAACTACCTTATGTTTTAATCATTAAATATTGATGATCAAATTTATAACATCTGATAATCGATAGTATGAACTTGATTCATTTTACGTTTCACGATCTTCATTGTAGAAATATTTTTTTTTGGTAATTATGTCAAAGGAATTTCCTTATTTGAAGATCACGAGTTTTTTTGTTTATAGAGGGTGAGGATTTTTAGATACTTATGCTTATGCCTAAGGCATTTTCTTATTTGAAGATCGCAAGCTTTTTTTCTCTATAGATGGTAAGAATTTTTAGATACAATATGCAAGATAGTTAAATGAATCTCAACTGTTCGATCATTTTTTGCTAGTTTTTCGACTATTTTTTGCCCTTTTTTAATGCTTTCTCATAGTTATTGGTTTCCACTTCTCCAAATTCTTCCTCATTGGTATTGACCTTTCACTCCTCCAATTTGGCTAGCTGCATTTGAAAATAAGGTTTTGGGAGGGTTTTAGAGTATGTTTATTAAAATGAAAATTAGGCCAAGATCCTAATAATGAGCACATTTAGGTTTTAACATTACGACATCCTTTACCCTACGTAGTTAAGTATATATTAGCATAATTAATATATAATGTATGTTTTATATAATAAAACAAAATTATACTATTTATTATTATTATTATATGTTATATTCTATAATAAAAGCATTAAATATATCTAAAAAATATTATAATTAGTAATTAGTAATTATTATATTTTTATGTCAATAGTGGCATGTTGTGATGGTGAAGTTGTGTTTTTTATTTTTGTCATCAAAGTTCAAACTCCATTGGGGTGTAATTGTTGAGAATCTATATTGGGGATGAAGTCCCTCGTTTGTGACCTCTTCGGATCAAAAGCGTTTACCCCTTAAAAAATATATATATTTTTATAAAATATGCAATATAATTAATATTATATATTTTATATAATACAATTAAATTATATATAATATAATTATATTTATTATTATATATAATACTATATATAGGTTATATTATTTTTATATATTATTCTATAATAGAAATTATTAAAATGAATATAAAATTATTATAATTAATAATTAATATATAAAAAATATTAGTTTAATTGATCTTTGGAGAGATTAGGAAAATGAAAGAGAGATAGAGGAGACAATTCTATATAGAGAGATTATGTCGATAACTATATGTATGTTACTATGTTAGAGAGTATATGTTTGCAAATTCTAGTTGCAGGTGACTAGATTAAACAATTAATAATAAGTTCTAAATAATAGAATTAAATAAATTTAGAGAAATCTAGATTTTGAAGGCATCTAATCCAAATGTATAAAAATTTGAAGAGAAACTTATAGAAAATTTTAGAACTAGATAGAGTAAATTACTTAGGTTTGAGATTAGTATGATGAATATAATAGTTAATACATAAAATTAACAAAAAAATTAATAATATTATTCATAATAAAAATATAAGATAAAATTAATAATAATAATAATAATATATAAACAAAATCATTTTCTAAATGACCTACCAATTGATCTCATATACTACACAAATGTATGCAAACAATAAATATAATTATATTAAAAAAATTAAAGAAGAAATATTTGAACTTGATATATATATATTATTTTAAATATATATACGCTCGTTAATTAGTTGAAAGGTACCATAAAGGTTTTGTTTTTTCAGCTAAGTTTTCCATTTAGCTTAAGGTGATCTTATTGTGGTCAATTTAAACTAAATTATTAAAAAACATAACGGTCGTTTAACATCTTCTTGTTCTCTATAAAGCCCTTTTGTCGAAGGAGATTTTGATGTATTAAGTGGGGATAGCACTTTTGTGTTAAAAATATCACTTTCCATGGATAGAGAAAATTAAATTTAGAAGCAACAACAACAGACAAGATCCTTCACAATAGCAACTTGTTGCTCTAAACCCTTATAACCTCAATATTCTACCTAATCTCGAAGCCTGTGTCCAAGAATAGGTATTGTTTCTTATCCTATACCATAATCACTTCTCTTGTTTTCATTCCCTTGAGAATTAGGGTTTATGCTCAAATGGGTCCTAATTTTGAAGGTTCCACTAGTGTTGTTCGAAAGGTAATTATTTTAAAATTAAAATGGCCTTTTATACCCTTCATCTCGGAGAAGCTAAAGTGTAGAAAAAATGCACCTATGTATGAAACATTATATCATAACACCCATCCCTCATCGCACGCATTGGAAAAAATGCCCCAATAGAAAGTATTGATGGATAAAAAAAACACATCGACATAAAGATTAATGGACAAACATTATGTCATCGGGAACATGTGGTAGCACCAACGGCAAGTGTTGGAGTATGATACCACTGAGAGGGTGGGGGTGTGAATCAATGGTATGAAAATTTTCAAATAACCTTGAATTAATCTTTTAAAAATTTGACCTTATAAAATGCAAGATCAATATAGTTCAACTATCGAGTGCAACATCATGAATGTAAAGCTTTCAAACTTTAATCATCACAAATATTATACATAGATCTTCAATTTGACTTAATCAATTTGCACCAATTTATGCTGATGTTATTTCAATGATACAAACATTCATTTATTGAATATAACATCATAACCATTAAGTGTGAAATACTTGAGAAAACTCAAAGATAATCAGAAGAAGTCAATCACACCATAACACAATTATTTTTCATGAGTGGAAAACCCTCATAGGGATCAAAAACCACTCGATAAAATGCTTCATTGGCTTAATCAAAATGTCTCACTGGCATAGCCTCATTGGCTACAATTTATGCCTCACTAGATTCACAAAATGCCTCACTAGCAACATACAACCTCATTGGCCAAAGATCAAACTTGTCTCACTGAAATGGTCTTATACAACATATTCTCAAACATTTATAAATCAATTATAGAGGGTTACCCTATCTCATTGCATAAAATTAGAACTTTCAACTCTAATACATCATACGTCCTAAAGATTCATAAAACTAGAACCTTTAAAACATAAAATGCATCAAGCACTCTTCACTATTTTACATACAGATTTTACAAGCCAAATTTCTGTATTCTACTAAAAAATAATGAATCTCATCAGAGTATGATATTACAATAGGATGCATCAAACCTTAAATTCCATGTTAAGACATACAACTCAAGACACCTCAATACCTTTTGAACATTAGTATATTCAGAGTACTGCACATTTTTCGATTGCAATCATGTTGTTAAACCATACAATCTTATTTTCATAGTTTATTCATGACTCTTTCAATGTGTATTATCTTGATAAACACATAATATCACTATCTCTGACAACATTTCTCACAAAAACTAGATACACATTTTATACACTTTCATTCTACTGTCTAACCAAATTCCAAGCTCATAACTTTGATATTTATAGCAATCATTAGCTGGATCAAATTTGATAAAGCCATACCTTGAACTCTGAAGAAAGAAACTACAATAACTTATGGATCTTAACTACCCGAATGAACAGATCTTCCAACCATTTCACAAGCTACAACTAAGAATTTTCTTCTATCAAAGAAACCCTAAGTCGGCTACCTCATAACCCAAGCTGCAAAATTTGCAAAAATGACTTGTTGAATTGGTAACCCTAGAAGAGGTCAATCAAAATAATGATCAAAAGAACACTTGAACCCTTCTTTAAGTGGCTTTAACTTGATAACACAAAAACATTGACTTATGCCTTTCAAAATATAACATAAACATATAATGTGAATGTTGCAATATGCCTTATAAAAAAACCTTTCCACTTTGCAAAATCAACTTTGATAAACATCAATAATCCTTATTCCTTTCAAGACAACTTAAATTGACATCAACTCAATTGATATCAATGCCAAACTCAACCAATGTCAAAGGGGTCAACAAAATCCCCCTTTGGGATTGATGCCAAACATAATGCAAGCCATCAATGTACCAATGTATCAAGCTGCCAATGTATCAATGTACCAAGTTACAATAAATCAATGTACTACTATCATGAATGCCAAGTCATGTATGTACCAATGCCAACCAAATTATTCTCCCCCTTTTGACAATAATGACAAATGTCAAAGGGGTATGAATTTGTTGTCACAGTGCAAAGGAAACACCTGTTAGTGCAAAAATAAAAAGAATAACCAAAAATAAGCATGGATATTGCTACACCGGCATGTTCTTAATAAGAAAAAGCAAAACCTCTCTAAATGGCAGAGCACTATTGTTGCATTGAAATAAATGGCATACAAGAGAACATTAGGAGTTTCCACAACAAGATTAAAAATTTCCAAGCCATAAAACATGATTTACAACCTCTTAGTCAAGAATCAGAGATTATACTTCTGAATCTTAACACCATCATGAAATGCCATCAAGCACCAACTTCAAATTGAAAATGAATAACATGAACCAAAACCTGTAATCTTAAAATCACCAAATCAAAGCAATATGAACCAAAGCACTGCCAAGAAAGTGAATAGTTTATTTTTCAAGAAAGAGAATGGTCTTCAAACAAGATCAAGACTTGTGTTTACACCTTTTTCAAACCTGTACTATCAACAAATTCGAAACACTATTACTCATTAGCAAGGACAAGACCACTAGTATAGAAGCAAGGAAAAACACTATCCTTATTTCCCAAGCATATCAAGAAACCAATGTGAACTGCCAATACTATCACACATTGACGAAGAGAAATTTTTTGTGCAAAACCATATCACTATTAAAATACCAACATTACTCCTCTGGTACAAAGATCATTGTCTTTTGTTCTTTGAGAATGAAAAACACTTGATTCAAGACTGCCCTTGATTACTGATTAGTGAACACTATAATATCAACCTCTGACTCAAAACACTCTTAGTTTCTCCCCTTGTGAAGAAGAGATTATACATTGTATGTAGAACACTAGACATAATCATGGTCAGAAATAAGAAACTGTCAGAGCAAACAAATAATATAGGAATTAAGGTCATGAACCATAACAGGGTTATCTACAATCACTGATACATTCTCAAGTAAAAAAAATAACAATCATCACTGTCACTACTCCCAAGTCAAGCATACCATAGTTGATTGCTATAATCGTGCATCACAGATTGTGTAGAGTATGAGATTTCACATCACAAAGTAATTTTTCTCCACCTTCATTCACTTTCATGTAACATGAGGATGAAAATACCTTTCATTTTCATTTCAATAATAATATTCTTCTCAAAACAACATCCACTTTCAAGAGAAAGCATCAATACCTGCATAAAATTTCACCTCAAATCATGGATAAAGCATGATTAAAAACTCACTGCACAATCAAGTACTAATGATAAAAAACTACACCATCTTTCATCAAACAAATGAAGATTGTAAGATATGACATGTGATATCCATTTTCAAGCTCCATCCACATTTCCAAGAAAAAAAACTCCTCCAAGATACTATCCAAACTATCCATCAAGATCCAAGTGATTCACCAACCGGTTCATTGTCAAAAGCATGGCATCATGTGAAGTTAAAAACAAATGTAAGATAACATTGTTCACGAAAGTGCAAGGAATCATTGTCTAATCAAATTTTGTGTCAAAGAAAACTCAAGTCACTAACACAAAGCTATCAAAAGAGTACAAACCACAAATAGGAACTCAATTAAATAATGTCATTAAGATACTCCCACTACAAAAAATCCTTGTGATTTGCTCCATTTTTTGCTTCCACCCAATGTTTTAATGTATTTTTTTCTAGTATTTTAAAATCGTTGATGTTATTTATCGAGATGGCGTTATTTTGGCGTTTATTTGCACTGATAATGACTAGTTAGTGCTAATTTAGGTGCTAATTTATGTTGGCATTAGTGCTGCCTTTAGCACTGATACTCAATTCTAGTGTGGTGTCATCATTAGTGCCGCCTTTGGCTCTGAGTTTAGCTTTGAGTTTAGCACCACTTTTAGCTCTTGACTTTAGCTTCAAGTTTAGCTTCGGGTTTAGCGCTGGTTTAGACACCCCTTTGTCGAAGAGACTTATTTATATGTCTCATCGATGATGTAAAACAATGAAATGTCAACAAGATACGGGCATATTGTGGAGAGAATCACTTACGTCATATCAACAAGGTCTATCTACAAGTGCTCGGTGAAACAAAAATATTGGATATATTGAAGTAATGTCGATGAGACATTCAGATATCGGTAAGACAAATAAGATTGTCTCATCAACAATCTTCAAGTAATGATCAAAAGCATACATCGCTAGACTGCTGAGAGGGTGAGCAACATATGCGGTAGAGTGGTATACATTGCAACCCCGCAACAAGAAGCCTTGAGCAAGGTGGTAGTGTGGTAAACAACTAAAGAGAAGTGAAAAACATCGCCATAATGCAGCAATAATCACAAGTCTCCCCAACATGGTAGAGTTACACCGGTATATAAGGAAATACCACTAAAGGAAAATATTGATGAGACAGTGGCATATCGGCAAGAGATATTAACTTGTCTCATCGACACTGACAAGCAACATCAAAGGAACATAAGATCTAATGTCGATGAGACATTGAGATATCAGTAAGATAAAGAAGATTGTCTCATCGACACTCTTTAGGTAATGATCAAAAGCATACACCACTATACCATCGGGAAGGTGAGAAACATATGCGGTAGAGTGGAATACACTGCAACCCCACAATAAGAAGCCTTGAGCAAGGTGGTAGTGTGGTAAATAGTAGAAGGGAAGGGAAAAACACCACCATACCATAGAGGGTATAATAAGAGATGACGGTAGTATAGTAATTGTGGCATCATTACAATTTACAAAACTAAATGCAGAAAATCATTTCAATCACAATCCATTTGAATAAATCATTTAAGGAATCAAGAATATAGCCCACCAAAATACTCTAAAACTCAATAAACATACTCTAAAAATTTTGTCAAAATTTTATTTTCAAGCATAGCTCGCTAGAATGGAGTTTTCATTTTAATAAACATACAATAAAACCTTTGTTGAAACGTTATTTCAGGTGTAGCCTACCAAAATGGAGAAGTGTTTTAATAAATAATGACAAAAAATGGTAAGGAGATGTGTGTGATAGGAGGCATAGGATTCATTGTTGTTTATAAATTTAAGCTTTGATTAACAAGGGTTACAATGTTCACGCTACTATTTGTAATCTAGGTATTTAATTGACATATGTTTGCATAATCTCAAATTCCTTCAGATGCTTTTGAAGTATCAATGTATCCTATATAGGGTTTAGAATGGCTTCTTTTAATTTAAAAAAATAAATTAGATTCTTTTGAAGTATCAATGTGTCCTATATAGGGTTTAGAATAATTTATTTTAATTTAAAAAATAAATAAATGATTTATTTTCTTGTGATTAGATAATGTGGAGATCTCCTAAATATGCCCTAACGCACTATCCTCTTTCACTCTATGTTCATTACTCTAGCTGCTAGGGTTTTGCATTTGAAATCTTTAATATCTTCATGATAGTGTCTTTTAAATAGATCTCAATCTTTTCTTTAATCTTTATCACGGTAACCCTTGAGTTCCCTAATCCACCTTCAATATCATCTAAGACCGTTGTCTTAAGCTAGACTACATAGTATGCATATAAAGCAAGTCCTTCATACCCGCCATTGTTCCAAACCACCTCTCACCGTGTTGCTTAAAATTCTACCTCCATAAGCACAATACCATATTTTAAAATCATGGTTGCCAATGATTGACCATTAAGGTCACTACTTTCATCAAGATATAATGATATTTTTGTCTTCAAACTTAAGGCATTATGCAAGATAACATTGTGAATTGTTTGTTGTGTACAATTTCATTTTCTTGCAGATTTACTGCTTTGCTAACTTCCTTTAAGACTGGATATTGCACCATCAGCTGCAATCTCAAACAACTCACTCACTATCACTTGAAGATTACTCTCATGAGAATCCTTGTATAAAATCAAACTATGCCCTATAGACTGCCTACTTACTTACTGTAACTGTAGATTAAAATAGATGTATCTTTCGAATGATGATGAGATGAATAATCTGCAACTAGAATAACAATGTTAATCCTATCTAAATAATAATCTAAAATCAATCAACAAACAACGAGGAAATAAACTAAACAAACTAAACAATTTAATGGAAAGCTCTCACCGAATATGTGTTCACCCCTTCGAATTATCTTGATTGCTCTTCTCCATTTTTCCTTTTCAGTATTCTTGCCCTAAGATTTCAGCGTTTGAATGCAAGCATAACTTCATTGAGTGTCTAAGAAAAATACAGAAGATGAGTCTCTCTTCTCAAAAGTGTATGATTTCGGGAGGAGGAATAATGATAATGACAGGCCATTTTATAGATTTTTGGTTTTTGAACGACTGACTCAGATTGAAAGAGAGATTGACAGATGAGATTGATGAATCCCATGCGATGTGAGTTTTGTCTCAGATAGAACGTGAGTTAGAACACGAGTTCAGAAAAGATTGTAGATAGAGACTAAGTTAGAACACAAGTTTAGGATCTTAATCTCCAAAAATAGAAAAAATAGACTTTGTATGGAAAAGCCAAAGTTAGAACTCAAAGACTAATGCATTTGAATGCAAACAAGAGTTGGAACTAGTTAATCAACTAGTTATGATGGAGAGTCTTCTCGTAGAGATAAACATGTGTTGAATCTAGAGATAACTGGAGAACTAAAAATAGATCTCGAGTCAGAAGATGAGTGAATGATTAGTCAACTGAACAACATAATAATGTGACATAAATAATTAAATATGAATTAAATGTTAATTTAATTCAACATTCGAAAATAAGAGACTTTAATTAAATAAATAAAGATAATTTATTTAATTGACTTTTGAAAAGGATTAAATGAATAATTAAATAATAAATATTTAATTATAGATAAAGGTGGTTAAATGAATAATTAAATAAAGATATGTAATTATAGTTGGAAAAGTATGATAAAGGGGTAATTAAATAATAATTATTTAATTGATAGATAAAGGGGGAAGAATTAATTAGTTCGCAACATAATTAAATAAATATGATTTATTTAATTAATCAAGTTGAATACAAGTCATTTATGAATTAGTCAATTAATTAAAAAGGGATATTTAATTAATAGAGAAAATATGTGTTAGAAAGGTTAATTAAATAATAAACATTATTTAATCATGGCAATGGACTATAGAAAATTATGTCAAAAGTGGTGTTCGCAGGCCTAGACCAATTTTCGGTATCTACAGTTTGCCCCTCTTTGATACAATGTTGGTATGGCGTTGTGTCAAAGAAAATATGCCCCGATCATGCCCCAGCATGAAACAGGTTAAGGTATGCCCCCTCGAGAAAATTGACAAATTTTTGAAAGTTTCAAAAAATCAAGAAATATTCCCGATAAGTCAATTTGATAGTCAGAACTGCTATGGAGTTGACGGAAATGAATTTGGAGTTGATACAAAGGAATATGGGTCATTTGAAGTTGAAAGGTTACGCGGCCAATAGATTAGGTCAGAAGAAATGCCATTTCAAACCCACCTATATATAGGAATTAGGGCTAAACCTAATTCATTTTCACCCGGAGGAGTTAGAAAAAGGGGAGATATGCTCTGACTAGGTGACAGAAATGGCACCCATTCCATACGCTGCGCATTGTGGTTATTAGATCTGGATGTTCAAGAGGCCAGCCAATGCAGGACCACTGATATCTACTCGAAAAAAAACTCTTCAAAGTTATTTTTGCACGTAGTTTTAGGTGTTTGAAAATTAATAAGAAAATTTAGCTCGTTGTAAACGATGCATATACCGTCGTATTCGCCACATCTGACTGCAAAATGACACATGTGCGAAAACACGTCTAGGTTAGGTTAGACAGTTTAGGGAATGATCACATTTGAATTAGAATGCATTGCATCCTTAGTTATGCAACACATATGCATTAGGAATAGATGCATGTGTGGTTGTGAACCGCATATGTATTTGTGCAAGGCATATGTTATAGTTAGGTGGGTTGATGAAAAAATGCACCGCATGTGGTTTAGTGAACTGCATGTGCAGTAGGTTGCCAGGGATTTGGGAAAATATGCAATGCATATGTAATATGCATCACATGTGAGGCCTTGTGCAATGCATTTGGAAAAATGCACCGTATTTGTTAAAGTGAGCTGAATTTGAATGGTAAAATTTTTGAAAAAAAAATTATAAGGAAAACTTGAATTTTTTTATTATCTCGATTTAAATGTAGGTGGTTCTAGATCTGATATATATGTGGGAGTCATGAACAGACACATTCGATCTCAGAGATTGGTTTACGAGTGTAGAGATTCAACTATTATGGAGATTGGGTCTATGCCACTATTTGTCAATGCCCACTATTCGGGCGAACAGGGGTATGTTGACGACACTATGCGAGTGATGGCATTCTGAGACATCTTCATTTCATTTACCAACTAGGGAGGCCACTATCACATTAGAGGATGTGTATAGGATTTTAAGACTCCCTATTAGATGAAAGCCGGTTATGTATGATACCCAATGAGGATTGATGGAGTTGGCGAGGTTTTATCAGGTAGACAACATCAGTAGGCTTGGGATCAAGGACTATGAGATTAGATGGTCAGTATTAGCAGATAGATACGATCGGATTGACTATATTTTATGTACATTGATTGGGGGGGATAGTTCTGCTAGATAGACAAGGTCATAGATTTCTAGTGGGATGGTGTGCTATGTTATTTGGTATGCTAGAGAGTGAGATGAGGTATGCATGGGATCCATGTCTGATTGGAATGTTATACTTTCATCTACACGACATTTCTTACAGAGATGCACAGTCACTGAGCTGTGGGACTACACTGCTGATGGTATGGGGTTGGGAGAGGATAGTGGTTTTTTGTCCTCCAGTTACTATAGATAGACCAGAGAGACACCCTTATGTGTTCTAGTATATAGGACACATTACCCAGACACAGGATATTGGTGACATGCACTTGACATTTTGGATCAGTTTACATGGAGACCTTACATGGATTGTGAGGAGTGGGTGGATGAGGATATACATTTTCCATTTTGCAGATAGACACAATACCTTATTAGGAGGACTGTTTCTTGTGTACATATCATTGAGCGAAACTTGCTAGATAGAGTTCTGAGATAGTTTGGCGAGGTTCAGGCTGAGCCTTGGAGTAGAGCAGAGTTTGCTCATTCATCCCAAGAGGTTCAGTATTGGGGACCTATGATACCAGTAGCTACAGCTGAGGTAGAGATACAGGCACTACAACCAATACAGTGGGGATGGAGAGATGGATTAGAAGACCGAGGTACTATAGCAGCATATGACGTATGGTGGGTAGAGCATCGACTTGTTCCTTACATGGATCTAGATCAGTCGACACCTATAGAGAGATGAGGCATAGGGCCTAGAGGATGGTGGAGAGGTGGAGGTGCTAGAGTGGGGAGAGTTGGTGGGAGAGACGGTGATGGGAGAGGTGGCGGATTAGGGTGGAGAGGATGGAGAGGGGGTTGGGGAGGTGCACTATCACCTATCCATGAGGTAGTAGTTGAGGATGTACCGATTTTGGACATTAGAGGGGGAGTGGATGTATAGGCTCACGGTGAGCATTGTTGCAGAGGAGGTAGTGGTTGAGGAGCATGTAGAGGTAGATGTTGGAGTAGAGGTTGTGGTAGAGGATTTAGATGTGGACATGGCTATAGACCCTTTGGGTGTTTTGGCAAGATACAAATAGGATGTTGTGGAGGATGATATTGAGGATGATGTGGAGGAGGATGCATCGATGGAAGAGCAGGAGAGAGAGCTGCAAGATCGGATTGTAGAGGGGAGAAGGGATGAGGATGCTCCTAGGGATGGTGATAGGGAGGCTTTGGAGGAGAGACTCAGAATTATGATGACAGAGTTTGAGGCGATGAGGCTAGGGAGAGACAGTGCCTACACAGAGAGGGATAGTGCATATGTAGAGAGGGACAATGCGGGTTTAGGGAGGGATAGTGCACTTATGGAGAGAGACCAGGCAATAGCTCAGAGACATGAGATAGAGTAGCAGTTCACAAAGGTTAGACTCCTTTGTAGTGGGTCCTCATCTGATGGTATGGTACGAGAGTTGGTTAGATCGATGGAGAGAGCCACCTATTAGAGGGATCTTTATGAGGCCGCTGTGCTAGATGAGAGACAAGCTCCTACATTTTCAGAGGTGTGCAGTTAGAGCAGGCGCCATACTAGGAGTCAGAGGACACAAAGTACTGAGGGGGTGGTAGGACCTTTAAGGGCAGGTCCATATGAGAGGCCTTCCACTTGACAAAGAGCACCTTTGAGTCTTTTCCCACCACCTTCACCACATGACAGCAGTGGTAGCAGGACACGATGATAGGGTTACATATGTAGACATTTGTTTTGATCAGAGAACCTACTAGCTCATGTTTTATTGAACGATATATATGATTTTGGAGGCTTCTATATGATATGCAGTTCTATATTATGGATGATGTAGTATTTCTACATGATTATGTTTCCTAAATGATGTATATATATGTGTTATGAATGAATGTTTCTATATGTTCATGAGTTATGTATTTAATAATGATGTCATGGATGTCTAAATTTACTTATGATAATGAGTGCAATGATCTATATGATGCTTATTTATATGTGATGGTGGTATGTACATGCAATGTTTACATTATGTATGTATTTTATGATGATACACTTCCTATTATGTAATGAAGATGAATGGTACTATCTATATGTTGACATGCAATGCAACTATATGAAATGCTTATTGAATGTATGCAAATGCAAATGATCATTTTATTGTTTCACAAGACTTTATCTTAATGTCAAAGAAGAGAAATGTTAGGATGAAAATGAATTCAGAATGTTCGTAAGAAATAATTAAGGTTGATTGATTGAGAAAATGATATAATGAAGGTTGGTCGATTGAGAAAAAGGTATAATCTTCGATATATTTCCAAATACGCTATGCTTGCTTGTTATCATCATTGGGCGGGACATGACACAGATGGATAGTACACACTATGATATGAGATAGACCATAGTGTACAAAGTTATTCACTTGTGAAAAATAGACAGTCGTAGACAAGGAGTGTCATAACTCAGACTAAGGACAAGATGGCCCAGTCGTTTTGTCTTAACAAACCACAAACAATAGAAAAATAAAAGACGAGTCATGAGACATCATCACTCCTCTAAATCCTTGATAGGACATCCTTGAGGAAACTAGTAACATGAATCAAAAACCAATGTTAAAAAGATAGTTGATAGATAACAACCAAAGAAAAAGAGTCCAGAGACATCGTTGCTTCCCTAAATCCTTCAAGGGACATCCTTGAGAAAGCTAGTAATAGGATCTTGCACAAATCAATAAAAAAAATAAGACAAATTAAGATATAAAGTCATAAACCCAAATAAATGTATTCACCAAAACTTGATCTTGTGGGATTGTTTGATTGTTTGATGTTTGACATAGCGTAATGTGAGAGATGACACATATCGGATAAGACATCGAGTCTGGTTTCAACTGGGTGACTATCTATATAAGGCATGACAAAGCCTGGTTTAAGAAAGACAAGTGTTGTATAAGACGTTGGAGTCTGATGACATTGAAGTGACAAGCCACATGAGACTGTGACAATTTGATGATGTCTGTTGACAAGAAAGATATATCTTGTGTAATACATAGGTTGATCGCTTTGAAAATGTGTTTGATATTGACTTGATGAATGTTTGAGATGTTTCCTTGTTGGTGCATGACTTGTTTTGATTCGTTGACTAATTAAAAGTGTGTGTTGTATTGGTAGTGTATGACATGAGATGATACCCTAAAGTACTGACCTAATGCGGCTAAAGACATGCATCTAAGTGAATGATATGCAATGTGTGTGATAGTGAATTGAATGTGAATGAACCCTATTGGACTGACCTAGTGTGGTCTCGGGAGCTCATCAATTGATTAGCCATTCCTACGTTGTACACGTAGAGACCTTGTAGTTCAACACGACCAATGACTTTGAATATACAAAGCGTCATGATTCTAATGTGTGTGATACATGACAAACCTAGACCGACAGATCTAATGCCTTGGGGGAACATTGATTGATGGCCTTTCCTACGTCCTAGTCGTAGAGGCAACGTAATTCGACTATGTCTACGACTGACTTAACATGACTGACTTGACTCTGTTTTTTTGGGATTTTTTGACTGTTTTGATTTTTTTTTTTGGATTTTTGGAGTTTTCTAATGTTTTTGGGATTTTTCAGGACATTTTTGATGGTGTGACGTTATGTACAAGGTATTAGGGCATAGAACAAGGATTTTCCCCCAGCCGGGAATGAGATTTGGAAGATGGAGTAAGTAATATGATGGAATGGATGCTAGATGCCAATCGTTCCAAGTAGTGGATAAGACAACCATTTATTATGAGTGATGGTGAAAAAGTTTGACTAGAATGATGATAGATGGAAGAGTGAGCTTGACTACACATGGCACTTGTTTTCCAAGTTTTCACCATGGTACTTATCCATAGCGCCACTGAAGAGGTTTTCACTATTGGACGAATTATTTCTCTTCAATTTTTTGATTTTCTCAAATTATTTATTTTTTTGGGGAACGCCTGTTCGCCAGGTTTTCATCAAGGTAACCTTTTTTTTTTTTCATTTTTTTGTATTTTTCCAGATTAAGACATGGATTCTAAGAGACTAAGCATAGCACCTCTTTAGATGTTGAATGTTGATAGGTGAAAAAAGTGGCTCCCCTTCAGGAGTAGAGGGTTGGTATGCTCCTGATCCAAAAGCTTCTGTGACAATATAGGGCCCTAACACGTTAGGTTCAAATTTTTTTGGCTTTTCACGTTCAACTTGATTCTTAGGATTCTCCATTAATACCAAGTCACCAATGCCAAAGTGTCTATTGAGAACCTTCCTATTGTAACTACGACAAAGATGATTCTGATATGCTTGCAAATGATCTAATGATTTTTGTCTTCGTTCATCCAACAATTCTAGCTCTTGTAACCTAGAGACACGGTATTCTTCATCATCAATATGACCCTTCAAGGATACCTGTAGACAAGGTATTTCGACCTCGATAGGTAAGATATCTTTGGACCCAAATACAAGGGAATATGGAGTGGCACCGGTGGGAGTACGGATGCTTGTGCGATAAGCCCAAAAGGCAGGATTAAGCTGTAGGTGCCAGCCATGACCAGTGTCATTGACAGTATTCTTAAGGATTATAACAATAGTCTTATTAGATGCCTCAGCTTGGCCATTACCTTATGGGTAATGTGGGGTGGAGAAATGGTGTCTGATGTGGAATTCTTCACATAAATGGCGTACTTCTTGGTTCTTGAATGGGCGGCCATTGTCTATGATTATGGATTGAGGTACACCATACCGACAAATGATATATTTTAAGATAAACTTGGATATTTGCGTGTCGGTGATGTAGGTCATGGGAATATCTTCGATCCATTTGGGGAAGTATTTGATGGTGGTTATGATAAATTTATGGCTGTTGGATGATGGAGGGTGTATCTGACCTATGAGGTCAAGTCCTAATTGGGCGAAAGGCCATGGTGAAGTAATTGGGCGAAGCTCCTGCACTGGCGCTCTTATCAAGTCTCCATGTATCTGACATTGTCTACATTTCTTTACAAAGATGTATGAGTCTTTCTCCATTGTAGGCCAATAGTAACCTAGTCTCATAATCTTATGGGCAAGAGTAGGACCACTCAAATGAGATCCACATATACCCTCGTGTACCACTCAAAAATTTGTTTGTGGTTCCTCAGTATCGAGACATCTCATTAGGGAATTATCTAAGGTATGTCTATATAGGGCTTCTCCGATAATGGTGTACTTAGTTGACTTTTGGATGAAGGTTCGACGTTGGTTATTGAATAAGTCTTGGGGTAAGGTTTGATCAGTGAGGTAGTTGAAAATGTCTTTATACCAAGGATACGTAGGACCAACAATGGTACACACTATCATAGTATCGGGGACATCGTAAGTGGGGACAAAAAGTTGTTCAACCAAAAACTCGAACTTAGGCACATTACTCAGAATATCCAACAAGGAACCCACGGTTGCCATAGCATCTGCAACTCTATTCTAGATACGTGGTATTTGTTGAAAAGTTATGTCATTGAAATACTACTTGAAACCATCAGCCATTTGCTTGTGAGGTGCAAGCTTTTCATCCTTAGTCTCGTAATCATCATTTACCTATCGGATTACTAGTTGAGAGTCGCCAAAGACATGTAGGCTCTTAATTTTCCACTGAGCTACCATTTTTAACCCTGTCACTAAAGCTTCGTATTCTTCTATATTGTTGGTACAAGGGAAAGCAATCCTGGATGATTTGGGAATGGTATCACCTTGAGGTTTAACAAATAAGATACTAGCTCCTAAACTACAATTTGTATGTGACCCATCAAAGTATAGTTTCCATTCGGTTTTAATGTCAATGTTGAAGAGAAATTCATCTGGAAAATCTACCACTAAGGGATGGTCTGCCTTCATAGGTGCATTAGCTAACTGATCTGTAATCACCTATCCTTTTATTGCCTTCCTCTTGACATACTAAATGTCATACTCGCTAATTATCATAACCCATTTAGCCAATCGGCCTGTTAAAGCTTCCTTACTTAGGAGGTATTTAAGTGGATCAATCTTTGAAATTTATATTGTTTGTCGATTGAGCATATAGTGCCGAAGTTTTTGGGTAGCAAAGACTATCACAAGATAGGCACATTCTATGTTGTTGTAATTCAATTCATAGCCCACTAAGGTACGACTGATGTAATAGACTGCTCTCTCATGACCTTGATCATCATGTTATGCGAGAAGAGCCCCTAATGCCGACTAAGTTGCTAAGATGTATAATATCAATGGTTTTCCCTTTGTAGGTGGCATTATGACTGGTGGAGTAAGCAAATAGTCCTTGATTTGTTGGAAGGCTTCCTGACATTTAGGTGTCCACACAAATGGTACTCCTTTCTTGAGTAGATGCTGAAATGGGTGTATTTTATTTGCTAGTTGTACTATGAAACACCTAATGGACTATAATCTCCCCTATAGGGTTATGAGTTGACCAATGCTGACTGGAGGAGGCATTTCTATGATAGCTCTTACCTTCTCTGGCTCTATTTCAATGCCTCTTCTGAAGATGATATACCATAATAGTTTCCCTGATTTCACTCCAAAGACACATTTGTTTGGATTTATCCTGACATTGTAATTTTCTAGCCTCTGGAATATCTTGTATAAAACCTTCAAATGATCTTCACTTGTTTTTGATTTAGCTATAATGTCATCTACATAAACTTCCATGAGAGTATGTACAAATTCATGGAAAATCATAGTCATTGCCCATTGGTAGGTAGCTCCTACATTCTTAAGGCCAAACGGTATAACATTCCAACTGTATGTGCCCCATGGACATGTGAAGGCTGTCTTGTGTTGGTCTTCAATTGCTATCTTAATCTGGTTATATCTAGAGAAACCATCCATGAGGGATAGCATCGCGTATCCTGCTATTAGATCTACTATCATGTCGATATTCGGCAAAGGGAAGTCATCCTTAGGGCATGCCTTATTGATGTCTCTAAATTTTGTGCAAATGCGAATGCCCCTAGTTGGTTTAGTCATTGGTACAAGATTTGATATCCAATCTGCATAGTCTATTGTCTTTATGAATCCTACATCCAAGAGTTTCTTAAGTTCTGCCTTGACCAATAGAGCGATTTGCGGATGCATTTTCCTTAGCTTCTGTTTGACTGGCTTAATACCTAGCTGTAATGATAAATTGTGCAATATTAGGTCTGGATCCAGCCCAGGCATGTCAGCATACAACCATGCAAAGTTTATGTGTCTCTTTTTGAAGGAGTCCTTAAACTCATGTTGTTCTGTCACTGTTAAAGAAGCTGCAAAATATACTATCTAAGGATTCTCTTATGTACCTTTGTTGACTCCAAAAATCTCTTCTACTAGCATCGATGACTTTTCTTGTTCAACAGGGAGAATATTTAAACCTCTATCCTTGGGTGCCTTAGAGAGGTTTTCGCCCTCAGATACGTTCTTTATTTTGAATTTTTCTTCGTCCAAAGGTGCCTTTTGGTTTTCACCTAGGGACTCATCATTTTTATTTTCATTGTCTTTGTTCTTTTTATTCTCATTTTTGCAACTAGAGGTATAAATAGACTCCCCAAAATATGCTTTGTCATCCAAGTCTATGGTAAAACCTGCGTTATGATCCCCTCTTGGTATGCCTTCTCTAAGTCCCATGAACTCAATAATTTCTTTGTCATTCTCAAATGTATCTATGATAGGTGTACCTTGTTGATCCTAGTTGATAAGTTTGGGATATATAAGGGGCATGTCATCATCGGAGTTCTTAAAGGTAGCTGCTGACAAGGTGAGTATAGAATGGTTGACATGGTTGTAGAAGTTTTGGACCAACTCCTTGTTTTTCCTCCTAGGGGTTGGTATACTCTGATGTGGGACTATAGTAAGGGCTGAGTTGTTAGAAGATGGTTCGGCAGGTGCCCAAGATGCACGATCGAGGCTTTTCCAATAATAGTGTTTATTCCATTCTTCTTTAGACATGTGTTTCCTAAGACGGGGACTAGATGATTTTGGTACAGGTTTTATCTTTAGGTCCAATTCTCTAAAGAGATCAGCTATGTTCATGGTACTAGTAGAGGACAGAGAATCCCATTCACCATCGCTTGAGTTGGGAGATTCATCGTAAACTGGGGGAGGTGATTCGTGAGACTGCTCGTAGACTGGGGGAAGTGGTTCATGAGATTCATCGTAGACTGGGAGAAGTGGTTCGTGAGATATCTCGATACCTATATAAGCACAATATTCCTCTTGAAATAGTGACGAAGTACTAGGAAACCCAATTCTAAGTGGTTGACACCCTAGCCCTAGGTATTTTGGTCGTGGTGAGATAGTGATTGGTTCTGTCCTTCCATTTTGATGTAGTCCTAACCCACTGTGCCCATCATAGCCTTCATTTTGCATAATCTTAAAGCCTTTTCCATATTGGTCCTTAGCTATTTGAATAGATGGGGAGGGGTATTCATGTTCTTCTTGATATAACTAGGAATCACCTTGATCCACAATTTCTTCACTTAACTCCCCCCATTTTTTCAATGTCATTGTAGGGGGAACATGAAATGTGACCACTGACTGTCTTCTATCTGCAATGGGTAGGCCATATGCCTTAGGTGGAATTAGTTGATTGACACAGTATGATGCCTTTATATTATATTCGACACAACCCTTGTCTTGGATCTCGATTTTAGGAGTGGATGATGGTGGTTTGAAGGAAATGGACTTAGTGAGACGTGATGGGTCAACGTATAGGGATAAAGTGGATGATGAAGCTTCTTGGTTAATAGGTACTTGTCATTGCGGAATTTCCTTTTAAGCTTGTTTAATATTGAAAGGGACCTAGATCACCATCAATTGTGATCTCGATGCGATTATAAGGCAGCTTAAGACATTGGTGGTATGTTGAAGGGATGACTCTCATTGTGTGTATCCAATGTCTACCTAACAACAAGTTGTATGGAAGGGTGAGATCCAAGACTTGGAAGCTAGTGTTCACGATTGCTGGGCCAATTCTGATAGGGAGTGTGACAAATCCTTTGGATGACCTTTCCTCATCATCATAAGCCTTGATGACTATACTCTTAGAAGTGTCTACACAGTCTTCTGAGAATCCTAATGCGTTAATCAATTTTAGGGTACACAAGTTCAAACCTGCTCCTCCATCTACCAAGACTCATTTGACTTTGGTTTGATGGACTAGGACTTCAAGATGTAATGGGTCATTATGATCAGACTTTTCGGTTGAGTAGTCTTATTGGGAAAATGTGGCATGATGCGAGTTGGTCAAATATCCCACCATTTCTTCAAAGCAATTGACATCCAAGTCCATGGGAACAGTAGTGTTTTGCAATGCTTTCTCAAGTATGGCTCAATGTTCTGGTGACAAAGTCAATAGTTCCAAGATAGATATTTGTGTGGGGGTTTTTCTCAATTGATCAATGAGATTGTATCTAAACTTGGACCTCTATGTAGGTGGTTCAGAAGAAGGACCTGGAATAATTATTTTAGTCCTATGTGTGTTCACATTACATTCTAGATGCTTCTTAATGATGAGGGTATCAACATGTTTATTTTTGGCTCAGAGGCTATATATGGTCTTTCCTTTTCAATAGTCATACTTGGAGTTTGCGTAATTGGCAAAGGGATTGTTCTTGGTTCCCAAACCGGAGTCGTTTCCTTTTGTGTGGTCATGTAATGGTTCTGTGAAGACCTTATGATCACTGTTTTTAGTATTTTTCTGCATGTTTACTTCTATGGATCCATTTTCAACAAAGTGTTGGATGATATTCTTTAATTGGTGACATTGTTTGAGGTTGTGCTCTTTTGTTTGATGATAGTCACAAAAAGCGTTATCATCCCACCATGAAGGTTTGAACTGTCTAGGATCATACTCTCTTGGTTCCAAAGGTTTGATGATATTATGTTTGACCAATTCTTTGAAAACTACCTCAATTGGTTGTTCTAAAGGTGTAAATTCAGGCATAGGAAATATCCTTTGGGGTCTTTGTTGTGAGTTTTGGACAGAATTAGCCATTTGATTTGGACTATTCATCATGTCCGCATTTTGGTTGTATCCTCTAAGTGTGATAACTGGTTTAGTATGTATGTGTTTAGCATCAACAATGCCGTCATTCATGACATTCTTGTTCCTAGACCAGAACTTGTTTCTATCATTCAACATGTTTGGATGTTGGACAATTGGGCTCCTTCCTGGTACTTTTATTTCACCTTTGTCAATAAGGCCCTTTTTAAGGATGATCCCCTTTTGTACCAAGTCAGGGAATGAAGTGAAACAATATACCCATAAGTCACCTCTCAGTTTTAGATTGATGTTTTCGAGGAATATTGTGACCTTTTGTTTTTCGGGTATTTCAACTAGACAATGGCTAGTTAGACTTCTCCATCTCTGGAAGAAAGTGGTGAATTTCTCGCCGTCTTCTTGTGTCATGTGGTACAAGGTTGCTATGGTTACTTCGTTGTCTATGTTAAAGGCAAAATGTTCAACAAACGTCTCAGCTAATTCACCCCAGGATCGTATACCATATGGCAATTTAGAAAACCATTCCAACACTATCCCTATGAGGGTTCGTGGAAATAGTCACATCAAGTATGTTGGATCATATGATATGTCCATGCATACCATTGAGAATTCTCTAATGTGTTCTATAGGATTCTTCCTCCTATTATACTTAGGCAAATTTGGTATAATATATCCATGGGGGAAAGGTGTCATATATAGTGCTTTGTCAAATGGACATGGACATAAGTCTTGCACTAAGATATTTTGTTTGCCTGACATAGAAATGTTGTCCATTTTTGTTGAAGATTTTGCATCTGGTTTTTAAGGACATCTACTTGTGTCAAGGACATGGTGTTTGTGTTATTTGGATCAAGGTAGACGTTCTGATACACCATATTTTTTGACGGGTTGTGATTTGGCGAGGGAATGTATCGCATTAGAATGTTTTGATTTGGTATAGGGTTATTTCCTATATGAATGGTCTGATTTGGTATGGGGATGCTTCCTGTCTGAATGGTCTAATTCGGTATAGGAATGCTTCCTATCTGAATGGTCTGATTTGGTATAGGTATATTCCCACCAACTTTGGATCTCTTACTAGTCATGTTGATGCCAAAGGGGTTGGAGGAAGTTGCCCCTGCAGTAAATTGTAAACCTTGTGTTATGTTGAAAGAGATTTTGCTTACAATTGATGATGTCTGAGTAGATACACTAGTTGGTATCACTGCGGTAATTTGGGGAATAGACACACTTGATGTCATAGTTTGTGTTTGTTAAGTAGACTGTGTTGTCAAAGTATGAATATCAAATCCTAGTGGTAATGTGGCACCTTCTACTAGCAACTTTGCTAGATAGGATTGTGGATCATTTGGAAAACACTCATCCATGGAGGATGCAAACTTAGGGTTTTTCATTGTTGCGTCTATGTCTTCTATATAAATGTGCCCATGTGTGTCTCTAGTGACATGTTTTTCAAGCAAAGGCTTATGTGGTCTTTTACTTCCTAGCGGTTGATTCCCGAATGGATTGATGAATTTGTTGGGGTCTATCATTGCTTTGTGTTTGTTTTTGGACCTTGTTTCAACCATGAAAAAGTTGCTCAAAATGGGTAATGCAGACTATGTCTAAAAACTGATATGACCGATGTCTATGTTTTTGGATTTTTTTGACAATAAATGATGTTGCTAAAATTATTTCTAAAAAGACGTATACTAAAATTACGTATGATAGGAGGAACAATATACAAAAATTTGAGTAGACTAAGACAATGAATGAGTCTAAGATGGGTATAACCTACCACCTATGGAATAAATGCATGCAAAGACTTGTTTTGACCAAGGAACCTAATTGTATGACAAGGACAGTTGACAAGGTGAATTTTCCAAACTAGACTGTTGAGTTGAAAAGATCCAGTAGATGGGACTAAAGTGACAAGGTTCAATGATTGTGATAAACAAAAACATGAACGTTTCCAATGACGAGGAAAGTTATCTATTCTGTGATATGCAATTTCCTAGGAAGTATTTATATGCATGCAACTTAGGATGACTATGACTAAGACGTTTACTATGACTAAGATGTATATGATACCTAATGATGCAATATTTTCAAGCAAAATTTACTAGTTTCTAATCCAAGGTTGACCTTAAGAACCTAAAGCAAATAGTGACAATGATGTTTCAGACTCAGCTTATGGTTTTTGATGTTTTTTGATGACAGGTAAATGTGGTTCACCTAATAGTTGTGCTTCAAATGTTGACAGATGCAGTTTTTTGACTGTGTATGCGATGTTTTTGATAGTTGTGGTGTTTCCAATGAAAAATGCAGTTTACTGATACACATGCGGTTCTAGTTTTGGACTCTATAAACCTAGATTTTTCTTCTACAGACACTTGTGGCTCTAAAATTGAGAGATGTGGTTTGGTGCACACATGCGACGCAGAATGTGACAGTTGCAACTCGTAACATGCAGACTGTGAATGATGATTTTTTTTTTGACAGACACATGTGGTTTTTTTCCTAACATATGCGACTCGCTAATACAAATGCGGAGTTTAGACTGACAAATGCGACTTGATTTTCTGACAATTGAAATTTTCTTGAAAGTTGTTGACAAACTTCGTTTGTTGATCAAGATTTTGATGAATACAGTAGAAAAAAAACATAACAATCAATTGTATTTTCAGTTTTGTGATGAAAGGACTCTTAAGACTTGAAAAACATTTACAACCTAGGATTTTAGGACAATACATGTTGAGTTCTTACTTGGACTTCTCCAGCTACGCATATTTATGGCAAATGACTAGTAGCTTGATCCCATTGGCTCCCCTCCACAGAACTCACTTATACAGGGCAGCCAAGCTACTGTATCCATGAAACTCCCATGGCATACATTTATTTCCACACATAAACCATAAGAATGTAAGACAACTTCATAGGGCCGACCCTGCTACACCAATAAGTAGGTAGGATTTTGGTAACTCTACAACAAGCTATTTAGTAAGGGCATTCCATTCGTGGGACACTATCCAACATCAGCGAGAGTCCATTTTTGTCCATCTCATCGAAATAGTGCACGTGATTTGTGGGATTTCCCTAAGAATCCACTTTTATATACCGGGTGGAAGTCACTTGGCTTTAGCGTGCTATCGGTCTGAGTTGTCTTGGGGTGAGTACTTTTTCCCACTAAGACAGACCCAAGTTCTAGAGTCAGTAACCATTTCTCTTACACCCAGGATCGCATGACTGTGCAAGGGGAGAGGATACTTCGATTAATGAATCGTAAGGGTGAAAAATACATGCAAAGAACCAAACACAGAAGACAGTGGTTCTTTTTAATCCAAACGACAATTGTCTATCTATCAAACAAAAAATTATTTTTAACCCACACGATGATTATCTATCTACCAAACAAAATATTTCTTAAATAAATAAATTAACACAAAGGCATTAGGTCCTGCATGCAAATTTATCAGTAGTTCATTGTTCTTCAGCTTTTGCCCTGCAGAAAATTGTCTTAGGTTTTAATTGTCCTCTATGCTTCATCCTGCAAACACTATGTTATTCCTCCTTAACACAATTAAAAAAAACATTAGCGAAAATACAAACAACCTAAAAGTGAAAACTGAAAATATGAATGCACGAAAATCAATAAAAAAGTGAAAAAGATTTACCAGCCAGATGTGGCTTGTTGAGCCACAGATGCGGTTCGACTGTTGACAGGTGGATACGGTTCTCGAATTTTGTTGACGGGCGGATGCTGTTTGTGATGGCAGATGCATTGCTGTTTTTAATAGATGTGGCTCATAGATACAAATGCGTCATTTTGCGTAACAGATGCAGTGCACCATACGTAAAACCTGCAAAAGAAGAACGAAAAACATAAAAAAATGGAAAGACGAAAATATGTGGGAATTTGAAGTGTTTTCACATCAGGTTCACCAAATGTAATTGTAGATTAAAATAGATGTATCTTTTGAATGATGATGAAATTGATAGTCTACAACTAGAATAACAACATTAATCTTAATCTAAATAATAATCTAAAATCAAACAACAAAGAATGAGGAAATAAACTAAAAAAACTAAACAATTTAATGGAAAGCTCTCACCGAATATGCGTTCACCCCTTTGAATTATCTTGATTGGTCTTCTCCATTTTGCCTTTTCAATATTCTTGCCCTCATATTTCAGTGTTTGAATGCAAACATAAGTTCGTCGAGTGTCTAAGAAAAATATCGAAGATTTGTCTTTCTTCTCAAAAGTGTATGATTTTAGGAGGAGGAATAATGACAGGCCATTTTATAGATTTTTGGTTTTCGAACGATCGGCTCAAATTGAAAGAGAGATTGATGGATGAGATTGATGAATGCCATGCGATGTGAGTTCTATCTCAGATAGAGCATGAGTTAGAACATGAAATCAAAAAAGACTGGAGATAGAGACTAAGTTAGAATGTGAGTTAGAACACGAGTTCAGGATCTTAATCTCCAAAAATAGAAGAAATAGACTTTGTATGCAAAATATGAAGTTAGAACTCGAAGACTAATGCATTCGAATGCAAATAGGAGTTAGAACTAGTTAATCGACTAGTTGTGACAAAAAGTCTTCTCGTAGAGATAAACATGTGTTGAATCCGGAGATAACTAGAGAACTAAGAATAGGTCTCGAGTCAGAAGATGAGTGAATGATTAGTCAACTGAACAATAGAAGAATGTGACATAAATAATTAAATATGAATTAAATATTAATTTAATTCAACATTCGAAAATAAGAGACTTTAAATAAATAAATAAAGATAATTTATTTAATTGACTTTTGAAAAGGATTAAATGAATAATTAAATAATAAATATTTAATTATAGATAAAGGGGGTTAAATGAATAATTACATAAATATATTTAATTATAGTTGGAAAAGTATGATAAAGGGGTAATTAAATAATAAATTATTTAATTGATAGATAAAGGGGGAAGAATTAATTAGTTCGCAACATAATTAAATAAATATGATTTATTTAATTAATCAAGTTGAATACAGGTCATTTATGAATTAGTGAATTAATTAAAAAAGGGTATTTAATTAATAGAGGAAATATGTGTTAGAAAGGTTAATTAAATAATAAACATTATTTAATCATGACAAAAGACTATAGGAAATTATTTTGAAAGTGGTGTTCGTAGGCCTAGACCAATTTTCGGTATCTACACTTACTAATATAGGGGACTCATTGTTTCATGGTATTTTGAGTTTTATCTAGAAGGGGTTAACATGTGGTATTTTTATGTGCAGGAAGAATAGATTGTGATGCAACGTTCGGGTATGGATGGTTTAGGAAAATTTGGATTGCTATCAGATTCATAACGAGGCTGGATTGTACCTTGAGCCGGTGTGAAACACTTTCGGGTGTTCTCTTTAATCTTGCGCTTTTCACCCTAGTATGGTTTAAAGGATGGTTTGGATCATCCCATCCAAATCTTAATAACCCAGTTGGATCTTGGGTATTAGTAGGTGTTTCATCAAAATATTCTACCTATCAATAAATGCAAGAATTATTTAATGTTTGGCTACAATTTGAATGGACCTATCTTTTTAACTTTCTATGTTATGTTAATTATTCTTTAGCTAAGAAAAAATGTAACTTTTGTGAATGGACCTGAAGCTTGTTGCTTCCCGTACAAATAGGGAAACCAAGGTCCAATTTTGATCATCATATCACCATCATTTCAATCCAGTAGAATAGATACTAGCCTATCTCATTCACTTATTCATATCAAAAGAACTCATGTTATGTATGTTTATATTTTGAGCAATATAATGGAGCAGATACATTATAACTCGTAATCCATATTCAGTGTTCAATTGTTGTGTCAATTTTCATGCTTATTTATTGCTTTGCTATCTCCAAATTGGTCTTTTCAAGTTGTTTAAATCTGCAAGATTTATCAGGGCACATTTGTTGTTGCCGTTTGGTCCAATTTGAGGTGCAATTGTAAGGATTTATCTTTTTAATTATACTTTCTAACATTTGTCTTGATACAAATTGTTACTTTAGAATTATGGTATTTCTTTTCTTCTAATGTTTTCAACCCTCATTTCAGGGAAGAGCTCCGAAGATGGTTCCTTCAGATGGAGAATACACTTTTCCTCTATAGGTTCCATCTAGAAACACCAAAATCTCAAGTACTATCATACTCAGGTACAAAATTTTTTTAGGTTACCTTGTTCTCCTTGATACAAAATCTTGTCCTTCAATCCCTCTTAAGAAACATTCACTATTATGGACTTCATCATTCTAGCTTTCATGCATTCAATTTAATTTGTTATGTGGAAACATGTTGTCTCTGTCTTTACAAGTGATGGAATATTTTGTAAACTTTTAATCTACATGACTGCCTCTCATGTTCAATTCTTGTGACTGTTATGATGCTTGGGGCTACTTACTTTTAACCAGACTGTTAATGAAAACTATCTTGTAATCCTTGATGACCAGTTTTGTCAGAATCATGGCTATGTTGATAGTGGAATGTTCTTATTAATAAGGATAAATATTTATCAATAAGGAGATTTCCCCTTACCAACATACTCCACTATCCTTGCAAAGATTGATCTTTAATGCTTCATGGATGGTTTACTTGTGATTATCCTTCTCAAATGAAACAATAGGGCAATAGGTTGGGCTCAACCCTTATGGGAGCCACATTTCACCCCACATACTGGAACCAGATAAACAAAACAACAACCTAATTTTATCTATACCTGCACAATGAGAAAACATGTTAGATAAAATCGAGCATATAATAGATATGTTTGATAACTTTCTTTTTTTCCTGGACATCTATGGTATGCAAGTTATTTGAATGCACATGACGATCAAATTGTATGTTTATAGATGTATGCACATATTTTGATTGGCGATCCTTCATTTCTCTAACAACACTCTTCTCACTCAAATGTAGGGAACCTAGGAACAACAAGGAATACATCAAATTGGAGTCTTAGACAAGTGGGAAGATTGAAGATGATGGATAACAAAGCGACCAGGATTTATCACCGAGGCAATGATGGGTCCCCTTTCTCTTTATGTGCATTTTTCTATTTTGTATCTATAAATGTATAGTTTCTCAATTATATGGATTCAAATAATCATTTCCACGACTTGTGTGGAACAAAATACATTTACATTATCAACAAAGACTACATTTTTGAAAGGAGTGTGCAATCTTTCCTATATTATATGCATCTTCATAAGTGCAATCTAGTAATGTAATCTTCTGCTTTTTTTATGCACATGAATATAATGTAGCATAAATAAAAATGTACCTTACTCTTCATTTGAAAATCACAAAAGCTCTACCTGATTGAGATATTAAATTTTGTGTCTTCATGAACATATGTTGATACAAAATGACTGGAAGAAGCATCCAAGTAATCCTACTTTTTTTTGCCAACAATTCATCCAAGTAATCCAAGCAATAATAAAAGGAGGAATTGATGCTTGGCGTTTGTAGGGTGTGATTTGGAAAATCATTGAAGAATTATCTTTTTTTGAGGACTTTAAGGCTATTCATGTTAGGAGAACTGGGAACATGGAAGTAGATGCCCTATTGGAATGGGCTCTATCTTTTGCAGAGGTGGAGGAAATAATAATAAAAGATTTTAGTGGAATTCCTATGGAGAAAATTTGTCTGTTGTAATTAATGTAGGAAGGAGTTAATGCTAGCAAGTAGAGGAATGTGTTTTAAATTCCTGAAGGACTTGAAGCATTGATGAAGGTATTTTTGGCAGTTCTAGATGTATGTTTGGTATTAATGGTGAGAGCTAACAATAGGATGTGTTTTAAAGACACACAAGGCATTTCATCCGATGCTTCTCGGTGTGCGGTGGCAAAGAATGTAACAGGTCTGTGGTGTGAGGTAGTTTGGAAGCTAGCATACCAAAGAAGAAATGGAGGCCAATTTCACTCTACATTCAAGGAGAAAATTGGACCCTTTTGTTGGAAAAGTGACTGTGAAGAGGCTGAGAGGATTTTTCCTCTCCAACGATGTGAAGGTGGCGCAATCTGTGTGAAAAATATTGGGTAATGGCTTCGAAGATTTGAAGCACAAATATCGTACTAATATGGATATTTACACACTGATCATGGCATGGGGGCTAGAATTAGGAGATTCGGTGGAGGAAGTGAGGAAAGTAATGAAGGCATTGGTACACAAGGATTTCTTAGTGAATATGGAAAGTATCCTGGAATGGGTTATGCCAAGAGAAGGATTTGATGTGAGCGAAGGCATGGAAGATCATGTGGACCCTGAAGTAGCAGAGATAAACCATCCCTTCATTAGGTGGCTAAAAGGAATCACCAAAGCTATGTAGAGAGGAGGAGCAGAGCTAGGATGGAAAGGCCTGAAAAATTGTGTAGAAATAATGGAGGTTGATATGGTCATTGAGGGAATCAAAGATGTCCCCAGAGAGGAGATGTGAGAGTAGAAAGGTTTGCACCCAAGGAAGAAGATGAAGCCAATCAAGGAAATATGCCCAATGCAATTGGGTAGCACATCGGGCACTTTCGCGTAAACTGAAGCTCAATTTTGATTAAAATACAGTTTATATCTTAGTTTTTGTTGTATGTTTTTTGGGGTTAAGCCCTATTTTTTATTTGAAAATGTAAATAGTATGGGGTATGGGTAATATTAGATAGGGTTGTTTATAGGTGGATTTAGTAGTTTTTTCTCGGTTTGTTGGGAACTGTGTTGGTTAAACAGACATATTTTAGAAGCTGCTAGATGAACTTAATTTTTGAAGTTGATGTAAATTTTTCATTATTATTAACAAAATCAAATATTATCACCAATAAAAAAACACAGTAGGCTACATATTAAATTTCAAACATTTTCTTTTCATTTTTTTGTATATATTATTTTCTCAGTACATCATTATGTAACAATAATCTCACTTCTGAGATATACAGTAAAAATGAATGAAAGAACATGTTTTCTTTGTCAAGGGAAATGTATGGTGAATACCCTATGTCTTTGAGATAAGTGTGTAGGCGAAATAAGACATAACTGATTGAATCTGATTTTCTATTGTACAATTGTTTTTTTATGTTCTTTTTAGTTTTTGCATGTGGATTACCCTCAGAAAGAGACTACTTATATTTTCTTAAATGAAGCCTTTACATTTCCTATCTATGAAAGGAATTTACTGCTTGACAACAAGTTTGTGAACTTCATACAAATTAAGATTGGTGTAAAAGGCCATCCCCGCAAATGTTGTTTGGTCTAGAATTATAATGGAAAATAGAAAAGCTTGCTAGGAGAATAAAACAGGTTTCCAATTTTCCAAGTACAACATAATTTTACTGAAGCATTTCAAATTTTAGGCCATAAGAATCATCCTTTTTTAAACATGGATTGCAAATAATTCTGAAAATTTAAATGTCTTGGTCTTTAACATTATTGTCTGCTACAATGTCCACCCACTTTCCTCTCAGTGATTTAGTATAGCTATGCTCTCCATGTCCTCTCTCCATGGCCTCCTCTGTGAATAAAAATTTTTCCACAGAAGATTTCACCGCACTAACACTGGGAAGGAAGAAGCAACTTGCGGGACCACGGTAAAAACCGCTCTACTACACCAATCTAATGAAGGAGCCACAGGACAGTGGTGGTCACCGCATTACCACACGCCATTGGTAGAAGACCTGTGGGAGTCACCACAACAATGCCAGGAACATAAGGAAGACTCACGTGCCACCACATAAGTCTGATGCATGGAGGAAGTCCGGTGAGGAGAGTACACAGGTATTTGAATTTTCCCATAAGATTATATAAAATGTATTAAACAATATTTAAATTTTATTTCTGCATAGTTAAATTGAATTAGTATATGTTTCAGGACAAGGCCTCCAAGGCCAAGCTTGAGAAACTTCATGCCACACATCGTAGTGGCTAGAAAGGTTTACATGCCTTGATCTGCACATTTGTAAGTATATTTAATATGTTAAATGATATATTTTTTTTATTTCCTTGGAAAAAGTACATCATTTTGTATTAATTAGTTTAACTAGTCCATGTGCCATGTTTTGATAGGAGGAGAAATATGGCCGCCATCCAAAGTAATTTGAAAATAATATGTTACAAAATAAAAAGTGGAGCTATTTTGTAATTTGGATGGAGAACGAGGTATCAATAGTTGAGTTTCAATAAATTAGTTGGATATTGTTGTGTTAATATGTCAATTTTAATCTCTTGTGTTGAGTTGTTTATTGATGCGTAGGATGAGTAAATAGAGCTCAAATCTTATGATTACAAGATGAATGTTTATGTGCATGAATAAATAGTAGAAGGATGTAGATAAACTCAATTCATCTGAATTTATGCCTCTTGGTAGGAATTCCTCTTGAATCTCTAATATCAGGTGCCTGAGACTTCCTTGTAGCTTTTACTTTTCGTTGCTGCCTTTCCTCTTCACTGTCAGACTCGTCTCCTTTTTCCTTATTTGCATTTATGGCTTTGGCTTCTAATTCATCCCATGTTTTACCTTTCTCCTCTTTAGAATCTTCTTCTTCTTCTTCTTGGTCCTCCTCTCAATCCACAAGAGATTCAACTTATGAACCTTCCTCATCTGATTTTGATTCCTCTTCTACATCAGAGGGTTCGTCCTTGATCCAACTCTTCTGAACTATCAGAATCAGAATCACTAGCTTTCATATTCAAAAATTCCCAACCACCATCTTTAATAAATTTATATGGATCATCAGTAATAGTCTTCAAAATCAGCGACCAGTTCAAGTTCATTCTGCTTCATAATACTTAATAGTCTTGAAAGATTGAATTTCAGTCCATGCATCTAAGTCCTTGTTGAAGGGTGTCAACAACAAAGATATAATAGCTCTCCTTAAACCATAGCTAGTTTTAAAGTGCAGTATTTCCAAATTCAAATCCACTTCTCACATAAGGAAAGGAGGTAGGATTGGTAGGTGCTAGCTCAAATAGAAAAGGCTATAGAAAACATTAAAATAGAAGATCCAATAAGTGAGACGACATAGATGTAGACCAAAGATAATAATAATTCTTGTAATGCACATATGCTTGTGATACAAACAAAAGGTATCTACATATTGGCTAAATATATCCTCATCAAAATGACTGGAAGGAAATTTCAAATTTGTAAGTAAACTCTGACAGTCAAGAAAAACAGTCATAAAAATTGGAAGTAAACTTTGGAAGACATGTAGGTGAAATTAATTCATTTGAATTTATGCCTTTCGGAAGACATTAGGATCTCCCCTGCTAGTTTTTGGACCACATCCATTACCTCCACATAAAACTGGACATCCTTAGTCTTCTTGGTTCCCATGCCATGATATGGTTATAGAAATGAAAATAAAGCAAAGTAATCATCTCCTTCTCTGTTGGCTGGAAGAATGCATGCTTAATGTTTTGATACATGATATCAGCTCTCTTTTCTGCTCTCATGGTTGAATACCAAAATCCATTATGGTGGGAATCCAGAGTTCTGATCATCTTTCGTCTTGTTCCACCAAATGCTGGCCCAATCCACACATCTGCCAGCAATGCTGGCCTAATCCACACATTTGCCAACCTAATTGGGTTTTTTTTTGAAAGCTGAAGTTTCTCCCAAGTTGCCAGTGTAGCTCTCTCTACCTTTTCAGACTCTTTCATTGCTATAGATCGTCTCTAGTGTAGCTTTGAATCCTTGCATCTAAAGGAAATTTCCTTAACATAAATACTGCCAGGGAATATTAATGTCGCCATTGTACTTGGCATTAAAGCCGGTACCTGCAACATTGAAAATTATCCTTATATAAAAATTCCCTCCATCTTGTTGGCTTGTAACAGTCTTGATGGTGGCTACATGAAATCTGATTATGATTCCTCTTCTACATCAGAGGGTTCATATCCTTGATCTAACTCTTCTGAATTATCATAATCAAAATCACTAGCTTCCATATTCAAAAATTCCCAACCACTATCTTCAATAAATTTATTTGGATCATCAGTAATACTCTTCAAAATTGGCTGCCAGTTCAAGTTCATTCTACTTTCATAATACTTTATATCCATGGAGTTCAACCATTCCTTGATGCCATCAAGTGAAGATTGAGGAATGGTGTCAATGTGGAGTGCATCCCGCTTGAAGTTTTTGAAAACAATAGCCATTATATCAAATTCCTTTTTCCCAAGTCCTAATCTCTCAAGGTTAACAATCTCAATCTCACTAATAGTGATTACTAAGAAAGGTAATTCCACAAACTCTACCAAATAGTTTACTGTAGGAATAATAAAAGAAGAGGCTTTGAAAGGAAATCCATGAAAACAAAGCTCTCTAATGGTATATCAAACTCTAGTTCAAAATATTTTAGATGAGGCTGCTCCCATAGCTCTCTTACTTGCTTGATAAATCCTTGAAACTATATATTGATTTTATTTTTCCTGTCCCTCTCTTGTTGTTCTTCCTCAATTTCATCAGGATCATACATTGAACTTCTTCCCCCTCCTAAATTTTGGACCAAATCCATTACCTCCACATAAAACTGGAAATACTTGGTATTCTTGGTTCCCACACCTTGATATGGTTATGCAAATGAAAATGAAGAAAATTAATCATCTCCTTCTCTGCTGGCTGGAAGAATGCATGCTTAATGTTTTGATACATGATATCAACTCTCTCTTATGCTCTCATGGTTGAATACTAAAATCCATTATGGTGAGCCTCCAAAGTTCTAGTCATCTTTCTTCCTCTTCCACCAAATTTTGGTTTGATCTACAAGTTTGCTAGCCTAATTAGCTTTTTTTTTGAAAGCTAAAGTTTCTCCTGAGTCACTAGTATTCGCTGTAGCTTTTCTAAAATTTTATTATGGTATGTGCACTTTGATATGATGTAATATGATTATGGTTTCATCTCATATGTTGTAATATTAGATATATAACAGAAAAAAAGATTATTGCATGAAATAAATAATAAATTTTCATTTTAAATGTTTTTTTTTGCAGAACATGGGTCTTCCAAAAGATCAAGATGATCTTAAACATGGCACAAATCAACAAAATATTGGTTCTGCTGGTACAGATCAAATGGCAGAGGATAATGATGATGAAAATACATAAGACACCGAGGTCGATGACAATGATGATGATGATGATGGTGATGATGATGATGAGATAGTTGGTGATAGTAACTAGTGACATTTATGATCATATAGACTACATCGTGGATCATTGCTGATATATTGTTATGATGACTCTTTTCATGGTTACTATCATATGTATCATTTTCATGGCTGCATTACTATATTTTTGATTTGTATCATATTGACATGTATAATTTTCACTGTATCATTTGGAAATGTATCATCTTGACTTGTATCTATGATCCCTTAAATGTTTTCACTATTATAAAGATGCAAAATAGCTAATAAAGCAATAAAAGGAAGAACACAAAGAGTACACCTCAAGATTAGCCTAAGGAATGATAAGAAAGGAAACAAGATGAAATAAAAGAATAAGTGATTATACCTTTTTTGCTGAAAATTCCTTGGTTGGCCCTTGATATTGTGTGCTTTGTATGCTCCTTGGATGGCAAATGAGATCAAATATTCAAGATGAGATGTAAGATGAATGAGAGTGTGATAATGGTGGATTCAAATGCTATGGTGAAGGAAAGAAATGTTCAAATGACAAAGTAGCAAGATTTTGGTAACACAAGCATAATTATCCAAAATGAGAGGAAGGAGGGGGTATTTATAGAGCAATTTTAATTCTCTATAGAATTCAATGGTTGAGATTAAGTCAACAAAGTCAAGATAGAGGGCTATGGTGAGTTGAGGACTCACAAGCCCTCACATCTTGACATGTGGAATGTGAGATGGCTTAGGATGAGATGATGTGGGAGTGAGGTGGAAGAAAGGTACATGATGTGGAGGAGGGACAAGTACCTTGTAGGTACCTAGGGGGATGAGAATATTTCCTCAAAAAGGAACTTCTTGTCCCCAAATGAGGGTGAAAAAGACATTTGAGAAATTTTAGAATTCCTCAAAAATCTCCATGGGGAATGGGAAGGTGGTTGGAGAATTAAATGTGAGTTAAAAATTCACATGCTTGAGAGAGTCTAATGGATAAGGGAGGTTTTACAAAAAGGTGGGGATTTTTGACATGTGAGTGATGTGACAAGTCTAAAGTTCTAGAAATCTTTGACACATGTAAAATGACAAGTCAAATTTTCTAGAACTTGCATGGGGATAGGGTAAGCCTTGGAAGGATAAAATGTGAATTTAAAATTCACATGTGGAATAGAGGAGCCTAGGATGAATAAATTTGAATTAAAAATTCACATGGGAAAGGGAGTCAAGGCCAAGAAAGGCAATTGAAAAGGTTGACTAAAAAAAGGTATGCTAAATGTGGCTAATGACCTTGATTAAGGTTGTGCAAACACATGATTAGGATAATTAATGATAGATTAGAAGCAAGTGGGAGATTATGGAGGATGTGACACTAATATTGATTAAGTGGTGCACATCCTAATCATGGATTAATTTATTTAATCTAGATTAGATGAGGATTATGGAGAATGTGACAAAGGGAGAGAAGGTGAGGAATTAAAAATTGATTTTTAATCAAAAGGTTAAGTGACTAAATTAAATAAATTATCTTATTTATTTAATTTAGAGAAGAAAAGGTGTAAGGTAAAGTATTTAATTATTCAATTACATACTTTAGGAACCTTAGACAGAAAATGAAATAATGATTCAATAAATTATTTAATCATTATTAATGAAATAGACTAATAGAGTAGACAATTTTGACCATGTGGAAGTAGTCAAATTTAGATGTCTACAGTATCAATTTGAGTTACATAATTTATCAATTTTATTTATATCATTTGTACATGTATCATTTTCACTTATGTTGACTATTGGACATGTATCATTTTGACATGTTTTTGATGTACTAGCATATTTGACTTTCACTTGTTTTAGTTATATATGATGATGATCTTATTAGTATTGACTTGTCAATTTATATTTACTAAAAGTGGTCGATGATTTTTGGATGGATATTTATTAAGTATGATTATTTTATTTTACTGCTCAGGATGGATGTTGTCAAATTCAATTAAATTATAGATATTTGACCAACTTGTTTTAATTATAGTTGATGATCATGTTACAATAATTATACTATTATTTAATCATATGAGTTAAATAATTAAATTACTTACTCTATAATCCTATGAGTTATTTAAGAGGCACGATATATTTAACTAATCAAATTGAAATAAAACATATTAAATTAATAAATGTAAGCAAAACAAGAAGCATTTTTAGATGCAAAAAAGGAAGCAACAATGGAAGCCAAACTAGAAGCAAACCAAAAGAAATCTTGAAAGAAAAATTAGAAGCAAAAATAGAAGCAAACCTAGAAGAAAAACTGGAAGCAAAATTGGAAGCAAAATTGGAAGCAAAATCATAAGCAAAATTGGAAGCAAACTTGGAAGAAAAATCGGAAGCAAACATGGAAGCAAAATCGGAAGAAAAACTAGAAGCAAAACCAGAAGAAAACTTGGAAGCAAAAATAGAAGCAAAACTGGAAGAAAAACTGGAAGCAAACTTGGAAGCAAACCCAAAAGAAAAATTGGAAGCGAAACCGGAAGCAAAACTGGAAGGAAAATCGGAAGCAAAACTAGAAGCAAACCTAGAGGAAGAACTAGAAGCAAAACTAGACATAAAATTGGAAGCAAAACTAGAAGCAAAAATGGGAGCAGACATGGAAGTAAAACCGAAAGCCAAATTGGGTGCCCATTTCAGCACAATTTCGAACATTACTTCCCGATGCTATTCTAGGCACTAATGGAGGTGCTATGATTTCCCAACACTAAATCCAACGTTGAATCTGGCATAAAAATTGGCGCAAAAGATGACACTGAGCTGACCATGCCTGTTTGCATCGAGTTAGGTGCTATCCAAATTGTTCAATGCATGCAGTCAAATACACTAAAATCCAACACTAAATTTGATGCTAATTGCCAATTGTGTTGTTGTGTCCATATTTCACACAACATACACCATTAGACCGAGCTAGTTACATTTTCCAAACAAAACAAATGTTTACTATCATGTTAATTGTCATGTTCAAGCATAACAAATACTTGTCCAAAAAAATATTGTCCAAGAGTTGTTAGATGAATGAACTGTCATTGTCATCTTTCAAGCATTGCTATCAAGCATCTTACCTTAGCATCACTATCACAAGGTTTTTTCACTATGTTGAGTGTGTTGGAACAAGACTGCCATCCCTACAATAATATGCTTACAAGGAAAACCAAAACAATTGTAAGACTGTTGACAAAGATCACATGCAAGCACCATAAGTACATGGGCACTATCATTAAGCATTAATACTTGACAACAATCAAAGATCATTGCACCAAAAAGGATGACTACTACCCACTGTCAATCAATAACTATTGTCCATTTGACCTACTGTCAAATAAATATTTTCCTTTCTTCTCTTTAAGAGAGCAATGCAACCAATAAGAACAACCCATTGCCTTTTAAGATCTTTAGATGTAGTATTGGAAAATAGTGTATGATATAATTGGAAATAGAACATAGTGAAGGAGAAAAACATTTGTGAAATATCCTTGGAATCACTGTAATTGAGGTCTGAAAATAATAAGGAAAGAAGGAACAATATGTATTAAAATCACTAAGTGAAGAACCGTCAAAGGATTTTGTCACTAACGTACCCTGCTAGAAGACTAAGAAAGTGTGCAAGGAACATAAGCACTAAAGCCTTATAACATTTTCAACATTTTCACTAAGTCAATAGAAAAGTACATCATGACAAACTTTAATAGCACTATATAATGTTCTCTGAATGACACCACCCTCTTTTAAAAAAAATGAAGCAGCTCTATCAAACTTTTGCAACAGTTAACAATACCACTTGCCACTTTTGCATGAACAATTTCATCACCATGACCTGAATGAAGGATGAACACCATATAGTGAGTAAAGAGGATCATAATAAATCACTTTAACTATTGTCAAAAATATTTTTTGTGAGACACCTTGAGACACCCCATAATTGAAACATTACATTGTCATATCACTATCTTTGTGCCTTTTGGTCTTGACTTTATAATCTAATCAGGTATGAGACTTTTATTCCACTGTCCTATCATGAAGCCTCATCAATTAAGTTTCCAAATCCTTGCAACTTCTAACATTAACACATGACTCAAAACAAATATAGATAACCTATATCAAAAACTCTTTGAATGAAGAACATCTATTAGAGGAACATCCTGTTTCATGTAATATATTCCTTTGGATTTGTCAAGTAGCAACTCTCTAAGATGAAGCATAAGAATAACAAATCAACAAGATCCAAAAATCATCCAAGACATCAACAAGATGAAACACTATGATCTTAACATGAAGCAACTTGAAGATGGCATATCCATACAACCTTGATACTCATCTTAAGAGAGGAATTATTCCTCTTGTCTTGTTGAACAAAATTGGTACTGCGTTGATTTGCAAAATGAGCAAGATTATTGCATCTAAAACACATAAAATTGTAGCCTAGAGAAAAATAACTATAGCTTTTCCTTGGAAACCAATAAGGACTTCTATTATTGTGCCTTATATAATCATATATTTCAAGTGTTTTACAATGTTTCTCTATGTGGCCAACTTTGTTACAAATGTAGCATATAATATTGTAACTTTGTTTTGACAGTCTATACCAGTAATGTCCTTGTGATTCCTTTTCTTTCTCATCAAGTCATTTAAGCACTCAGTACTCTTTTCAAGCTATAGATTCTTGTGCAACTTAGAAGATTCTTTTTCCAATTCCTTTCTCAAAGAGACTATTTCTAACTCTAGTTTTAGGCATTCATTAGTTTTGACTTCAATATCATATTTTGTAAGATCAACTACTCTTTTTTCTTCTTCTATCTATGTCTTTAGGTTGATAATAAGTTTGTTGGACTCCTCAAGATCTAAGGAAATTTTTGCAAGATCTGTAAGTACCTTGTTCTTGGAGTCTATTTTGTTCTTCTAATATTTGGTTCTCCTTTTTGGGTTGCTTGATCTCATTAAGGGCATAAATAATTTCACCTTCAAAATCAATTTCACATTCATCTTCAACAAAATATTGTTCAAAATCACTCATTAAGTGATCCCCTTCTTTATTTATACTCATCACTACAAAATCATCTTTTGTACTAGATTTCAGTGGTTTTTGTTGTTCAACATTCTATTGGGTATTTATTTTTCCTATATTTCTTTTAATTTTTGGTGTAATGAGTATTCCATGAATAGGAATCCCTTAAGTTAGTTAGACTTATGCAAGGGTATGACTGTATACCATTTTTTGGAGTACAATACCACTGAGAGGGGGGGTGAATCAATGGTATGAAAAATTTCAAATAACCTTGAATTAATCTTTTAAAAGTTTGACCTTATAAAATGCAAGATCAATATTGTTCAACTATCAAGTGAAGTGTCACAAATGTAAAGCTATCAAACTTGACTCATCACAAAGAGTATACGTAGATCTTCAATTTGACTTAATCAGTTTGCACCATTTTATGTTCATGTTATTTCAATGATACAAACATTTATTTATTGAATATAACATCATAAGCATTAAGTGTGAAATACTTGAGAAAACTCAAAGATAATCAGAAGAAGGAAATTACACCATAACACAACTATTTTTCATGAGTGGAAAACCCCCATAGGGATGAAAAACCACTTGGTAAAATACCTCACTGACTTAATCAAAATGCCTCACTAGCAAAGCCTTATTGGCTAAAAAATGCCTTGTTGGAAAAGCCTCACTAGCTACAATTTATGCCTCACTGGCTACAATTTATGCCTCACTAGAAAATATAGCCTCATTGGCTTCACAAAATGCCTCACTGGCCAAAGATCAAACTTGTCTCACAGACATGATCTTATACAACACATTCTTGAACATTAATAAATCAATTATAGAGGGTTGCCCTATCTCATTGAATAACATTACAAATTTCAAATCTAACACATCCTACATCCTAGAGATTCATAACAATGGAACCTTTAAAACATAAAATGCATCAGGTACTCTTCACTGTTTTACATACAATTTTTACAAGCCAATTTTTTGCATTCTGCTCAACAATAATGACTCTGATCAAAGTATGATATTACATGGAATGCATCAAACTTGAAATTACCTATTAATACATAGAACTCAATACACCTCAAGACCTTTTGAACATAAGTATATTCATAATAATGCACATTTTCTGATTGCACTCATGTTGTTCTACCATATAGTCTCCTTTTTATAATTTATTCATGACTCTTTCAATTTGTATTATCTTGATAAACACATAATATCACTATCTACAACAACATTTCTCATAAAAAATAGATAGAAATTTGATACATTTTCATTCTACCATCTAACCAAATGCCAAGCTCAGATATCTGATATTTAGAGCAATCATTAGCCTGATGAAATTTGATAAAGCCATACCTCGAACTTTGAAGAAAGTAAATGAAATAAATTATGGATCTTAACTACCCAAACAAATAGATCTTCCAACCATTTCACAAGCTAAAACTGAGACTTTTCTACTATCAAAGAAACCCTAAGTCGGTTGCCTCATAACCCAAGCTGCAAACTTTGCAAAATGCCCAATAAACCCAACTTTTGTCAATTATACACTGTTGACCTGTTGAATAGGTAACCCTAGAAGAGGCTGATCAACATAATGATCAAAGGCACACTTGAACCCGTCTTTAACTGGATTTAACCTATTAGTGCAGGTTTCGACACAAAAACATTAACTTATGCCTTTCAAAATATAACATAAACACATAATGTGAATGTTACAATATGCCATATAAAAAAATCTTTTCACTTTGCAAAATAAACTTTGATAAACATCAATAATCCTTATGCCTTTTAAGATAAATTAAATTTTCATCAATTCAAAACCGATGTCAAAGGGGTCAACAATGAGTTTTCAAAATCATATTTTACAATGGACAAAAGTCCAAAACATGGCATTCGAAAGCATAATTTGCAAATAACAAAAAGCCCAGACGAGGTCCCATTTTCACTTCCATTTTCCACACTGATGTTTTGTAGGTTGCTGGAGAGCAATGGAAAGGATTTGCAGGCATTCGAAGGCCGAAGAACTGTGGCCACTCTCCATAAGAAAAGACATTTGACAGTCGTGGGTAGCTTGCTAGCTAGTAGGTATGTATATCTGCCAGAAATATATGTTATTTTTCCATTCTACCTAGGAATTGTGAAGAAATGAATGACTATTCATTGCGAAGATGGTTTTCATTGACGGGAAAACAAAGGGTTTTCATTTGAAATGCAAAGCTATTTTTGTGTTTTTGTGTTGTGGGTTTTTTAATTTTGGTTTCCTCCCATCTGCTGGTTTTAAAATTTTGTGATTGTCAAATGAAATAAATGACAACTCATTGTGGAAATATGAGTGAAATAACTAAATAACATTTATAAAAACCATAAACCATGCAAAATATATTACGAGGTTGGAAAACACAATGTGGATTTTGCAATGAAATGATATATTTTGAAAACCACATAAATCCTATAGTGTCACCATTTTTGACATTATTATTTTGAACGTTGTAGGGTTTGGAGGGGTTTGGAGTCTAAATTAGAGTGACCATTCTCTCCTACCATAATGCATGTGATAGGCTCATGGGTAGCTAGTTAGTAGGTATGTATATCTGCCATAAATATATGCCATTTTTCCATTCTGCCTAGCGATTGTGAAGAATTGAACAGTTATTCGTTGCAAAGATGGGTTTTCATTGACGGGAAAACCAAGGGTTTCCATTTTCCCTTAGTGTGTAGAGGGTTTTACAACATTGTGTGGGTAGGAGATTTCATAAACTATGTACTCACCTCCCACCATGTTTTCCAACCTACAATCTTACTATGTGTGTATATTTGGATCATAGTAAGATATTGAAATAAATTTTTTACTTTGCATAAGACTTGTTATAAATTTTTGAAGTTGTGTTTCATTAAATTTGTACTATGTAAATAACAAAATATTTTTAAGGAATTCAAATTATTCTATAAAATTCCATCTTGGAAAATACTAGGTGTTATAAAACCTACAACTTACTTACTATTCTAAAACCCTTTACATGTAACAACCCAATTGGTTACTCACCCCTCACCTCAATTTGGTATGTTTTTTGATTGTCTTGAGAACATTTTGTGAATTAGATATCAAGAATGTAATGAAATTGGAAAACAATAGGTATTATGAAACCTGCAAGCCACATTGTTATACATTATTTGTAGTGTTGGAAAACACATTGCCACATGTCAGTTAATTCATTATGAAGATTTTTGTTTCGTTATGATCCAAGAATGTAATGAAGTCCACATTCACATTTTTGAACAAATCTTTGCTACAGTTAAAATTTCATTTCACTTTCTTCATCTGATTGGAACAAATAAAATGTTTGCATTATTTGCAATGTTGGAAAACACACTGTCTCCTCTCAGTTGTAGAGGGTTTTACAACACTATATGGGATTCTTGTTTCTTAACAGGTCTAGGGTTTTCCAACATGAATTTTCACAAAACAGAATGAATGTCTTGAAAAGATTTTGCAATTTAGACAGTGCAAATGTATTGAAAGGCCCCTTCAAAATCTATAAGGACTTTTAATTTGAGTAAAAATTGTATTTAAATTTTGCGTGATTAGAAAAATGTGCACAAAATAATTTTAATTTGAGAAAAATAATGTGGGTTTTCAGTTATTTGAATCTCCTTGTTTAAATGTAAAGGGTTGTCTCACATGGGTTGCTTGCTTCTTAACACGTATGGTTTTGCAACATGGAATGTTACAAAAAAGTATGAATGTCTTGAAAATCACACCTTCCATTTTTGTGCTTATTTTTTCAACTTTGTATCTTTTAGATTGCAGATGTCTATCAACAACATCAATTAAACTCATTTTATTTCTCTTCTAATTGGTACAGTCAAAATGTCATTTCACTCTCCTCATCTAATTGGACCAAATAAAATGCTCATATTGTTTGCAATGTTGGAAAACATATTGTCTCCTCTTAGTTATTCCCTCATGATTTTTTTTGTTTTGTATGCTCCAAAAATGTGATGAACTCCACCTTGATCTTTCAAAATAATTCTTTGGTGATGTAAATATGGAATTTCCCTTTATTCATTTGATTGGAACAAATAAAATGCTTGCATCATTTGTAGTGTTGGGAAAAACACTATCCCATGTCAGTTAGTTCGTTATCAAAACTTTTGTTTTGTTATTCTCCAAGAATGTAATGAAGACCACTTTGAAATTTTTGAGCAACTCTTTGCTACAATCCAAATGTCATTTCACTTTCTTCATTTGATTGGAACAAATAAAATACTTGCATTATTTACAGTGTTGGAAAACACACTGTTTCCTCTCAGTTATTCCCTCATGAATTTTTTTTGTTTCATACGCTTCAAAAATGTAATGAAGTCCACCTTCATATTTTAGAACAACTCTTTGGTGACGTAAATATGGAATTTTGATTTTTTCATCTGATTCGAACAAATAAAATGCTCACATTATTTGGAGTGTTGGAAAATACACTGTCCCATGCTAGTTTGTTCATTATGAAAAGATTGTTCGATTATTTTGAAGCTAATTTCTTTTTATTTAGAAAATTCACAATATTTTGTCAAAAAATTTATTTAGAAAACTCACTATCCTATGTCAGTTAGTTTTTTCTGAGCATTTTATTTGTTCTAAATTATATTCTGCATTTATTTATAAATCTTATGAGGAAATTGAAATTCAACTTTTAGTGTAAGATTTTCTTTAAATTGTGAAGGCCAATGAACTTCACTACATTCTTACTATCTACAAAACTAAAGGTTTTCATTAGACTCATGTTTTCTACATTTAATTCTGTGAAACTAATAACTTGTAATTTTATTTGGACACAGAGCACCCAAGTTGTCTTGTCCATAAAATATTTTTCAATTTCCTTACATTATTGTCCTTTTCAAAGATAGTACCAAATTAATTTGAATAATATTCCTCTTGAAGCACAAATTTTAATGCACTTCTAATCAATGTTGACCATAGTTTGGCTAACTCCTCTTTTATCTCATTGAATCAAAATTATGAAAGCAGAGTTATCCAAGGTGTGTTGATAATTGAGTGGAATACATTAAAAGTTGTTTGAAGAGTAGGAATATTCAAATTTCTATGTATTGTTTTTGAAAAGGATGATAAGTTAGGGAGGTTTGAGAAAAATATTTAATGGACAAGACAATTTTGTGCAATGTGTCATAGGAAAGTTACAAGCTATTAGTCTAGAAAGTGACACTGATGAAGCTTCAAAACTAATAAATAAAATAGTTATTACAACTCATAGTGGAAAATATACTATGTTGTAGAAGTTATTAATGATAGAATTTACTTGTTCAACTCCATCGATAGCAACATCTCTCAATTTATTTACCTACATAAATTGTCGTGCAATATGAAACCTCTTTAGTTTGTCCATTTATGCATTACCATTTTCCCTTTTCTTATACTATGCATGCACCTTCATCGACTTCTTAAGAGAATGGAAGATCTTTTCAGTCAATACATTAGGTATCTCACTCATACCGATCTACTTCTTTTCAAGTGTTTTTAGAGAAGAATCCTTTTTCATTCCATGCATTCTAGTACTTACTGCCTCTGGTTCTACATTGCCATTTTTGCCACTTCACATAGTGCACATGATCCTTTGTCAACTTCTAAAGAGGAGGAACAATATCTTTAGTCAATACATTATCTATATCATTCATTTTGGTTTGCTTCCTTTCAAGTTTTTTTAGAGAAGATTAATTTTTGATTACATACTTTCTACTACCTGTTGGTCGAGTTCTACGTTGCCATTTTCCGATTACACATACTACACATGCACCTTCCTCAACTTTTGAACAGTAGGGAGAATCTCTTCACTCAATACATTATTTTTTATCTATCTCATTCAATGTGGTATGCATAAGTTTCAAAGGTGATCTTCATTACATTCTTATTGGGTACCAAATAAATCTTTTTCATTACATTCATACGATCTATATATAGTTGCATGTTAGAAAACACCAAGTGTGTAATTAAATTGAGGTGAGGGGTGATGAACCAATTGGGTGGTTGCTACGTTAATTAGAAAAAGGTTTTGACTATATTCTTACTATTTTCTAAAATTCCACGTTGGAAAACACTAGGTGTTATAAAACCTATAGCCCACATAATGTTCTAAAACCATTTACAAGTAGCAACCCAATTGCCTAGTCACCCCTCACCTCAATTTGGTATATTTTTTATATTCCCCACCTACAGCTCCTGTCTGTGCTCGCATAATCAATGGGCCCAGTTTTATCAGCCGATAGGAGGTGGGAAAAGAAACCTTATGGTGCCATTATCTCCTTGCTACCGTTTCCCTAATGTTTGCTCCCATCCACCAATTTCATCACTTTTATCCCCCATCTGGCGGGCCTTGCACTACATCATCTCATCATGTTATTTATGTTTCTATGTATGGTTTCATGTGTTTTTGTATATACATAGGTGCATTTTATCTACAAATTAGTTGTGTCCCATTACATTCTTACTGTGTACTAAACAATTTTTTTTCATTACGATCATACTACCTATATGTAATTGCATGTTGGAAAACACTGGGTGTCTGGCCAAATCGAGCCAAGGGGTGACAAATAAATTGGGTTGTTACTACTTTGATCACAAAAGGTTTTGATTACATTCTTACTATTTTCTAAAATTCTAGGTTGGAAAATGTTGGGTGTTATAAAACCCTTTACAAGTAGCAACCCAATTTCTTAGTCAACCCTCACCTCAATTTGGTATGGTTTGTGGTTTCCCCACCTACAAATCCTCCCTATGCTCTTCACCCTTTAGGTTTGAGCATGGAGAATGAAACATGGAGTGTTTTCCAATCTGTAATTATTTTGTGCAATATCATATTTAACCAATGCGATCACCTAATACTTTTTGGTCAATCAAGGTGATCACCAAGGTTTTCATTGACATCTTAACCTTTATTCTTGTAACTGATGCAGACTATGATTTGCAACCAATGTGTCTTGCAATAATATGTATTTTTTCAATTATTTGTACAAGTAATGATATAAACAAAAGTTTGACAATGGTACATGGTATCTTTCTTGTCTATCTTTTCTTCCCTTATTCATCATGAACGTTATGGCCTCTTTCATATGCCAAGAGACATGGGTTTGAGATATATATGAATGAACGTTCAATGCTTCAGAGTTCCAGTAGAATGGAAAAATTGTAGATATAATTGCTGATATATATTACTAGTGTTAGTGATAGGTTAAATTGGAAATTAAATTCCCATTATACAATTTAATATGTTTGTTTATCGTCTGCACAAGTTAGCATGTTGTATTCAACACAAAATATAATCCAATATCGATGAAGTTTGGAATGATTTGAATTTCTTCGTAGCACAAAATGTCTATAATTTTCTAATTTAATCTATTGCTAACACTTGCATTTCTTCTAGGTGGTTGAAATAGGCGAGGAAACAAATTTGAACAAAACAATGGTAGGTGCATGGGATTAAGAAGGATGCTTTAGAAGATTTGAATCTTCTAAACTAAATACAAGTGATTATAGCTGTCATAGCTTGAATTGCAAGTGCACTAGACAATTACATTTACAAAAATTTATTTTTCATTTAGAAGTTTTGATTTATATATAGATGAGATCCTTAGTCTGGAGAATGCAAACAATTTATAGTTTAATTTAAATAAAATTAATTTTACATTATTGTGTGCATATTATATCCTAAAATTTTACGTGAATCATGTTTCCTTGTTCAAGTGTAAGTGTTGCATGGGGAATGCTTAAAGCATCGGCGAAGGGTGATACTACATCCTTTTAATTATCCTTCTCATAATTGATTTGTGTTAATTTTAGGTTGATTTTTCCAACACTACATCGGTATCATTTATCTCCCAAAATAGAACAGGAACCTTTGGATCCTTGGTAATTAGATCATATATATTTGGAAAAGAACATAATATTTAAGATTTTACATTGATTATTTCTCCATTTAAATCACGTACCTTTGTTTAGTTGTGAAGCATCGTTGCATAGTTGGGTTTCATAAGGTTGTGAATAAGGAACATTTTTATTGTAATTATTTTTATTGAGTATAATATACCATACAAATTGCAAAGGTGAGGCCATAATAATATAGAAATGTCCATTAGGCTTCCAAGATTTTGTAATGGAATTGTTGTTTTGTAAACACAATGCAAATGTTTTGTAAACACAATGTGTTTTGCAATGTAGAAACCTCTTTACAAATATGATTTTTCCTTGTTGCCCATTTTGGAGGTTTAGAAACACAATGTGTTATCAATTATGCAGATGTTTATGCTGAAAAGATGCACCTATGTACATATAAAAACACATAAAACCATACATAAAAAGATACATAAAAACATACATAGAAACATACATAACATGATGAAACAACATAGTGTGGGGCCCGCCAGATGGGGGATAAAAGTGATGAAACCAATAGATGGGACAAGACATGAGGGAAATGGTAGGGAAGAGTTAACAAAACTGTCAAGTTGGTTTTCCTGCCTCTTACCAACCGATAAAACTAGTCCCTGTGGCTTGTGGAAGAAGTTGTCATTTTCAGATCTTTTTTTTGGTGCAAGAACTAGAGGTGAATTGATGTGTGTGTTTTTGGTTTGGAGAAAGAAGGGTGAAAACACTCTATGTTTCTAGTTTGTATGTTGAAAGCTAAAGGTTGGAGTGCATGTGGAGGAGTTGGAGGAGAAAACCGAGCAAATCAAGGTGAGGGGTACTAACCAATAGTGTTGCAGAGGGTTTTACAACACTATTTGGGTTGCTTGTTTCTTAACACCTAGGGTTTTCCAACATGAATTTTTAAAAAATAAAATAAAATGTGTACTATGAAGTACACTATGTATTAACGGTTAATAGAGTCTCCCTTTAATGAGAAATGCGATATTTGATGAAATAGAACCCCATCTATACGTTTGTATATCTGCATTTCAAGACAATTCTTAGGTATAAGTAAAGGCAGGCTTCAAAACACATTGTGTTTCCCAACTTTTACTACACAACGTTCACCATAGTCAACAAATTTATTCATTATTGCCAATAATGACAAGAAATTGGTGTTCTTGCTATTTGTAATGCACACGTACATATATGGTTCTAAAACCCAAAAGGGCTTGGGTATGTTGTGATGTGGAGGTTGACAAATGCAGTGTGTTATGAAGCATGTAATTTGTTATATCACATAGGTTGTGCGGGTTAACTATCTACCCTAAAGCTTGGTCCATTCCATTAAGTGTTGTTGACAAACGACATCGTGTTTTCAAACATTGTATCTTTGTGAGGGCATTCAAAGTTGAACACATAATAACCAAATTGGTTAGTCACACATGAGCTCAATTTGAATAATTTTCCTTATTTGTGATACTTCTAGGTTGAACATTAAAATTGCAAAATTATAAAACCCTCAACAGAAAAGCACATAATGAACTCTGCATATCAAATGAAAACCCCTTTTTACAATGAAAACCCTTGGAAACTTGTCAATGAATACCTCATTATATATTCTACATGGTTTTTGATTTATCTAAATGTTGTTCAGTTATTTTAGTCATATTTCCATAATGGGTTGTTAGTTATTTCATTCAACAATCACAAAATTTCAAAACCAACAGATGGGAAGAAACCAAAATTTTAAAAACCTCAACGCAAAAAAACATAAACAACTTTGTGTCTCAAATGAAAACCCTTTTCCCAAGGAAATCCCTTTGTTTTCCTGTCAATGAAACCCATCTTCATAACGAATAGTTGTTCATTTCTTCATAGTTCCTAGGCAAAATGGAAAAATGGCATATATTTATGGTAGATATACATACCTACTAGCTATCTAGCTACCTATGCCCATCAAATGCATTTTTGTATGGAGAGTGGTCACTTTGATTTGGCCTCCGAACACCTGCAACTCCTTTTCGTGCTCTCTAACAATCTACAAAACATCAATGTCGAAAATGGTGGCCAAAATGGGACCTCGTCTAGGATTTTTGCTAATTGAAAATTATAATTTCAAATGCCATGTTTTGGGCTTTTTTTCCATTTCAAAATATGATTTTTAAAATACGATGATGGTTATGATGCATCTGACATGTGTTTTGTAGGGAGAATAACATCGTCTTAATTACAAAATGTGATCTCCCTACAAAACCACATGGCTTACACATGATAATGTATTGCCCTTTTTCAGGGATAAGACATGTCTGATTATGTTATCATGTTGAAGACATATGTTTTTTCAAGGATAAGAGGTTGATTTTACTATATTTTGTAGGGAGATTATCTTTTTTCCTACAATTGGATGTGGCTATTCTCTCTAAAAGAATCCATGTCAGAGGCATCATAACATACAAAAATACATACACCACATGATGGGACAACGTAGTGCAAAAAAAATTGGAGGTTGGAAAATATTATGTGTTTTGAGTTCTTTCATGTTTCACATTGAAAGCTAAAGGTTTTAGAGCACAAGGTGGAGTTGTATGTGGGGGATATAAAAAACTATCCAAATTCACCCGAGGGGTGAGTAATGAACTAGGTTGTTACTTGTCAAGGGTTTTAAAATGGTATTTGGTTTGCAGGTTTAATAACACCCGATGTTTTCCATCCTACAATTACAAATTGTTGGCCTTGCTATTGCATGAAAATATCGACCTATCAATGCCCGATACAAGCGTTAGATAAGACCTCTATAAAAACATGACAACTTTTCATGACAACTGGGCATCTTTGGAGCAACTTTGTGATATTTTCCAAACAAGCTATTCTCTCCAGCACACATCACCACCTTTTCCACAATCTGATCCATTAAGGTCCATGATGTCGAAAGGTGTCATCAATGTATGATGGTGAGAAGAGCATATTTTAAAAATGAGACAAGTATGCTTTAAAGTTACCTAGTTGTCATGAAATGTTGTCATGTCTTTATAGAGGTCAGAGGAGAAAACAAGTTTCATATTTGATGTGGGTTTTTCGAGAGCTTTTGTATCATATGCAAATCTTGATGTCAAAAATAAATAAAAAAGAACCACATATTGGCAAGGTGGAAAACATAATGGGTTTTGTGTTATTTAATTCTGCTTGTTCTAATTCTTCTTTGTATTGTGAAGATGTGAAAGCTAATAATTTATTTGATGTAGCTATGCAACATGTCATGTAATGCTAAATCATGTGTATGTAGTTGGTTGACCAACTACTACCTATATCTTCCATGTAATTTCCTCACTCAGATAGAGGAATTGAGTCTCCTGTACAGGTTGCGAGAAAATATGTTAAAGAGAATTGATAGAAAAGGGCCAAAGTGTAGTGACATCAAATCACATAACAATGCTCATTTCTTTGACCACATCTTCAATGTATGGGTGAAAATGAGAATGAACGTTCAATATCACAATCTATAAATAGAGATTTTAAATTTCTATGACTGGCCAATTCATTTTTACTAAGAGATGTGAGACCTTTCCTTAGTTGGATGCATCTAGAAGGTATCCTTTAAACAAATAGTAATCATCCAGAAGCACAATCTTCCCAAGGAGTTGAGCATGAAATCAATGATATTCCTAAAGGGGGAATCTTGAATTAATCATCACATGGGTTCTGTCGAGGAATGGTTGCTTGTTGTGTTGAAATTCAACTACACTATTAGGTTTGATGATGAGTTTTATTATAGTTGGTATAAAATCTGGGTTGCGGGTATGAATCCTATGGTCATGCAAGGGGGGAGGGGGATTGTTGGAAGCTTTGCACTTCAACCCCTCAGTCAGTGATGAGAATGCAATTCATGATATGGTTTAACCACCTAACATGCATCTTATCTGGTGCTTGTATCTGGCATTGACAGGTTGATGTTTATTTGCAACAGCAAGGCCAACACACATAAACAATATGAATGTAATGAAAACATTTTGTTTAGTTACACAGTAAGAACCCAATTGGTTGGTCACACCTCATGTGAATTTGGATACTTTTATGTATCCTCCACCTACAATTGTATTGACAATATGAATGTCTTGGAAGCCTTTTGGTTTGTACACAATAGTAATGTAATGAAGTTCACCTTCAAAATATATAATAGATCCTAGTTATAGTATAAATTCTATGTTAATTTATTTGTATGATTGAAACAAAGAAATGCACAAAATAATTACAGATTGGAAAACATAATGTAGGCTATCAATTGTTTCATTCTTCATGTTTAAATCTAAACAATTGAGAGGTTGGGGAGGAGTTGCAGGTGCGGGATACATAGAACTAACCAAGTTGACTTGAGGGGTGACTAACCTATTGGGTTGTTACATATGTGTAGAGGTTTCTACAACACTATGTCATTTGCAAGCTTCTTAATGCCCCATGTTTTCCAATTTCATTACATTATTGCTATCTAGAAAAAAATGTTCTCAAGACAATCACAAAACATACCAAATTGAGGTGAGGGGTGAGTAACCAATTGGATTGTTACTTGTAAAGTGTTAAGAATAGTATGTCGGTTGCAAAATTTATAACACCCAGTGTTTTCCAACCTAAAATTTCATATAACTTGAATGTCTTGAAAGGATTTTTTTATTTAGATAGTACGAATGTAATGAAAGACCCCTTAATAAAAATTTAAAACTATTAGGTACACTATAAATTACAATTTAGTATCTTCATGTGATTGAAAAATAAAGGCACAAAATAATTATAGGTTGGAAAAAATAGTGGGTTGCAAGTTATTTCATTCTGGTGGTGAGGGATACATAATTTAAACCAAATCGATCTGAGGGGTGACTAACCAATTGGGTTGTTACGTGTATAGAATTTTACAACACTATGTGGGATGTAGGTTTCATAACACCATCTCTTTTCCAACCTGCAATTTTGCTGATAGTATGAATGTATTGAAAACCTTTTTTATTTAGACAAAAATAATGTAATGAAAAGCATCTTCAAAATTTATCACAAGTCCTAGGTAGAGTTAAAAATGTGTTTCAAATTCCTCTTATGATTGAAAAAATATATTCTTCCTTACAATAGACGATGCAATAAAATTTGGAACTTTACCTATTTGTAACACTTGTAACTGTTTCACATTTTACAACAAACTAGGGATATGTGCTTTAAAAGGGAAAGTTCTTTTTATAGTGAAATTTTGTGTTGAGGTGATCAGCACACCCAAGAGGGTATGTAGTGGTGCATCTTCTTTAGGACGATCATGTTCAACAAATGTGTAGGTTAGATCCGGTAATTAAAAGATGCAATCAAATGTATAATTTTAATCTATCATAAGTGGTTACAATGTTGACTGGAAATTCGGAATTTTTTAATCAAGAGGCACCAACCATTGTACAAAGGACATCCCCTTGTTTTAGGAAAACATTGAATGTTGATCCAGTGATGTGTTCAGTAATTGATTGTGAACTTCCAATTTCCCTTTACTTCCAATGCATCAATTAGAATTCTTTACAATTTCAATTATAAAATTTTATGTCTGTTACAAATATGTTGATTTTGACAGTATATCATTCCTTTGATTCAAGATGATAATCAAGGAGACCATCATTCTCTTTCCATAGTCCATGAAAAAGAGGAAGAGCATGCAAAGGGTGACCCTAAGGATGGGGAGGGTGTGAATGAAGAACAAGGTGATGTGGAGGATGGGAAGGTAGATATAATAACTCAATTATTGCATTGCTTGGTTGTGTGTATATGTTGTGCATTTCAATTTTTCTAATATCAAATATAATAATCTATTTTATTTTTTGAATTTATTGTGCAAGTTGATGCTGAATAAATAAGAGAAGTGGAGAATGCGAGATACATATATTAAGGTATTGTAGAACAATGTACAAGAAAATTTCATGATTGGAAATTGCTCAACATGTGTAGGATTCAACATCACCACCATCCTATTCTCATGCCACCAAAGCGTGTCCAAAATACATCAGGGGGGAACCAAAATGCCCCCCTCTTCCCCTTAAGAAATTGAAAGAGTATCTTCAAAAGAAGGTGGATAATATGGAGTACCAACAGGAGCTACAACAAAATATCCAATAGAAGCATGTTATTGAAAGGGTTTTTAGAAAGTATAGTAAACATAGCTTCTATCTACTTCCCAAGGAAGGAAAGGATGAGGTGAAGGAGAAAATGGTGTTATACAACAATGAGGAGAAAAAGGAGCAAAGAAGGAAAACAATATTAAAATTTCAAGAGACAAAGAGAAAGGAAAGAATGGTAACGTGGAATTAAACTGTTAAATCTGAATTTTGGTTGGTTTATGTTTTTTGTTTTAATGCATACAAGGTTCACTTAATGTTAACTTACATGACATGATAGGGTGATGGTCGACAAAAAATTATTGCCACCTAGCAGAGTATTGTTCATTCTATAGATGAATCTATATCCATGAAAGCTCAAGATGATGATGTTCCTTCCAAGCCTATGCCCAACATTCAGAAGAAGGATCGTACACAGTCAAAATTTTCAAGGCACCCTCACAAGAAGAAACGAGAACAAACAGTGATATCAAAATATTTTGTTTAATGTTTATTTTGATTATTTTAATAAATTGGTTACATGCATCTAATTTTAATGTGGAATTTAAATTCCTGCTATTACAGGGCAAGGATGAACAACAAAGTGTTACTCTCGAATTGGGTATTGTTGATTTTAATGATGAAGCAATTTCCATGAAAGCACAAGATGATGTTCCTCCCAACCCATTGTCTAACATTGAAAAGTAGCATACACAATCAAAATTTTCCTCACCCTCACAAGAAGAAATGAGAACAAACATTGATTTTAAAATATTCTTTTTTAATGTTTGTTTTGATTATTTCAATGAATTGGTTGCATGCATCCGAATTTGATGGGGTGTTTCAATTCCTGCTAACACAGGGCAAGGATGAACAATGAAGTGCTAGCCTAAAACATGGTACTATTGATTTGGAAGATGAAGTAGTGCACATGAAAGAACAAGATGATTTTGTTCCTCCCAACCCACCGTCTAGCATTGACAAGAAGGAGCGTACATGGTTGAGTGATCCCACAATGCTGGTTTACAATTTCTAGGAGATTTTGATTTTTGCTGAAATCACATATTTTTAGAAAATATAACAATTTAAGCCTTTTAAAAGTTCCATTTTAAGGATTCCAATTGAATATGGTTTGATCAAACCCCCTTGGATAGAACCCCACTAGTTTTAAACCATACCTATAACGAAGTCTCCTTTACACCTATCAAAATGCTGATAAAAAACCACTTTTGATTTACCTTTTGGGAGATCAAATGAATTCATTAAAAAAAAAAATTGTAAGTATGTAGTCCTTATTATAAGATTCCCAAAAAGTATAATTTTAAATAAATTTAATTTAATTATTATATTTAATTTTTATTTCTTGTGAATGTAGGTTTTTCATCGAAAATCAAGCTCTTTGTTCTCCACATGTGGAAAATAATAGATTATCATTTTATTTTTTTTGAAAAATATCAGTTGACTAGATATTGAAATCCTTGATCCAACAAAAAAAAAAAGAATTTTGATACATACAAAAAAGGTTATGTTGTATACAATCCACCTATGTCTGAATTGTAATTGGTTTGACTCCGAAACTTGATTAAGGAAAAAATATTCAATAAACCACTATGAAACCAAATGAAGGAAAACCCTAGAGATCTCAATCTAAAGTATGAAAAGGAGAAAGATATCTTGCAATAGGGTTGTCCTAGGGGCTGATTATAAACTAAAGAGGGCTTCACCATCAACATAGGGCATGGAAAGACTAATGAAATGCAAAACCTAATGCTTAAACCTAATGTAATGCAATCTTTCACTAAATGACCTAGAAAAGTATGTAAAATAGGACAAAGAACTGCAAGATGAAATGTATGCACCTGGAAACCTGAAGAAGACTAGATGAAGCTCTGAAATGTTAAAAACACTAAAATTTTGGCACATTAGCACTCATACACCAATCTGGGCATATCAGTCCTAGATCAAGGTTTTTGGTTTGGAACAGGTTTCCAATAGTGTAGATTCTAGATCCTTAAAAATCTATTTTTTTTTCCTGTAGTGGGACTCATATGTCACTTCTGGCGTATCAGTCTCGTTTCAATTTTTTACGAATTCAAAGTTCAGATCTATCCTCCAATCTACGCTCTTCCTTTCCAAACTGATTTTAAGATCCGAACCTCTAAAAATACCCACACAATAGAATATAATGTTGATTTGCTTATGGGGGGTTTGCCTTGGTCAAACCCCTAGTTTGGTAACTAACCCTTGATATAATTAATGAATCATGAATGTAAATAGGAATGTAAACCCTAACCTGAAGTGTGTCTAAGATTAGGAAATCTGGAATGCAATGCAACCCTATTCTAATGTGTAAGAATGAGATGCATGAATGAAACATGAAAATGAATGACTTAGTTTGAGAGATCTCTAATCACCCAAATGAACCCTAATAATGCATTTACCTTCCTTAGGCTAAAAGTAGTGTGATAATAGAGGATGGAACCACATAGGAAACAAGTCATTAGGCTTGGCTTGATGGCTAGTTGCATCTCCCCAACCTAGAATCCATCATGATTCACCATAGACAACCATAATCAACCCTTGAAAATGATAGATCTTGGATGAAAGTGAGCTTGAAGACCTACAAAAACACTATAATGTTGCTCCAAGGCTTCGACTTTGCCAATTACTTGATTTTGATTGCTCTTGTGAAAAATACTTGAGTGCTCTTGAATGCTTGGGTCTTGAAATCGCTCTTCTAAATTGTTGGTTAATTTGAAAAATGACTTTAGAAGCTTGTTTATATAGGCAATACTTCTAATTTATCATTATTTAGATCTCAAAAGCTGACATCAACCAATAATTTGAATTAAAAAGTTGAAATTCCAGCTCAAACCCTAAAAAGGCCCCAAATGGGACTCATATGCCACTCTTGGCGTATGGGTCCCACCTAAGGTGACTCATACGTCCAAGGTAGCTTATGAGTCCCACTCTAGATTTTTTGGGTGGGTTGTTATAATTTTTGATGTTTTTTGTGGATTTTGTCAAGTTTTTAGCTGAAATAAGCCTCAAGATTCATAATAAAGGGTCTTAGGGGCCTATTAATGATGAATTAAAGGGTATTTAATGCAAGGGTACCAAGATGGGTCCAAATTAAGCAAGGGATTGTGCTATCTCCAAGAAGGGAGTATAATTTTTGTTGCCACATTTAGCCCCCACTTTAGCACGTATATGACTCTACGTGCATATGCAAGCTAAAGGACTCTGAATAATAAAAGGATACTCATATGGATTTGTTTGTGAGAATAGGAGAACGAAACCCCCATTGTAGCTATCTGCAAAACCACAATGTTTGGAACCACATCTTGCAACACAAATTCATTAGCTGTTCAAAAGTCCTCTTATCTAACTTCTTTGTAGAAATCAAATTCGAGGCTAGATGTGTATACTCCCCCTTGATTCTACTTGCTTTATGGAGGTGGAATCAAGGTAGCAATCTATCCACATCAAATTATAGGGTATTTCTAAGTATCATACCACATAATGATAGACATGTTATGAGAATAGGAGTGGAATCACAATTCGAATGCAACAAATGACATTGAAAACAAAGTTATCTATCCCCCGATATGCTAGTTTTAATGAAAAGAAATTTTAACCCTAATGTAGTAAAACCATAATTTTTACATATATAAGAGTAAAAAGTGAAGTAATTTATAATTATTTTGTCTCTTACCTTCTTGCAGTTTGACTTTGTGGAAGAGTAGGTGAAAATTCTGAGCCGATGAGAGTATAGGCCCCTGAGACTCGATACACTACAAGAGGAGGTAGCGTCGGGCGACCTTCAACGCCAAGTAAGTTGATTTTTTGTACCTTAGATTTATTTTTATGCATTTAATTTATATTTTACACATTTCTAGATTGATTTAGGGCCCTAGAAGAAAATTTCGTAAAGCATCCCTTTTTTTCACAAATTGTCCCCCTTTTTTTGCAAAGAATCCCTTTTTTCGCAGTGTCCCCTTTTTTTGTAAAGCATACATTTTTTTTGCAATGTGTCCCCTTTTGTTGCGAAGTGTCCCACTTTTTCACAAAGCATCCCTTTTCTTCACAAGGTGTCCCAAAAGGGAAATAAAGTGTCTAGGACCTTTAGAAAAGTACACTAGAACAACTTTATCACACTTTTTTGATTATTGATGTAAAGATTTTAGATTTTAAAATTCTTATAGGACATACTTTTCTCTTTTCTTGTTGTTAGACACCTTCCCGATCATGACAATTTCTCAGCAGTAGACAGTTCTATCACATGCTAGACCTAGTCTCGACACTATCAGAGGTGGATGTTGAGACATTACAAATTATTGGATTATATTGGGCGTACCTCATGCCTCCCATGAGGTACCATGATGCCACACTAATGGCATTAAATGATAGGTGGGATCCTGACACCTATACCTTTCACCTTCCTACAGGTGAGATGATGATCACCCTAGAGGACATTCATCGTATCCTTTAGATTCCTATCTGTGGTGAGACCATATGCTTTGCAGGGGAGTGACCATATTTATAGATGTGAGCCAATATGAGATACTGTTTGGATGTACTAGTTTGAGAGGAGATCATGGGGCCATGCATTGAGCTGTCATGGTTACTCTATGCATAATCTTCACTCTTGAAGTGTATTATGATTTTTACAGTAGCACTAGTACTCATCCCTAATGGTTGGGGAGCACACCTAGATGAAGCCCTAGTCCACATGATTAGATATAATACGCCTAGGGCTGCGACATCTTGGCACATTTATATTATGATCTCAAGATGTTTTCATATCGTGAGGTGCAAAGTATGGTGCATTGTATGTTGCTATAGGTATGGTTTCTGGCGCATATCACATGCACCGGACCAACAGGATTCCCTTCAGTATTTTCCATCAGGTACCCCCATGCCTTGATTTATCCACTAAGATAGGCATGGCAGGCCAGAGATATTTTATATTGGATAGTCAAATGTGACCGCCTTGATCAGAAGTAGATCATGTGGAGACCTTACCAGTTGATACCATAGTGCCCAGATGAGACTTGACAACTAAGGAGGATTCAGAGAGATAGATTTCTACTGGAATACATGGTTATGTAGCATGACCATTCTACTAGGACCGTTTCATGTGATAATTTGGTCATATTCAAGTAGCACTAGTAGCACAACCCTTCTACAATTGATCAGTGTGGAGTGCTCGGAGGCCATGAGGCACTAGATGATTCACCTGTGATGATGTCAAAGCTAGTGACTCATATGATAGTGACCATGAGATGCCGCCAGTCTCTACCACTGATTATGTTTGTACTACAAACACATATGAGGAGTGGTGGACAATAGTATAGCCAAATCCAATGTTCCCCATGGATGAGTTGATGGGCTATGCAAGACCACTCCTAGATTAGAGAGACAAGAAGGAGGATATAGCTAAGGATACAAGACTAAAGGTTGTCAACCTATTCACAAATGAGATAGATGAGGAGTACGACTTGGAAACATACCCTGATTGTGAGGGAGAAGAGGAGGTTGAGGAGAAGGAGGAGGAGGAGCCAATGAGTGAGTGAAATGATATTACAAACGAGGGTCCAGTTACCCATGAGTGGAGAGATCCATCTCCCATTCATGTTACTAGAGAACAGTTGACAACCGCCGCATGTGCCAACACCCATGAGAACAAAGAGGCTAGCACATATTCCATGCCTCTTGCATAGGATGAGCCTATCTTGACACATCCAGTTGGAGACCTAGGTGATGAGATTTTATTTATGATTATGCTTTTTATTTCCATATATATATATCATGATGTGTACTAATTATCTTTATAATTTCTATCTTGTAGGGGTTCTACGAGATTTATAAGACCTCTACCAACAGATCGCTATAGAGATAGTGCTCCCCATTGTCAAAGATGAGGCCTTAGACTGCATGCCCCCACCCATCATGGAGTGATACCTAGAGTTGTTCAGGCCATATGTCAAACTAAGGGTAGCATATGAGGGTGCCATTAGATGCATAGACCAAGCCGAGGTTTCCTATGAGGAGATATGATCATCTCGAGGTCCAACGAAGGTTGGAAGACTCCATGGAGAGGTATCCAGGCTATAGGAAGAGATATACCACCTAGAAGAGGATCACTGAGAGGCCATTGGATGAGAAAATGGTCTATAGTATGCATTGGATGCTCTTATCAGTTGTTGATCACAATCGCATACCATCGTCTCTCAATGAACTATCTCTAGACAGATGCAAGCACTAGATCTTGAGGGAGCCAACAATCAAAGACCATAGTAGCATTATATATATTGAGATCATGTGCCTAAAACTTTGTGATACATATATATATATATATATATATGATCATTTGATGTTTGGATATTTATGTTTATTTGTTTTAATGTTAAATGGTAGTGCGATTTATCAAATAATCATTGTAAGACTATTTAATAAATTTCTCCATTATTTATCATGCCTTATGTGATCTAATTAAAACTATTCTAGTTTCTCTTAGATGTGACATTGTAATTAAGTATGTCATGCTAAATTAAATGCACCTATGATCTAATTAAAGAACATTAAATTCATGTAAGGATCTAATCTAACATAACAAACAAGATGAATTTGAATAGCATGAAACCTAAAGTAATCACCTAAAATTTAATTTAAATAATTACTTTAGAATTCAAGACACACAATTGATTGTTTGTCAAGAACGAAGCAATAAGAGAGCGTATATAATGTCATTTACTAATTCTAACATCACTGCCTTATCATCCACACTATTCAAGAAGATTAGACATAATATATTTAGCACAAATGCGTGAAATGAATAGATTTTTTAGAGGTGTGTCATCCACTTCTGTTAATGTCTATACTCCTAACCAATTAGGGTTGAACTTTCCTTTTTAGTTGGGTCAACATTGACGTTCCATTGATTCTCACATAATGCCAAATCACCTTTGTTGAATGATTGAGGGATAACATTGTCATTATAACTGTACTAATTTCTCCTAGAGTAAGCCCAAAGGTGCTCAAGAGAATTAATTAATTGTTTGTCAAGAATTTCAAGCTAATGTAGGGTGATCCCACAAAAGTGGTTTACAATTTTTGGAAAAACTAGACACTGAAATTATTATTTTTAACTAAATCTTCACATTCGGGCAGCTATAGCGGCTAAATCATGAGGAATTTGAAGATGATGCAAACTAGAGTCTCATCAAATTTTTGGAATAAGATTGCACTTCTTTTTCCATCTCCCATGAAAACTGGTTTTTTTTAGAAAACAACATGTTTAAAAAGTGACGCTCACCGTTTTCAACATAATTTTTTTTGTATGAAGGATAAAATTCTTTTTTTTTCAAATTTAGAATTTTAACTATGATATCTAGTACTTTAATTTGGTCTCATAGTTTTTTATTGAATATTTTTTCCTTAATAGAGTTTTGAAGTCAAACCAATTGCAATTTAGACATAGGCGGACTGTATACAACATAACTTTTTATGTGTGTATCAAAATTCAAATTTTGTTTTTTTAATGGATCAAGGACATCAATACCCAGCATGAACATATTTAAAAAAAAATTATTTTGATAATTTTCTATTTTTCCACATGTGCAAAACAAAGAGCTTGATTTTCGGTGAAAAACCTATGTTTAATAAAACTAAAAAAACACATACATAATAAAACCAAAACATATTAAAACTATATTTGTGGGATAGCTAATTTTGAGGACTACCATAATAATTTCAAATAGATTTTAAATGAATTCATTTTATCCCCCAAAAGGTAAATCAAAAGTGATTTTTTATTAGCATTTTGATAGGTGTAAAGGAGACTCATTTATAGGTATGGTTTAAAACTAGCGAGGTTCTATCCAAGGGGGTTTGATCCAAGGTGGTTTGATCAAACCCTCTTCAATTGGAATCCTTAAAATGGAACTTTTAAAGGCTTAAATCATTATATTTTCTAAAAATATGTGATTTTAGCTAAAATTAGTTCCTCTTAGAAATTGTAAACTAGCTTTGTGGGATCACCCTGACATAATCGTTGTTCTTTATAAGTATTATCACCAATAATTCTCTGAAGAGCAATCCTTAACATAGGAATCTCCAACTCCAAGGGCATTATTGCCTCAGTACCATAGACAAGGTTATAAGGTGTAGTCGTAGTGGATAATCTAATATTTGTGTGATAGGCCCATAACACATATGTTAACTTCATGTGCTAGTCCTTATTATGTTTGCTTATGGTTTTCTTTATTATTTTTTTGAGGGTTCTATTAGTTGATTCAGCTTGACTGTTAGATTGCAGATAGTAGGGTGTTGAGAAACTATGTTGTATGTTAAACGTTTCTAGGAACTTCTTCACATAATTATTCTTAAATGGTGTCCCATTGTCTGAAACTAACATGGAAGGAATTCCAAAGCATGCAATAATGTGTTCCAATATGAAATGACATATCACATCAGCTATTATTGAATGAAGGGGAATTGCTTCTACCCACTTCATGAAGTAGTTTGTCATAGTATTATGAATGTGTGTCCAGCAGAGGAAGGTGGTGATATTTTTCTAATGAGATCTAAACCCAAAACCACAAAGATCCAAATAAAAACTCGAGCTAGGAGTTTAGAGGTAGGAGCATGAATCAAATTGCTATGTTCTTGACATTTACGACATCTTTTAACACATCCAAAGAAATCTTGTTCCATATGTCTCCAATAGTATCCTATATGAGTTAGTTTTTGGACTAATGTTCTACCTCCAAAGTGACTGCCACAAGCACCTAGATGAGCTTGTTCAAGCACTATGGGGATTTGAGATTATTTAAGGAATCTAAGTAAGAGATCATTAAAAGACCTTCGATACAACACATCGACGATAATTATATACTTAGATGCAAGTTTTTAAAGGAAGGCTTGAGTGTTCTTAGTTGTTGGCTCAAGAAAGGTACCATATTTAAAATAATTAAATATCTAATTGTACCATTCACTAGAGTTTTCCATGGTTGATGATAACACTTCTTCTATTTTATCTTCTATTTATGGTTTCAAAACTATATGCACGATAAATGTGAATTATTTTAAAGGATCTTGAGGAGATATCAGAGAAGCCACATTCACCATTGCATCTGCATGTCGATTATCCTTTCGTGGTATGTTATCAATGGTAAATGAGTCAAACTTCTCTAAAAATGTCATTGTAAGATCTGTGTATTTCGATAATTTTTCATGCTTCGCTTGATATTTCTCATTTAATTATTTAATAACCAATTATGAATAAATTAATATCTTAATGTCTCTAGCTCCCATAATTAAAGCGACGCATAACCCAACAAGTAATTCTTCATACTCACTAGTGTTATTTGTACATAGGAAGTTTAAGTGATAAGACAAGGGAATAGGATCTCCCATGAGTAGTATTATTATAACCCCCGTATCAGAGCTAGTTCTACACTTAGATCCATCAAAATATAACTCCCATGTATTAGTTTCAATTGTCAACATATTATTGTCAGGGATTGAATCATTATTGGGTAATGCTAAAGGAGAAGGAGCATCAACTAGTAGGTCGGTCAAGGATTGACATTTAGTTTCTTTTTGTGAAACAAATTTAAGGTCAAACTCAGTCAACAACATCACCCACCTAGCTAAGCATCCTGATAAATCTATTTTAGTGAAAAGATCAAATTTCTTCATTACATGTATTTCGACATTTAGTAAGTAATGTCTTAGTTTACTTGTAGTGAATACAAGAGCCAAAAATTATTTCTCTATTATTGTGTATCATTTCTCATAATCAATCAAAGTTTGGCTAATGTAATAAACATGATTTTCTTTACCATTTTCATCTTGTTGAGCCAACAATGTTGCGAGAGCATGGGCTAATGCTACTATATAAATGGTAAATGGTTTGTTCTATATAGCAAGTTGTAAAACAGGTGGAGTGACAAGATAACCTTTCAAACTCTCCAAAACTTGTTTACAAACCTTGTTCCAATTAAATTGAACATCTTTCTTAAGAAGATGTGTAAATGGCAATGTTTGATTCACTAAGGATGCTATGAAACATCAGATATCCTTAATTGTTCCTTTTAAAGTGCATAATTGATAAATGTTTCTAGGAGGTGGCATGTTAACGATAACATCAATTTTCTTCATGTCCACCTCAATGCCTTTGTGAGATATGATAAAACCCATAATTTTTCCACTATCTACACCAAAGACACACTTTTTCAGATTTAATCATATGCTATATGTTTGAATTTTCTCAAAGATATTCTAAAGGACATTTACATTGCCTTGATGAGTCAAATATTTGGCCAGAATATCATCGACATAATCTTCCAAAATCTTATGTATGTAATTGTGAAATATCAATGTCATAGCTTGTTGATATTTTGTGCCCACATTCTTCAATCCAAAAGGTATCATGACCCAATAAAAATTTTCCCAAGCTGTTGTAAATGTTGTCTTGTATTGATCTTGAGGATTAATAAATATTTGATTATATCCTAAAAATCCATCCATGAATGACAACAAAGCATGTACTGCAATCGATTCTACTATCATGTTGATATTAGGAAGGATAGATTTGTCTTCTAACGATGCTTTATTCAAATAAAAAAAGTACATACACATCCTAATACAATTTTCAAGTTTCACGACTATGATAATGTTTGAGATCCAAGGAGAATAATCTATAGGTCATATAAAATGAGCTTCAAGGCCCTTTGTTGGTGTTTTTTATTACAACCCAAGCAGACTTCACAAAAGCTCCTATGAACTTGCCACATTCCATGATAAAATCTAAGGAAGTGATTGGCCAACTCATTTAGAAGAAGAAATAGTGCTAATTCTCTTACACTTTAGGCTCTGTAAAACCCAGTGGGGTGATCCCTATAATGTGCTTATCGTATACAACCTTAAATGCACATTGCATAGTAACAAATAGATTCCCCATTGACACTAAAAGGATGAAATCCTTCAAGAAAATGGTAATTCCTTCAAAGAATCAAGTGCTATTAGCAGAGAATCATAAATACAACTAAGATAGGCTGATAAAAAATACTTAAATTAATGTTCTAAAATCAAAGCCAAAGACATGAGAAACATAACCATGATTCAGATACCAATGCCATATCCTAAAGCATGGAGTCAAAATAAAAAGAACTGAACTACAGGGGAAATTTCATCTAAAACAACTATAATCTATATGAATTTCATTACAATCCACACATCTACACCAAGAATCTATCACTACTTATAAATCCATTTGCTAACCTGCATGAAATCACACAATAACTAAAGCATTTAACTGATCCTTTGAACCAGAGCCATCATTAAAGTATAATTCACAGTAAAGAACAATGAAAATTAGTGAAACTAGTCTTTGACCAATATTTCATTAATAATTCATACAAATTATCACAATTGGAGAGAAAACAGATTCAAGAGGTTTTCATATTCAATACAAACATGCCTAAGAGCCCCATAATTGACCAAGTTCCTCTATCTGACTCTAGAATTTAAGACAAGGACTTAAAATTCATACTCTTTGTATTACAAAATTCTACTCTCTCAAATCTCAACTTCAACAAAAGACCTTGTACATTGGCCCAGAATTCCCTTTTATAAAATAAGGGATCAAAACAAGCCTCAGGACGAAACATACACATGTCCACTTTCTATTGGACTACAATTCCCTCATATAGTTATATTTGCATTTTGCAACTAGAGGGAAAAGACATAAGACAAAAGTAATCATCAATTATTGTGGAGAGGAAAACTCGGCTTCCAAAAGGTACTTCGTTCACATCAAAGGCATCTTTAACTGTTACAACACTTTATTCCACCTCAACAAGTATCCTCATTAGTAACTTGCACCCAGAGCCGGGAGAAGTATGTGTATTTTCAAATGTAACTTTTGAGGCCAGACCTATATTATACTTGACCAAGTCATATTTCTCAACCTTGGTGCTCATATTTCAAACTCATCAGTGAAGGCCTTTTTCCATAATTTTTTTGGGATATTTGCCTTAGCTTTCTTGCATGTTTCTCCTTCGGCCTTGGCTTTTCCTTCATGTTTATGGCTTTTATCGCCATACCGTAGCGGTCTTCCTTTTTGCTCTGGCAGTATCGTGGTGTTGGGTTAAACAGTTACCTCATTACTATGTGTGGTCTCCTTCCTCACCACGGTGGCCATGGTAATGGTTTTTTGGTATGGCTTTGGTGGTTATCGCCATACCGGAGGTGGTGGGTCAACTCACCATGGTAGCACGGTGAGACCGCTTGTGGTGGTCTTGGTAGTTACCGCCACCATTGTGGTCGGTGAGTTCACTCACTACGGTGGCCGCGGTAAGACCACCAGAGGGTCTAGCTGGCGATTACTGCCATACCATGGACAGTCAAATGACTGACTGCGGTGGCCGCAGTAAGACCGCCAGTAGTCTGCCATGGCGGTTATCGCCATACCACAAGGCGAGGCGATTGGGGCTGCGGTAACGCAGTGGTGGTCTGTGGGGCAGAGCTCGAAGGAGCTCAGATGGCTTTCCACCATACCACAAGGCATGCTGGTCTGGGCTGCGGTAGAGCACTAGGAGATCAGATGATCTTGGGGGAGTATTTGATCGAGTTGGACTCGATGTTAGAGCGGCAAGTGAATGACAGATGACATGTGGCTGGTTGGCAGCATTTGGTTGGCTGAAGACAAAGGAGAGAATAGGACATGGTGAAGACTTGGGTGTGCTCAGGTGAGCTCACCGCCATACCGTGGCTGGGTCGAATGGACTCGGTGGCGACTAGAGAATGGATGGTGAACACATGGCTTAGATCAGCAGTTTGTTTAGCTAAAAGACAAAAGAAAATATTACTGCTGACTCAGGGTGGTGAACAGGAACCCGATTAAGCTAAGAAGTTATTGCCTAGGTGGCTCGAGACAAAGGAGATCTATGTAGATCAGTTTCATGTCTAGTTGTTCGATGCATGAACCTGAGGGTCAGTGATTGGTTGGATCATTGAATGTGATGTATGGCTCGGTTAGAGATATACATTAATATATTTAAACCAAAAGGTGACGGTGAGAGGCAGAGCAGTTGAGAGAGACGAGAGAGTGTATACGAGAAGTATGCTAAGGCATTAGAACTGTGAACACTCTATCTCTTGGATCTTATCAATGTGAACCTATTGTGAGACTGAGTGGCTATGCTAGCCGAGAGGTTGGCTGTGACAGTCTATCATGAGGAGCTAAAGGGAATATACACTATGTGCTATGAAGGTGCTAGAATATTATGAAGGTTCTAGTTATGTGTTGCCTACCATTCTCTAGATGAGCAAGATGTGACTCTTGTATTGGCTATGAGCTTGAGATTGTAGTGTAACTATTTTCTGTTGCTGAATAATACAATGGCTTGATCTTTTGGAGTGTGGGGTTTTTTACCCGAAAGGGTTTTCCCCATGTATATATGTGTGTCATCATATTTGTCTTTCATGGTTTTTTGTTTCTATTGAATCTGTTATTGGTTTGCATTTACTTCTCTCAGAGTATCAATGGGGGATACTCTATTCCTACTTCCACTTTATGGTATAGTAGTGTGTGTCTTTGGAGTGATTTTGAATTGAAATCACTAAGGAACTGATGTCTTAGATCCTTATCTTGATGAAAGACCAAATCCTTATCCCCAAAAAATTTAAATTCCTCCTCAGATGGTCACTTGAAAGCAATAACTTGATTAATTTTTATCTTTATTTCTTCTTGTTATGTGTTGCAACAATATTGGCCTTTAAATTATAAAGTGACTATTAAATTTACTTTACCCCTATCCTTTTTTAATTGACAGGCTCGTCATGCCCTCGTCCTCGTCATCAATGTTACCCACATCATTATAACTGGGTCCCACTATGGAATGTTTCCTTCTCATAATTGCATTGGGGGAACAAGCCCTTAGATGTTTCCAATGATGTTCACTCATGCCGATAAGGCTTCCATACTCCACCTGGGGTTCATACTCACCTAGCCATCCATATGTTAACACTTCCACCAAGGCATAGGTACACTGCTTGTGTAATTCTAGAGAATCAAGAATGTAATCTACAATATTCGCACCAAGCTCCTAGAAAGATGTTTGATCAAAGCTCTGTTTGATCTCCATCGTTCACTGTTAGCAATATTGCTCACATTTTTCCTACCATCGCCACTTAGTGTCTTATCGGGGATTCCTTTTGGGACCCACCTTTTATTTTTGGTCAAGCTCTACCTGCATGCCACATGGCCCATGCTTGGCATCGACATCCATGTGTCACTATTCCGCACACCACTCAACAATTTTATGAAAACCTTGCGAGGTCAGCCCTGAATGGTCTAGATTTGACTATGTCATCTTCATTTGATGGTTATAAAGCTTGCACATATGATAATTGTTAATCATAAAAGGGGGACAAACTAGGTGAAAGAAAACATGACCCTCGAGGTAGAAGCTTTAAACATTTGTCTAAAATTATAACATTTATCAACCTGATACGTAGATAAAACTTAAATAGAGTCCCAACGAATAAAAACCGATAAGGCAAGTAAAAGGGAGTCGGTAAAACAAACGACTAACAAGGCTCAAACCACAACTTATGCAACTGATAACCCATAAGAATAGGTCAACGTACAAATATAACAACCAAAGCCACGAGAAGAGCAAAAGCCAAAATTTATGGCTAAAACCCAAAACCCCAAGACCTACCCAAGGGTGCCAAGCACAAAAGACACATGAATAAGCATATATGGAAAAAATTATAAAGGCTCCATGAGTGGCTCTAACTGGGGATGTATGCCCCTCGTGGGAATAGCAAGAAACCACAATATTTTGATAGCAGACCAACTACAAAGAGGACCGAAACTAGGGACTTGTCTAGACAAGACAAGTAGACACAACAAAAGAAAACACACCACACCTATATACACCAATTATAGGACTAAACATCGTACATGGAAAAGAGCTATTTCAAGAGAAATAGTATTTCAAGAACTATCCATGTACTGGTAGTTCTATAATTTCACCTATAAGGGATTGCAAGAAGTACGAATCCTCCCCATGTATGTCTACAATTATATATGGGCCTAGCCATAAGGGATCAAAATTTCCATGTTTGCCTTTATCCTTTGATCTTGCATTCTAGAGCAATACCATCACTCCTATCTCAAAATTTCTTTCAATTTCCTTCTTGTCATAGAGGTTCTTTACTTGAAGATGTTTTTCATTCCTATTATGAGATTCTCTTCGAGTCTCAGCCAGCTGTTTCAATTCTTCCATCCTGTACTGCATTTCATCGCACATGCCTTCATCATACTCTTGGACAAACTTATACATTTTTCATAAAATTATTTTTTGGTATACATGCTTCTATCGCATAGACCAGGTTGAAAGGTGAATAACCAATTTCTTTCTTGACAGTTGTTCTATCAACCCACAATGCCAACTGTAACTTTGAATCCCAAGCCTTCTTATTTTTCTCAATCATTTGCTTGATGATCTTCATTAAGCTCTTATTGCTGGAATCTACCTATCCATTTCCTTGGGGGTGATACAGATAAGAATATGAAACAATTATACCATATTGATTACAAAAATCAGTTAATTCCTAATACCTAAACAACATTGCATTGTTTGAAACAATTCTCTCAGGTACCCCAAACCTGCTTAAGATATTATTTGTCAAAAAATCAATGACTACCTTACTTGTGGCCCTTCTGGTTGGGATTTCCTCAATCCATTTGGTAAAATAGTCAGTTTCCACTAATATCTATGCATGTCATCCACTATATTTCTTAGATATTTCTCCTTTGAAATCAATGCCCCATTGTTGGAAAGGGGTCGAAGTAGATACTCGCCTCAATGGAAAATTACCAAAAAACTTTAACTTCCCATAAAACCTTTGACAAGCATCACATATTTTGACATACCTATGAGCATCTTTGAATATAGTAGGCCACCATAAACTAGCTCTTAAAATCTTGTGACCTGTTGTCTTGGCCATGTAGTGGCCTCCACAAGCTCCTTTATGCATTTTTACCAATAAATCTTATGCTTGATCATTGTCCACACATCTGAGAATCACACCCTATGGGCTTCTCAACTAGAGTTCATTATCCATAATAACATATATTATTTCTTGCAGGTTTAAATTTCTCCTCTCATTGTTAGGCATACCATCAGGACATTTCATTGTTTGCAAATAATCAACAATCCTTCTATACCAACCATAATTTTGCATATCACAGATAGGTGTGACATTCCCTTGTTTTATATGTTTTATTTCATTGGCCTCTAAGTTGGTTTCAACCATTAATTTGGCTAAGCTCTGACCCCTCACAAGCTTTGTGATTTGTATGTCAATATTAAATTCCCGAATCTTGTTTATCCATCTACACCGCCTTCCTGTAGTCTCCTGTTGAGTGAAGATTTCCTTACTGCAATTGTTGGAACATAAGCAACAACAACTGCTCCCATCAATTAAGGCCTGAAATTATTGACCTCTTTTACCAAAGAATATGCCTGATTTTTTGTTATATCATACTTTAATTCTACAGCCTATAATGATTTACTAAAAACTGCAATTGGCTGCTCAAAACCATCATTGTTTTTCTGCAATAGAACCCCAACTATAGTGTGGAAAGAAGCAAAGTTAAACAACTGAAAAGGTTTTCAATAATCAAGTGATTTAAGAATAGGGGTCTTCTTGATAGAATCTTTAATGGCTTGAAATATTTAGAAGGCTCCTCTGTCCACATTATCTTTTCTCCCTTTTTAAGAATCTTAGAAATTGGGTGGATAGTCTCAGCAAAATTTGTGACAAACCTTCTTAGAAAATTAATCTACTCGGAGAAAGATTGAATACCTTTTACATTTCCTGGTTGTGTGATTTTGTCACTAGCTGCCACTCTTTTTGGATCAATTTGAACCCCATCCTTTGAGACAATATGCCCTAGCAACTTTCTTTCTTTTACCCCGAAAGCACATTTCTTAGGGTTCAGAGATATCCCACATTCCAAGGCTCTAATTAATATTTTCTCTAAGTGATAAAAATGGTCATCCTCATCCTTTCTATGAGCAGTAAGATCATCCTGATATATTGCGAGTAATAGGTCAATAAAATCTATAAAGTCTACATCCATAGCCCTTTGAAAGGTTGCACCAACATTCATTAATTTGAATGGCATTCTCACATAAACATATGTTCCCCATGGTGTAGTAAAACAAGTCTTGTACTTCTCAGACTCCTTGACGATTACCTGGTTATAACCAAAAAACCCATCCATCATAGAGAGTAGTTCACATCCCATGACCTTTTGCAACATATCTTCCATATTGGGCAGTGGGTAGTTGTCTTTCAAGGAAGCAACATTCAAATTTCTAAAATCAACACACAACCTAATATCCCCATTTTTCTTTCTTACAAGTACAAGGTTGAAGACCCAAGATGAATGCCTAATGGGCTTAATGATCCCAGCATCCCTTAATTTGGCAAGCTCCTCATGTATTTTGGGTTGCAAGGTTGGATTAATCGGCCTCTGTCTCTGCCTGAATGGATTCATATCTAGCTTTAATGGGATTTCATGCTAGAAAATATTCTCCCTATATGCTTTAAGGTCATCATACGACAAGGAAAAGACATGTTTGTACTTTCTAAGTAGGGGAATCAACATGTTTCTAACATGAGGCTTTATTTTCTTTCCAATATAAAAAATTTTAGGAGCACTTTTTGTTCCCAAATTTATTTCTTCTAAATTTTCCTTATGAGAAGGTGTCTGCTTAGCGCTTGACCTATCAAGACTATCAAAAACCCTCTCAAATGCAACCAAGCCTTGAGGAATGGTATTTTTTCCAACTAAATTATATCATTCCCGAATAGGGTCTCTTTTCCATCAACTTCAGTTACAAGTGAGCCAAAGTCAATTTCCTGGCTCTCATATTGATCAGTAAAATGCAAAAACCTCAAGATATCAGTGGCATCATCAAATACCTCCAGTTATAAATATTATCTGGTACAAAAGGCCTAATTTGTATTTCTATTTTTGAAATACCATAAAAAATGACATCATCTAATTTAACAACTAAGTTGGCCAATAAGTCAGCCCTATTATTCTACCCCCTCTCGATCCATTCAATGCCAAAAGCATCAAAGGGCTCAATAGTATCCCATACTACATTTCTATATTGCCTAAGTCTTTTATCCATAGCTACAAAACAAGATCTAATCTGGGAGACAACCAACTCAGAGTCCCCCAATACTTTTAATTCCTTTATACCATGTTTTGAAGCTAACTTTAGACTAAGTAGGAGAGCCTCACACTCAACAACATTATTAGTACAAGAAAATTGTAGCAAAAAAGAGTACTTGAATGTTTTACCTTGACAGGAAGTGAAAATGATTCCTACTCTTGAGCCGTATTTGGAACATGCTCCATCAAATTACATTGTCCACAAGTCATCTTATGATGATTCATTCAACACTTCCTTATCAATGGGCGCAAGGTGGACTTATCCTTCTAATTTATCCTCCTCAACATGAAATTTTTCCAAATTTGTCTCCACAAAATTTATTCTAACAAGCTCCAATGGCTCTTCCATCTCCTCAATCATGTGAGGGGATCTCTTTTCCCTATTAGATTTAACATCCTCCTTCTCAATAGAGAATGTAGCAAAAGATAAGTCACACTGTATCCTCTTGCCCATGGAAGCACTCCAAGGCCGAGATAACAACATCCCATAAGTAGGTGGGATATCCACCACTATAATACTCATGTGTAACTCCTTCTCAGGGAACACAACAAGTCTATATGTAACATCATTTATAATCCCTATAATAGGCACTTCTCAAGAATCCATTACATAGCACTTACCATATGTACTATATAATTTCAAGCCCATTGCATGCATTATCTTCACCGACATTACATTATTAGAAGCTCCTGAATCAATCATACAATTTATTAGCATTTTTCCATCAATATTAAAACCCAAGAAGAATAGATTCACATAATTTTGGTTAGTCCTGATGGTAGTTCCTAGAAATATTTGAGGGATATCAATAGTCACTTCCTCCACAATACCTTTCTTTTCTTGATCCTTATTTGACTCAGCTTGATCAGTCATTACCTTACCCCCTTTACTTGTAGGAATTCTATTAATAAGTGCAACAATTTTATCCTTATGTTCATCTATCCGCATCATTTCCAAAAATGGATAGTAACCTTGACTTGGGAAAGTACTTGAAACATGTCTACTACAGTATATTTTAGTAATTAAGGAAAAATCATAGCCTCAAATATTACCTTCTCATTTCATCTTGGATTTTTATCCATATGAAAGTGTTGATCATTTACCTTAACATTTTGGGAGGTAGCTTCACTATTCACCTTGGTTTTATCTACTTTCTTTTCCCAAATCATAGGTTCCCTTATTTCCTTGGGCTTTGGATCTATATTCTTTGCCTCCACCTTGGTAGCTGCCCCAATTGCATCCTTCTCCTTTAGAAACAAGTTGCAAGGTTTGGCTGAATCCCCTAGAACAGTTTTGTTTCTTAACTATATATTTTTTCTTGCCCAAGAAAATGCATACTATTCAATCTCCTCATCAGATGGTCTTCTCATAACAATGTTATCTATCTCAAATTCATTCACAAAACAATCATCATCATCTTCTTTATTTGAAAACACTTGTTGGTGATGTACATCATTTTGTTGTCTTTGGAGATCAACATCTCTTCCACATGGCTCATCATTTGAAGAATAATCCTCATAAGCCAGATTAGCTAGACCTAGCAAGATATTAGGCATTGTATCCTAATCATGGAGAGACTGAGCATCTCCCTGGTCACCTTGAGATTCCACCACTGATTGAGCCACTACACACTGTTGCGAAGAATGTTGCATCTCACACACCTCACACCATGGTAAATTTTTTGTTACATTTGCAGAGTGCTTCTATAGGGGATTAGGTAGAATTTAATTATTTCTCTTATTTCCCTGTATGGGCTTCCCAGTATTCCAGTTAGTGTTATAAGGATAATCTTGCAGCATGGGAGGCCTTCCATTCCTTTGGAAATGGGGCTTGTCATTCTTTGCTTTCTTTTGTAGCAGGGTAAGGACCTGATCTATCTTTTCATCAACAACCGTGGATTTTCCAACCTTCTCGGTTTGGTTTCTTGTACCCTTAGAAGCTTTGGAATCTTCCCTTCTTCCATCTTTCCCAGAAGCTCTTCTATTATTTTCAATATTTACTACCATCTTATATGCCTATCTCAAATTATGTGGATCTTTATCTCTCAGTAGATAACACATTTTAACATCATTAGAATTACAATATACAACTAGGCACACATTTTCATTAGGCCTTAAATATGCAGGAACTCTTTTCATAGGTTTCGTAAAGCATGCATTAAACTCAGTAACTAGTTCATTAAATCCCTTGGTGATATTATTGAAATCATTCAATTTGAACCTAGGGTCACTCTGATCTCTGTATTGCTCCCTAAAAACCATGTAAAATGTATCTCTAGAATCAATACTAGTATCTGGTAATTCTCTATACCAATCTCTTGCATCCTCAACCAACGATTGCATGAAATATTTCATTGCTACATCATCATCCCATAATTCCAAATCTTCAACAAAACTTTGGAAAACTTTCAAATGATCTTCCCCACTAAAAGCATTATTACCAGTAAACTTTAGGAGATGTTTGTGTGCATTATATGAGACTGGATTGGGATACCCCTAAATGTTGTCAAAACACAATTGTCTATATCTATCAACATGGGTTGCTCCCCTAGCATGTCCATTTCAGTGGGTATCTTGATGCTCAATATACTTCTTATCACCTCCCTTCGTATCCTTTCCATTACCACCATCTTTTCTATTTCTACCACTACCTCCTTCCTCATCCTCTGAGTAGGAATTTCCATTCTTATGACCACCTCCACTTCCACCACCTTTGTTACCACTGCCACCCCCTTTTGGGGTCTTCTTTTTAGAACACTTACTTAACGACTCATTTTCACTTTTTCATGAACCAGAGGCCTCAAGGGTAGGTGTAGAAATCTTTAGGAAAGCTATCTTTCTTGCCATCTCAGCATTGGAAACCTCTATTTCTACCTTCCTCAATTCTTCATGTAATTGATCATTTATCAATTACAGTCTTAGGAGTTCAAGATTTGGAGGGGCATCTAATGATTCAGGATCAATTTTGACCCCTTTGTTAGCAATAATAGTGGTCTCAACATTGCTCTTAGAATTAAAGAAATCGTGGGAAATTTTCTTAGATTGATCAATAGGGGCCTTCCCATGATCCACAAAGGTTTCCTTCTTGGATCTAGCAAATGGGTGAGAGGCCTTAGTAGAGGGGATAGAAGAAGTATATGTAGTTGTAGTAGAGGTCCCCATAGAAAATATTTCTTTAGGCACCTCAGGGACCCTTTTAGTAGTTTCCTTAGCTAAGTAGCATATTCTCTCATTTATTCCACCTTTTGCCTCTGAGCATTTCTCTCGAGCTACTTGGCTCGAACTATTTCTAGATCCTCATTTGTTTTATTTTCCCTACTATCCTCGGCCTCCTGCAACCTCTTTTCTTCTTCAATCAAGGCTTGCATATCCTTATCTATATCAATATCATTTTCGAGGATATCTCCTACCTCAATTAGGGTAGGAGTATAATAAGGTTGATCTGCCTGATATTCCTCCTGAAGAAAAGGTGCCTCCTCTTCCAGAGAAGCTCCTCACGGTTTGAAATTTTGTCCAATAAAAACAAACATAGCACCAGGTGTCATGGCCTTTGGGAACTATTTATCTTGTTCCCATAAACCCCATCTTTCTTCCTCTCTAGACAAATCATGGTCAACCTCACGAGTATTTTCAATAGGAAAACTACCATAATCCACATAAAATACAACAACTTCATAAGATTCTCCACTAATAAAAGCACTATTTACCTCAACATTTAAAGTGGGAGATGAAACAACAGGAGATGAAACCGACTTACCTAGTGTATCATTTACTTTCACCCATCTTTTGTCCTTTCCAAGTTCGAGTTCTAGCATTGGATTTGGGTTCTTCTTTGAATAGATTATAGTCTTCTTCATGGCTTTTGGTGCACGAGGTTCTTCCTTTGAACATTTCTTTTGGTAAGTTATATGAATATTTGTGTTTGAGATATCAGAGTCACCACCCAAGATGTTGGGAATTATGAAGTGATTGCACTTTGCTTTTGCACTCATGACTTTTGATAAGATCCTAAGCATTAACCGACACACTAACAAAGAACAAATGGAGACTAGACTCATGTACTATACATGACAAATATACTCACAATTTAAATAAATTTTTCTCAAATAGAGAAGAATGTCATGACAAGTGACTCTGACAGTACCAGATTTGCACTAGAGACTTTGAATTTGATAGGTTCCCAATAGAGTTTCCATTCTATTGGTGTTTTTTATTACAACCCAAGCGGACTTTTTGAAAGCTCCTATGAACTTGCCACGTTCAATGATAAAATCTAAGGAAGCAATTGGCCAACTCAATGAGAAGAAGAAATTGTGCTAATTCTCCTACACTTCGGGCTCTGTAAGACCCAAGGGGTGATACCTATAATGTGCTTATCATATACAACTTAAACAACCTTAAATGCTCATTGTAGAGTAACAAATAGATTCCCCATTGACACTAAAAGGATGAAATTCTTCAAGAAATTGGCAATTCCTTCAAAGACTCAAGTCCTATTAGCAGAGAATCATAAATACAATTAAGATAGGTTGATAAGAAATACTTGAATTAATGTTCTAAAATTACATCCAAAGACATGAGAAACATAACCATGATTTGGGTACCAGTGCCATATCTTAAAGCATGGAGTCAAAATAAGAAAGAACTGAACTACAGGGAAAATTTCATCTTAAACAGCTATAATCTATATGAATTGCCTTACAATCAATGCATCTACATTGAGAATCTATTACTACTTATAAATCCATTTGCTAACCTGCATGAAATCACACAATAACTGAAGCATTTAACTGATCCTTTGAACCAAAGCCATCATTAAAGTATAATTCACAATAAAGAACAATGAAAATCAATGAAACTAGTCTTTGACCAATATTTAATTAATAATTCATGCAAGATATCACAATTGGAGAGAAAATAGATTCAAGAGGTTTCATATTCAATACAAAAATTCCTAAGAACCCCATAATTGACCAAGTTCCTCTATCTGACTCTAAACTTTAAGACAAGGACTCCAAATTCATACTCTCTGTATTAAAAAATTCTACTCTCTCAAATCTCGACTTCAACAAAAGACCCTGTAGCTGAGCCCAAAATTCCCTTTTATAGAATAAGGGATCAAAACAAGCCTTAGGTTGGAAGATACACATGTCCACTTTCTATTGGACCACAATTCCCTCATAAAGTTATATTTTCATTTTGCAACTAGAGGGAAAATACATAAGACAAAAGTAATCATCAATTGTTGTGGAGAAGAAAACTTGCCTTCCAAAAGGCACTTCATTCACATCAAATGCATCTTTAACCGTTACAACAATTTATTCTACCTCAGCAAGTATCCTCATCAATAACTTGCACCCAAATCTGGGAGAAGTATGTGTATTTTCAAATGTAACTTATGAGGCTAGACCTATATTATACTTGACCAAGTCATATTTCTTGACCCGGGTGCTCATATTTCAAATTCATTAGTGAACGCCTTTTTCCATAATTTAAATTCCTCCTTAGATGGCCACTTGAAAGAAATAACCTGATTAATTTGTATCCTTGTTTCTGTTTGTTATGTGCTGCAACAATATTTTATTTCCTAAAACACATTGGCCTTTAAATTATAAAGTGAATATTAAATTTGCTTTACCCCTATCCTTTGTTTATTGACAGGCTCGTCATGCCCTCATCCTCATTGTCAATGTTACCCATGTCATTATAACTGGGTCCCACTATGGAATGTTGCCTTCTCATCATTGTGTCGGGGGAAAAAGCCCTTAGATGTTGCTGATGATGTTCACTCACATCGCTAAGGCTTCCATAATCCACCTAGGGTTCATACTCACCTAGCCATCCATATGTCAACACTTCCACCAAGGCATAGGTACTTTGCTTGTGTAATTTTGAAGAATCAAGAAGGGAACCTACAATATTCACACCATGCTCCTGGAAAGACATTTAATCAAAGATCTATTTGATCTCCACCATTTACTGTTGCCAATACTATTCACATTTTTTCCTGTCGTCCCCACGTGGCGTCTTATCAGGGCTTCCTTTTGGGATGCTCCTTTTCTTTTTGTCGGGCTCTACTTGCTTGTTGTGTGGCCCATGCTCGACATCGATGTCCATGCATCACTATTCCACACACCACTCAGGAATTTTATGAAAACCTTGCGAGGTAAGCTCAGAATGGTCTAGATTTGACTATATCATCTTCATCTAATGGTTACAAAGCCTGCACATGCAATAATTGTTAATCATAAAATGGTGACTGACTAGGTGAATGAAAACATGACCGTCGAGGTATAATCTTTAAACATTTATCTAAAATTATAACATTTATCAACCCAATATGTGGATAAAATTTAAATAGAGTCCGGACCAATAAAAACTAATAAGGTAGGTAAAAGAGGGTCGGTAACACAAATGACTAACAAGGCTCAGACCATAATTTATGCAACTGATAACCCATAACAACAGGTCAATGCACGAATAGAACAACCAAAGCCATGAGAAGACCAAAAGACAAAATTTGTGGGTAAAACCCAAAACCCCAAGACCTACCCAAGGGTGCCAAGCACAAAGACACAGGAATACACATATATGGAAAAAATATAAAGGCTCCATCAAGCTTCTCAATCTCAACCTTAACCAACAGGGCTATCTTAGGGTCCATCTTTTGAATCTTTTGTCTAAAATTTTTAGCATTTCCAGTGAGGACTATTTTGTGTGTGACAATCTTAGGGTCAATTCTTGGCATATCCGAATAAGTCCAAGCAAATATTTTGGGAAATTCATGAAGTAAAGTTACATGGTCCTCTTGTTCTTCATCATCAAGGCACTTTCCTATCTTAATTAATTTTTCTCCATTGTTAATATGCATCGATATATCCATGGTATCTCCCAAATGAAGTTCATTTTGTTTCGTAAATTCACGGTTGTATTCTTCTTTGTTCATGTCAATCTCATTAGTTTTCTCTTCTTCAACTTTTTGCTTAGTACTAATCATAGCACATGTAACCCATTTCTTTTTAGGAGGATTAAATGGGTTGTCATGAATTCCTAGCATTTATTTCAAGGCTTCACATCTTTGAAAAACTCCAATGATGCTTCACAAGTTGTATCAATCAACTCTAGATGCTTCAACGTGAGAGTCGTTTTATGATTACACATGATGGTATTGATGTTTAGTGAGGGCCTTTTCATTGCTTGTGTGATATTAGAAGGATAATATCCCAAACCACTTTTTGTTTCTTGTGTATTGGGCTCTATACCAACACAAATACCTTTTTCTTTCTTTCCACATCCTTTTCCACTATAACCAAGCTGTTTCATGAACTCATAGCCTTTCCCATAAAGTCTTTCCATTTCTTTCGGGTTTGGTGGTTGTTGATAATCCATCTCATCAAATTTTGACGTACAACTTGTGTCTTCTTCTAGAGTATATGAGGTAGATGCTTGTGATTTTTCTTCCAAATTTTATGTTGAAATTACCATTGGTTGTTTTCTCTTGTCATCTTCTTTACTTGTGATTATGTGTTCTCCCATAAATGAGGGTGTGAACTCTAAGGAACCCTAATCATCATCCAATAATTTTGACACTGTTTCCATCTCTTGTCTTTATTCTTTCATAGGTTTTTATGTTCGATGATGGGATTAATGTGTTTAGAGGACTTTCCATTCCTTTTTCAACTTGTAAGAAACTTTTAGGCTCAGGTCTATTTCAACTTGGTATACTTTGTTGTTATAGACATACTTCATGATACGATGAAGAGTTGAAGGCACCACATGCATCTCATGAATCTAAGGTCTTCGTAAAAGAAGATTATATGAAAGATCATTAGGCATAACATGAATAGTATTTTGTAAGGTTGCCTTTCCAACTATAATAGGTAAATTAATCACACCAAGCAGTTTCTTTCCTACATTGTCAAATCCTCGAATCAACAAGGAATCGGGTTCAATCTTTTATTTATCCACACTAAGTCTATCTAAAATATTCACATTACACACATTAAAGGTAGAGCCATTGTCAACAAGGGTTATTTTTATTCATGTTCTATTGAATATGTCTGTTATCATGAAAGTATCATGTTTCTTTCTCATCTCCAAGGGAGGTAGCTCATGTTGGTGAAAATTAATTTCCACATTAACTATATGCATTCCTTGAATTAGAGTCACCAAATCACTTGCATTTGTATTAGAGGGGATCAAAAATTGTTGTAAGGTTGTTTGAAGCATAGTGTGATAATTATGAGAGTTTTGAATTAGGTCCCATATGGATATCTTTGCAGGAGTATTCTTAAGTTGTTCAACAAGATCATACTCCTTCCCACTATGTGAAGGAAAATATGGAGCACTAGGCAAGATGGGATTAGGAAAAGGTAAAGGTGTTGTATTTGGTTGTTTTGGTTGTAGATTGTTTCTAGCGTTATATGTATGAGCAATGGTATTATGACTTGATTGCTGAATTTTATTTTTTTTAGGTGGTTCAAGGGTGTAAACAGGTTTGTTTTGAGTTTGAGGTTTGTGTGAAGGTGGTTAAAGGATAAGTTGAGTTTAAATCACATTAACATCTATTGGTTTTGGTTTGTCATGACAAGCCTTAGTGGATGAACCTTGTGAGATGAACTCCTCAAGGGATTTATCTAATATGTCAAAGTCATGACTAATAAAAGGCCTGAGGGTTAGGTTAAATTGGAAAAAGAGATTTGACATAGTCAAATAACTATACTTTCTCCAAGCGTTTCATCTATTTATAGGTGTTTTTTGTTTTGTTTTTTAACAAATGCCAAATGTAATTTAATCTATTTGAACTATGAAAAAATGTTGAAAATGAAAAGTGCAAAAGTGTAATTCTATCCACAATTAAAATGAATGTAAACTATGCTAATTCTAATGATTTGAATTTAACAGAAGCTATACTAAAACAAAAAATTATCAACAACAAAAAAAAGCTCAGAAACAAGGAATTTAGTTATGTAAAATGCAGTTTAAAATCTGCACTAGGACTAATTCTAATGATTGGATTTTTATGCTTTTTAGTTTGTATGATCTGTAGAATAAATGAAAATGTAGATTTCAGATGATTTTTAATGATTTGAGATGCAAAAAATGTAACCTATATGCACTTTCACTAATGCAAAATACAATGCAATGTTAATGCAAGCTAAATCTAGGATGATGATGCACTCCAAATTAGAATTATGATGTTCTAAGTGCAGGTTCACCAAAATGAAACACCAAAAAATGGATTTTCTACTTATGGTTTAGGACATAGAGAAAACACATTCTCCAATCATTCCATTGAAGGAAAACCCTAGAGATCTCAATCTAAAGTATGGAAAGGAGAAATAGATCTTACAATAGGGTTTTCCTAAGGTTTGATTATAAACTAAAGAGAGCTTCACCACCAAGCTAGGGCTTGGAAAGAATAATAAAATGAAAAACCTAATGCAATTCAATCTTTCACTAAATGGCCTAGAAAAGTATGTAAAATAGAACAAAGAGCTGTACGATGAAATTTGTGCACCTGGAAACCTGAAGAATACTGGATGAAGCTCTAGAATGCTAAAAACACTAAAATTTTGGCACACTGGGACTCATACACTAGTCTAGGTGTATCAGTCCTAGATCATGGTTTTTGGTCTGGAATAGGTTTCTGACAGTGTAGATTTTAGATCTACAAAAAACTATTTGTTTTTCCTATAGTGGGACTCATAGGCCACTTCTTTTGTATTAGTCTCGTTCCACTTTTTTGGGAATTCAAAGTTTAGATCTATGCTCCAATCTCTTCTCTTCCTTTCCAAATTGATTTTTGGATCCAAACCTATAAAAATACATGCAAAAAAGAATATAAAGTTGATTTTCTTATGGGGGTTTTCCTTGGTCAAACCCCTAGTTTGGTAATTAAATCTTGATAGAAACAATGAATCATGAATGTAAATAGGAATGTGAACCCTAACCTTAAGTGTGTCTAAGATTAGTAAATCTGAAATGCAATGCAACCCTATTCTAATATGCTAGAATGAGATGCATGAATGAAACATGAAGATGAATGACTCACTTTGAGAGATCTCTAATCACCCAAATGAGCCCTAATAATGCATGTACCTTCCTTAGGATGAAAGTAGAGTGATAATGGAGGATAAAATCACTTAGGAAATAATTGAATAGGCTTGTCTTGATGGCTAGTTGCATCTCCCCAACCTAGAATCCATCATGATTCACCATAGACAACCATAATAACCCCTTGAAAATGATAGATCTTGGATGAAAGTGAGCTTGAATACTTGCAAAAACACTATAATGCTACTATAAGGCTTCAAATTTGTCGATTACTTGCTTTAGAATTCTCTTGTGAAGAATACTTGAGTGCTCTTGAATGCTTGTATCTTGAAATTGCTCTTCTAAATTGTTTCTTATCTTGAAAAATAAATTTATAAGATTTTTTATATAGCCAATACTCCTAATTTACCATTATTTAGATCTCAAAAGCTGATATCAACCAAAAATTTGAATTAAAAAGTTGAATTTCCCACTCAAACCCTAAAAAGGCCCCAAATGGGACTCATACGCCACTCCTGGCATATGGGTCCCACTTAGGGGGACTCATATGCCCAAGGTGGCATATGAGTCTTACCTTAGATTTTTGGGGTGGGTTGTTAGAATTTTTTATGTTTTTATGGATTTTGTCAGGTTTTTAGTTGAAATAAGCCTCGAGATCTGAAATAAAGGGTCTTAGGGACCTATTAATGATGAATTAAATGGTATTTAATGAAAGGGTACCAAGATGGGTACAAATTAAGCAAGGTATTGTACTATCTCCAAGAAGGGAGTACAATTTCCATTGCCACAATCTCATACTACCTTATATTTGTTTCCATCCATACGTTAATTGTTAATTTTTTTTCTTATAGGCTAAAGGTGTTCAAAGTGCAAAGAACAAAGCACAACCTCTCTAGAAATATGTTGTTTCACGTTCATCATCTGTAAGGGTTTGTGGAATTGGAATCACCCCTCTAGAAATACACAACCCAAAGAAATGTGTCATATATTATGCAGGCATCAATTGCAAAGAATAGGTAGTATAGGATATGATGAGATAGGCTCACAATACTCATTGTACATTTTGTAGGTTTCATTATTTGATTATTGAACAATTATGGTGTAGACATACAATATTTTCATATGCTTGAACACTATGTTGATATACATTTCGTATGACAATTTCCATGGCCCTCTATAATTACATTATCAACAATGTGAAATGATGATAGACAATTCCAGCCGAAGTGTTATTGTTTATGGTAGCTTTCTTATAAATGAAAAAGATAAGTTGACATGTAAATCATTTGACCTCAAAAAATTTGAATATAGCAGTCAATAGTATTCAATATAGTAATTGCATACATGGTATTCAAAAGAGTATAGCATTAAATTTTATGTGTATGTATATGTATGTACCTATGTGGGAAACTATTGGAATTGTTGGGAAACACACTTTCCCCTGTTAGTTATTTCCTTATGAAAAGTTAGTGTTTCTGTTAGAATTGGCTATGGATGCCAAGATCTATGGACCAAATGGAAAGCACAAAGAAGAGAGAAAATAATGTGACAAGAATAAACTGTATTCAATGTCAATATGATATGATTCAATGTGTGTGTGTACAAATGTAGTAGAGACCCCTTGGTTAAATAGCCAAGGTGAGAACATAGGAGTGCATAAGATTATGACAAGTGTCGTAATATTATGACATGAGACAACAATGAAAAGTTATCACTCCACCTAAAGTGGAAAGAGATAATGTGATAACCACCACAAATAGTGGATCTCCCACAAAAGGTGGAAACCTTATCACATGATATGTCCATGAAAGGTGGAGGTGATAAAGTAATAAGAAGATAAGTCCACCAAAGGTGGAAACTCTCCAACAACTCCTATGTGGTCCCTAAGTAAACTTAACTAAGGTGTAATTATGACCTAATACAAGGTACAAAATATTTAATTACACCAACACCCCCCCTTAAGTGCAACTTAGGGAGAATGTACACAAATGCAAACAATGCAAGATGGGTCCTCGCAACTGGGCCATGTTAGGTACCCATGTACAAATGCAATACAATCTCTCACAAATAGAGAAAAGGAGAAAACCTAGTGGGAAAAAACTCCTCCCCAAAAGAGAGATAAAATACAAAATAGAAATGCTCTCAATGATGCATGAGAAGGTAAAAAACCCATGTGAGGAAAAAGACCCCCCCATAAGAGAGACAAGGCAGCCCCCCCTCAATGTTGAGTCTCCTGCAATGATGGTAGAACCTCGACATTGAATGTTGAAGATGATCCAATCTTGCCAAACAACATTCCTCCCGTTAGGAAGAAACAAAACCAAGAATGTATGCAGGATGAATGATGTCTCTGAATGATGCTCAAGTGTCTCCACGTCAATGCCAAAAGCTGACACACTCCAAACAGGCGTTCTGGGCCACACTGCTGAAGAGGACAATCCAACATCTAGTAGAGATGAATGTAGAACATGATCCAAAGACAAGGATATCCCCTCTAAAGACAAAGAAGCCTCCTTCGAATGTTGTCCAAACGTATCCACACTCACGCCAAGCTACAAAGAATGATCATGTAGAGAATGAACAAGAGGGTCAGAGTGTTCCCTCACAACAAATGAAGAAGGAGAATCTTCATCAAAGAGAAGATGAATGTCATCAATGATGTCCCCTAAATCTGCAAGACGAGAGTCCACAAACAAGTCTGAAATACCTATCAAGAAGCCATCCGAAGTAGCCATATCTGGAAGACAATGTATATCCTATTGCGCTGAATCACAAGCATCATCAAATACAACAGTAGATGGAGGAGATGAAATGCATGGCTCAAGTATTGGATCTGATGTGAGAAGTCCCAAGTTCAAGTAGCCAAATGTCTCCTCTAAATTATGGTTCACACTAGAAGTGTGATCAACAGTCGAAGGAAAAATGTCACCATCAGAAGAAAAATCTGCAAAGGTATACAACCGAGATGAATGATCAACCACCCTAGTAGCAATGATCTCTCTACTCTCCAAGTCCCGAATGATGACTGAATCAGGGGAGAACTCCACAATTCTCCCATCTCCACCATGTGTAATTTGATATATGGAAAGAAGATTATTTGTCAAATGAGGAACACACAAAACATCCTAGAAAGTATTGTCCCCAAAACTAATAGATCCCTTCCCAATTACACTCATGTATGTATTGTTTCCCATCAAGATAGGAGACATAGAACAAGGCTGAAATGAAGAGAATATAGTTTGTGAAGATGCCATATGATGTGATGCTCCTGAATCTAGAAGCCATCTACTTGATCCTAGACTTGAATAAGCACAAAGAGCTTGACCTTGATTTCCTAATGTAGATGAAAAATCAGCAAGCAATTTTCCCTTAGACTATTTTGAAGAAGAAGGAGAAGAAGATTTTGTCATTCTAGAAGGCAAACCAATTTGATGTCTTTTGAGAAGATTTTTCAACTCATCAATATCCTTCTTATAACAATAATGTTCTTCATGTCCATCCTTCTTGCAATATGCACAAAAGGACCTCTCCTTCTTAGATGATTTCTCTTTTGAAAATGAATCTTTATGTTCTTTTGTGGATTGTGTGTTCTTTTTAGGCTTGTTCTTTTTCTTTTATTTTCCACTTGAATACTTCTCATCTTTTGTAAGCAAGGCATGTGATTTTGAAGACTTCAAAGTACCCATTTGAATAAGCTTATTTTGCTCTCGAATCAAAAGATCTGTGAGAGCCTCAAAAGATGGTGATGTGAAGTTGTCGATTGCCAATTGTTCAGTCTGAAAACTTGAAACAAAGGCTGCATACTCAGCTAGAAGCTTGTCCAACAAGTTAAATAACAATTGATCATCCTCTTTCTCAATACCACAATCTTTTAGTTGTGCTCTTAGCTCATTTTATTTAGTGACATAATCTTGAATAGTGTCAAAATTCTTAGGATCAAGGCTTAGGAGATCATTTTCAAGTTTGTATCCCTTAACCTTATCAGCCTTGTCATACAAAGTAGCAAGCTTCATTGGCTGTAGTACATTTATCAACATGAAAAATGAGATCATTTGAAATGAACTTTATTAGTGTACCCAATTCCATAGAAGTTTTAGTGAGCCAATCCATATATGCGGTTGGATCTGCCTTAGGATCCGTAGTTGCAGTTATGGTTCCATCAATGTAGTAAATTAAATCTTTTTCCATCAGTTTACTCCATGCACGTACTTTCCATGTAGCATAATTATGTGCAGTTAAGAGTGGAACTTTAGATGAACCCGTGATGGAATGCAAGAGCACAAAATAGCCACAATCACACAAGAGACACCCCCCCCCCCCCAAATTCACTCAATCAAGAGACCCCCCAAAGAAATATCTAATTTGGCACTTTATGAGTAGTGCATTTACAATTGCCACTGCCAAAAATAACAAAGTGGACTTTGATCTTGGTACATGCAAATTGCCAAAATAGGCCACAAATTCAAGTACAATTTTTGGTATAAAATGAGATCAATTTGATCATACCACTAAAAATTAAACAAAAAATTATGCACTTTAAAAAAAAAATAGCACTCAAAAATGTTACCGTAGGAGCAAGTTATGAGCTCCCAAAGTTCCCAAAATGAGGACAAAGCAGCATCACTTGTGAGAATCTGAAATTTCTGGAAAAACCAGAAGCCAAAACCAAAAACTAATTGCACCACTATGAAAATTGTGAAAAATTAGCCCAAATAAAAAAAAATTGCTCGAAGAAAGGAGCCAAAATGACTGAGTTATGGAGCTTCAAAGTTGAACTCCAAAAATGAAAAGCTCACTGGAGAGGGGGTAGAAATTTTCAATTGAGTGCTGATGTCATGCTAACTGAATGATGACATCAGAAAAATACTGTGTTAAATTTTATGGCCTAGGGCTTGTCAAAGTCGTCGTTGCCAAAAAAATTTTGTGGATGCCAAAATATGCTCTGACTACTCGGAATCTTTCGCCGGATTTTTCTACCGCCGGGTATTTGCCAGCCAACCGGTTGTTGATCGCTGGATTTTAAACGCCCATGGTAGATGGGGGTAGTGGGGGTCATGTGGCCTCTGCCAGTCAGCTGGTACCTGCGGGTGAGTACACCTGCAATTGTAGGTACAATTTGCAATATTTAGACTTAAAATAATTTTGATTTTTTGATTTTCAAATCAAAATTTTACAATAAAGTTTTTCAAAAAAACCACGGATGTTTTTTTTTAATTTTTCTAAAAAAAATTTCAAAAGAATTTCAGTGAAAATATTTTTTTTTTCAGAAAATCATACCGCGTGTCATAATGACGATCTGAGGGGCTGTACGGCTCTTCGGGCAATTTTTTTTTGTCTCACCGGATGACTTGCTCCAAAATGGACAAATGGACAGTTGATCTTAGGGTTTTTGGCCTTTCTGGACACAATGGTAGGGTCGGATTTGACCCAAAATGCTCCAAAAATGCAGCTACCTTCTGGATCAAGCAACCACAATGCAGTTTTAAACCCTCATAGATTTGGCCTCATATGTCTGATTTGGACAAAACCATAGGGAGAATCAACTTTGTCAAACCTTCCAGACGCAATGTTGAGCTCAGATTTGCTCCAACAAGCTTTGATATAAACCTTCAATAAAGAGCCAAAAATGGAACCTCCCCAAATCTGGCACCTCTCTTGATAAAAAGACTCTCTAATGGCATCCAATCCGCTCTGATACAATGTTAGAATTGGCTATGGATGCCAAGATCTATGGACCAAATGGAAAGCACAAAGAAGAGAGAAAATAATGTGACAAGAATAAACTGTATTCAATGTTAATATGATATGATTCAATGTGTGTGTGTACAAATGTAGTAGAGGCCCCTTGGTTATATAGCCAAGGTGATAACATAGGAGTGCATAAGATTATGACAAGTGTCATAATCTTATGACATGAGACAACAATGAAAAGCTATCGCACCACCTAAAGTGGAAAGAGATAGTGTGATAACCACCACAAATAGTGGATCTCCCACAAAAGGTGGAAACCTAATCACATGATATGTCCATGAAAGGTGGAGATGATAAAGGAATAAGAAGATAAGTCTACCAAAGGTGGAAATTCTCCAACAACTCCTATGTGGTCCCTAAGTAAACTTAACTAAGGTGTAATTATGACCTAAGACAAGGTACAAAATATTTAATTACACCAACAGTTTCCTTACGACCAAAACTTTAATGAAGTCCACTTTCAAAGTTTAGAACAACTGTTTGGTACAGTAAAAATGGCATTTCCCTTTTTCCATCTGATTGGAAGAGATAAAATGGTCAAATTGTTTGTAATGTTGGAACATGCAGTTGACTCCGAAATCCATTCACTTGAGACTAAGATCCATGCATTTGATATTTTTCCATGCATTTGACTAATGACAGAGGGTGCACTTGAAGTTTTTATATGAATTTTACCTCTATCAGAGGACCCACTTGTTGTTTTTCTTGCGCTTTTTCTTTGTCAAATCTGTATTCGAGATCTTCTAACTGGAATTTAATTTTTTCACTAATGAATGCTTGATTTTGGATGTGTGAAAATTATTAACACTTGTGGATGCAATATTTGAGAAACACTAACATGTTTGATCTAGGGAAGATAAATGGTCAAAGAATTCCAGATTTACAAATCTTTTCAAAGCTAGGAATATTTAATTTTGGTGCATAAAAAGAATAAACACATTTGTTTTTAGAGTTCTCCTAAAATGAACCATTTCAATGCTTTCTAAAGTAGGAACCTTTATTTGGTGCTTAAGAAAAAATCTACAAATAAAAACATTTGTTTTTTAGTGCTCTAAAATGAACCACTTCAATGCTTTCTAAAATAAGAATCTCTATTTGGTGCTTAAAGGAACAACACAAATGAACACTTCATTGTTGGTGCTCGTAAAAATGAACCATTTCAATTTTTTTCTAAATTAGGAATCATCATTTGGTGCTTAAAAAGAATAACAAATATTTAATTTGGTGCTCTAAAAAGTTTTAAATTTCAAAGTAACACATGAATACTTGATTTCTATTTAAATGACCAAAGAAAATTTTCTTTTGTTGATGTACACTCACATTTGGTTTTGTTGACCAATTAAGACCATGACCAATTTAGAGAAACTCAAGTTTTGGGCTTAAAAATGAACAAATCATCATTTATGTCTTACACCTTTGTTATGATATTGATTGATTTCTAGAACACTTCCATTGGATGCAATTAAGAATAATCAATTATTTCTTATTCACATATTTTTGGGGATAGCACCGCTCGAGGTGCTTAAAAAGAATCAAATTTCTATTAATTATATGCCATGGATTCAATGTTTTGCAAGCTAAAGTGTTTGTCTTCTCCCCTCACACCTTTTGATGATATTGGGTGAGAAAAAACATCTTAAGTTTTGTACTTTTATTTTCAAAAGAATACCTTAGAGAATGGGATTTCCTTGAGACACATCCCATGCTAGAGAACTCATTGCAGGGTCTCAAAGAACGTTTATTAGCAGGCTATATTAAAGGTTGAAAAATCATAGAAAAGTAGCTTCAGGTCATGTTGATAACAGACTACACCTAATAATATTCCTTAAGTGGAATGGGAATAGTTAAAGAGCATTAAGTGGACAGTAGGTGAGTGTCCAATTTCCATGTTTCACAGTTATTACTAAGAGCCAAAAATTTTAGAAGCTACCCTTTATCCAAAAACATTCTTTGAAAGTGGTGCATTGGAATTTACTTTTGAGAAGTTACTTGCCATATTTGAGTGCAGGCTCACGCCATAAGTTTCATTAAAAATCATCTCTTTAAGCATGAGGAAGGCCTACCAAAAATAATGGTTTATATCCCTAAGGTTGTAAATGTTTGTTCATGTTAAACTTTGTAAAAAAAATTAAAACAAAGTTGACATCAAAATTTATGCTTGATCTAAAATTAAAACATCCAAATAAACACTAAACATGATGGTTAAATCAAAAACCCTTTGACTTAGTGTATGCTTGTAAAAGAAGCCCTATATTTGCACTCTTTGAAATGATTTTCCTTAAAGGCTTCTGAATATTTAGGCTTTTGTTTCAAGTTGCATTGGTTTAAAGCAAACATTTGGGAACTATGGCTTGGGTGTCATGATTTCACAACTTAAAGCCATAGACACGAAGTTCAAACAAAGTCCATGATTTTTGAGTCAGTCAAACATTATTATATCACTTGCCATACTCCAAAAACCAAGAAATAGAGGAAAAAACCAACTTGAACTTGCAAAAATTTGGAGAAAGATTTCTCAAACTAGAAAAAAAACACATAGAGGCTTCCTTTGCATAAAATTCCAACACAATTGTCACATTTTCTATTGCAGTTTCCAAATATTCATTGCATTTCCTCTTTGTCTTAGAAACTTTACTAATGAAAATCAATTGCATTTGATAGAAACTTTGCACTTGATGCAGAACCCATGCACTTTCTCCTATTTTCTCACACTTTCTTTTGAGAAACTAGTGCACTGTCCAGGAATTTTCTCACCATTGCCAAAATAAATTTGCTTTTTCTAGAGTAATCCTTTCATTTGAATGAAACACATAGAATCCACACTTGCCATTCTAGCTCACACTTGCTTTTTGAAAACCCATGCACTTGAGAAACATTTTAGACCACACTTGATAAACCTAGTTTCTCTTGCTCGCAATTTTGCACCTTTTCCTAGAAACCAGTGCTATTGCTCTATCCTACTCAACAATTAGGAAAAAAATCAAAGTTGCTTCAAAATCCTTGTTAGAATGAAAAAAATGGAAAACCAGATAAGTCATATAGTCCTTCATCCATTATTTCCATCTTACTTGTTAGGAATAAAAATAAAAAATAACCATTGAGATAATTCATTCACCCAAACATCTAAGATATTAATAGTTACTTGAACCAAATAGCTAGTTAAGTAATATTTTTTGTAACATATCCTCTAGAAAAGGAAATGAAATATTGACCCTAGTCCTTCAACATTTTAATTTTCAAAAAGTAGCACCATTCCAAAAAAACAATCAAACCTTAGGCTCTTGAGCTTCATAGAAACCATCTCAAAACACCATTACACTTTATGACCATCTGGAAACTGATTTCTCTAGTTCAACAACCAAATCTTGTAGCACTAATCCTCCAACCTAGTCTCACACATATTGAAGGTGAACAAATTGATATAATTAGCAGTCTAAGAACCTTCATATTTGAGAAAAATGAAACACCCAACTAGTGGGGGAATGAAAAAAAAAAATAGAGGAAGAGGAAGAGGAAGAGAAAGTAGACCTAGTAGCCGAAAGACCCATGTTACCACCTCTTGCATGGTAATACATATACACCCCTCATGATCTATGGTAAGAGAAAAATACTTAAGCAAAAATCCATACTTCATCTTCCAAAAAACTACCCTACAAAAACGTGTGCCAAAGAGTACATTTGGAGAAGGTATCACACCCGTCAAAATACACTAGAACATTTCTATCTTTGATTCCCAATGGGCCAACCACCTTTGGATTTAATGCATAGAAAATACGAAAAAAAAATAAAAAATTATTTCCATTAAAACAAAAAATCCAAAAAGATAAAAAACTTTCATTGCATAGTTAGGAGTCATGAAAATGTTTGCAAAATATTTGGAGTTGTTTATGAAAACTACAAGATGACAACACGAGAAGAACATGGAATCAAACAAAAATAACCTTGGAATCCCACCGGAAAATACCACGAATGATGAAGGTGGTCCATGGGACTATAGACCAAACAACCTTGAAACACCCCAAAAGAGACCTATGTATAGAGACACATTCAATGTGGGAAATATACACACTGTCTCTTGCCAATTATTTCATCATAAAAAGTTTTTATTTCCTACGCTCTAAAAATGAAATGAAGTCCACTTTCAAATTTTAGAACAACTCTTTGGTAGAGTGAAAATGGCATATTTCCTTTTTTCCTGTGATTGGAACAAATAAATTGCTCACATTGTTTGCAGTATTGGAAAACACACTGTATCCTGTCATTTATTTTATCATGATTTTTTTTTATTTCCTACACTCCAATAATGAAATTAAGTCTACTTTCAAATTTTATAACTCTTTGGTAGAGTGAAAATGGCATATTTCCTTTTTTCATGTGATTGGAACAAATAAAATGCTCGCATTGTTTGTAGTGTTGGAAAACACGCTGTATCCTATCAATTATTTCATCATGAAAAGTTTTTATTTTCTACGCTCCAAAAATGTAATGAAGTCCACTTTCAAATTTTAGAACTATTTGGTTGAGTAAAAATGGCATTTCCTTTTTTCATGTCATTGGAACAAATAGAATGGTCACATTATTTGTAGTGTTGAAAAACACACTATCCCATGTCAATTAGTTTGTGATGAAAACTTTTTGTTTCATAGGCTCCAAAAATGTATGATTCTATATTGCATGGTTGTATCTTTTTTATTATGGTACATCTTACAAGGATGTAATGTAACTAGCATACCACATTATTTGAGTAGAAAGAGGATAGATGAATGAAAGGGATATGTGATATGGTTAAAATGGATCAATGACATATGTTGTCAAACTATGTAAAGCCCCGCCATGGAATCCTAGAGGACAACATATCAAAACTACAATAATGGCACAACAATTTTTTTTTCTAAGAATAATATCATGGAATTGTAAACCGTATCTAGCCTATAAGTTAAACTATACCTAAACATAGCCTATAAGTTAAACTAAGTCCTCTAAGGTTCCATGACTGCATTACTAACACAACTAATAACAAGAACTAAATATTGATCATAATGTAACTAACAATCAAGAGTTAATTTTAATCCATCACATTAAATAAATAAACATCATAAATTTCTATATTATAACATCAGATAAGTAACTATCAAAGATCACATAAATAAATCTACAAGTACATATATGAATTTCCTTTCCATGAGGGTACATCATTACATTGTTACAAGCTTACATAGAAATGATTCCTTGAATACATAGGAAGAATAATCCAAGATTACATTACATGATACAAATGAGATATAGGTTCAATACATAACAAAGTAACTATCTCTTCAAACTGGTAAACAATCTAGAATTCTGCTACATAAGTTACATCCTCCACACTCATGCACAACACCAAGGGAAACCCAATGGAGTAAAAAGCACAATCCAACCAACCGTGTGGAACCCTAAGGTCTAACCCTTGTGCTAGGAGATAAAAATAAGGTCCCACTACACCAAGCAGTCAAGAAGATAAAAGGCTAACACAAAAGACTAAAAATGGCTTCAACATAACTCAATACAATATAGCATCACATAATAGAGACACCTCTTCCAAAGGAACACACACAACAAAGGGGAACACATGACTAGGGAATGCTAGGTTGCATTAGGGAAGAGTGTCATTACATGGTCCTAGCATGGGTTACCCTGACAGTCTCTCACTAGATGTCGACCCTCATCTATGGTTACCTTGATAGTATCTCACTAGATGTTGGTGCCACAGGGTGACACATGTGGAACCAACATTCCTTTCATGAAAACAAGGAAGTTGATCTTACCAACCAGGCCTTCTCAACCCATCCTTAGCCTAAACAAGCATTACAGGCATGGGTGAGGCTACCAATTATCTTCTTTATGTGAAAATTACCCATCCCCCCAATTCATTAATTGAGTTATCACTAAATTAAGGAACTCTCCAATGGGTTACCCTAACAATCTCTCACTAGACGTCGACCCCCATTAAGAGCCACTCTCCCTACTTGCAACTAGGAGACCCTATACAACAAATAGGGTAAAGCCATCTTGCACATAAAATGGAATCACATAACACATATCTCAAGCAAGGCATGAACCATCTCACTCACCAATCACAACCATATTAATGAGTAAGCAGTGCAAGGCTAAAACCCTCTAGTACACAATCCAAGTATAAAATCAATCCATTCTCAGAATGAAATAATCATGAACCTAAACTCCAGCTAATTTCCCCAAACCTTTGGAAGTCTCTCAATCACTTAATTCTCAAAGCGGAAATAATTTTTTACTATTCTATAATATATATATTTAACTACATTATCCTTTAAATATGATAAAACATAATATTATATTATATATAAAATAGAACCGTATCTCTATTTAAGTACTATTCGATATAAAGCATTTCATCGATATATGTATCTATCGGTATATGTTAATTTTATTGTACATAATTAAGGAAAAAATTCTTAAAATTTGAGTCTTAACTATGCCTACATAGAAATCATGACTCCTTATGTGAAATAGATGTTTTATTCAATATACTTGGGACTCTTTTTCTAGACTATGTAATATATGAACTCATCTTAAAGAGTAAAATAAATAAATATTCAAGAACTTTTAAAAATGGACTGTCTTATAAGTAAGTAAATACTACCATATATTTTCATCGAATATCAAGTAAAATACAATGTATTTTCATCAAATAACCAACAAAATTAAATCGAACACCAGAATTAATACTAGAGAGATGTCTTTTCAAAGAAGGAAATGATGGTAGAATGTAAATGCACAGAGGATTTGTTAAACGGCTTTAGAAAATTCCAAACAAAGAATTTGATAGGGGACTAGCCAAATTCCATAAAATCGAAGGCTTATACTAAAAATCCTAAAAATTACAACAAAGAAAAAATACCAACATCCAAGCAAACAAATGCCTAATGAAAATAGTAAACAAGATAGCATATGCATGTAAGTTTCTATTCCATGCATGACAAACATGAATTCACATAATTTATTGATCTAGCAATTTCACCAATGATCAATTACCAACCTATCCAACTCCAACCTACGTTCAAAGAGGCAGACTTATGATCAAGATCGATTTCCAAAGAAAATGCAAGGAAATAAATCACATTGTATAGTAAGCAATGAAAATGCAGTAATAATCAAAATCGCCTACCTAACTTATTCCGTTACTCATATCATGCAAAATAATTCTTTAATCACATACAAGTTTGGGAATGTGTTGCACAACATCAATGAAGGTTTAGGCAGAGTAAGGCGTGCAACTGTTGAGTATCAGTTGGTGGGGTTATCCCTTGCTCCACCGCCACCCTCTCATGCAATCATTCATATTATAATCTTGCATGATTTGATCATAGAAAAGATTTTTACCATTCACCACTAGCCACTACCAATGTTTAAAGACACAGAAAAATGAATAGAACTAATGAAACAACGAAAATAGGCTGACTTTAAGTAGTTCACAGGCTGATTTTGTAAGGTTTTGAAAAATAGAGATATAAATTTAGAGACCATTGATAATCAAGGAGATAGATTAACGAGAATCATTTTTCAAGGATAGACCAAATGGAATGAATGTGAAGATTTCAATGGCAGATGCATGGCGCAGGATTATAATTTTTGAAGACTTAAAAATTTCAAACAAATGTAAATGGAGAAAAGTCTAAGGATATCGAACTCTATCATGGGTGAATTTTCAACAAATAACATAAGATGTATCTAACTCTAAACATGAAGTGAAAATTTAGCATTGAACAACATACAAAAAAATCATACAATCAATTGCTTGCAACAATAGAGAGAGAAAAAATTCCTATTACATTGAACGGATAAATGAAACAAGAATAGAGACGAAGCCAACCTAGATTCCAATGCTACTGAGATGAAAACCAATGTTGAAATCAACTTCTATGTCAGCAACAATCCAGTTCTCCAAGGCCTTAATCCAATCTTCAGTAATTTTCCTCAATCCCTCAAATGTAATTATTTTATAGATACTTTCTTGCAGACCCTCATTTTCTGTTCAAAACCCCAAAAATTAATCCCCCAGAATCATAATTATTAACCTTGGAAACCGTTGATTTTTGAAAACAAAAATTAGATAAAAATCTCACACAATAACAAGTTTCTATTCTACAAACAGTTTGAAGTCACGCATGTGCTCCGAAACAATATTTTTTCTATCTTTTTAACTATTTTAACTAATTCTCCATTATCTTCATCCATTTTAATATTTTATTTCATATTATAATATTTTTCTACCTTTTACTTTATTAATAAAATCAACATTAAATAATTATTATCTTTATATTTAATTATAAAAACACTTTCTAAATTAATTATTTAATTATCCAAGAGAAACATACATATCTATTTGCCAACATGATTTATTTAATAATTTATTTAATTCATCGCTAATCAAACAACATTATTAAACCAATTTAATTCTGACAACTCAAATTTTTTTTTATCAAACATTAGACATAAATATCATGTAAGGGTGAATCATGAAGGGGCACTACAAATTAACTTCATGTTAAAAGGGAAACTTACTTTTATTAGCACTAGAATTATGCACAATGATATAATGGATCATAATAATGATGCATTATGTGTATATGGAGTAACATAAAAATATAGAAGTTAAAATAAGAATAGTGATCTAAAATACATGTCTCCAAGGAATTCCATAATATGAAGGATGAAATAAATCATGATAGTGTGATTGATGGAGCATTAAGACTATAGTAAACAAACAAGAATATTTACAGGTGTAAACAATCAATCAAAATAATGTAAGAAAATGAGATGGTATTTTCTAAAACATTGAAGGTAAGGATGTATGTGATTATGAGTGGGATGGAAGGATAGGTGTATGGATGGATGGAGGCGATTCTAAATAAGGACAAAATCATGATGGGAGATAATTAATGATAGATAGAGTTGGATAGGTCATGCTCTCATTCAGATATATGTGATAATTGTTATCAAGTAAATTTAAAAAATGGGATGACCATGTATTTCAACATACAATAAAAGAAAGGGGGTGAGATAATAAAAATAAAAATTGAATAGAAAAGATAGAAGGAGGTAAATGGATAGATAGGAGGGGTGGGAAAGAATAAAAATAAGGTGAAGTGTTGGTAGATGAGAAATATGATGAAGGAGGATGTCATGAATAGGTAATGTGTGTAGAGTCCCAACAATAAAAATGGATGGGATGAATTGTGGAATGAAGAAAAAAAATGATGAATAAGAAAATTGAGTGAATGATCAAAGGTAAAAGATATGAAGGGATGGGTGCGATAATTTTCCTTAAATAAAATTTCTTCAACCTCAAAATATCTAGTATAGATGTATTTATTGTAGTGTTGGAAAACATATTATCCCATGTCAGTTAGTTCATTATGAAATTTTTTGTTTCGTTATGATTGAGAATGTAATGAAGTCCACTTTCAATTTTTTCAATAGCTCTTTGCTACAGTAAAAAAAGAATTTCACTTTCTTCATCTGATTGGAACAAATAAAATGCTCACATTGTTTGTAGTGTTGGAAAACACATTGTCTCATGTTAGTTATTCCGTCATGAATATTTTATGTTTTGTATGCTCTAAAAATGTAATGAATCTCACCTTCAAATTTTAGAGCAACTATTTGGTGACGTAAATATGTCATTTCCCTTTTTTCACCTGATTGGAACAAATAAAATTCTCACACTGTTTGTTGTTGGAAAACACACTGTCCCATGTCAGTTAGTTCGTTATGAAAAGATTTGTTTCATTATGTTTGTTGTTTTTTTATTCGACATTTTAATGTTTCCATTGAATACAAAGTTTATTCCAGTTGCAGGTTTTTGTATTTGATTTCAAGTTTTGAATATTGATTGCTGAAAATGTAGTGTAGAGAACATACAATCTACATCAACCATGCAACAGGATGACAAGGAAAATCCTTTCCTAATAGGCAAGTAAAGCATACACTTTGGCTTGTGCCCCAATTGGAAAAGAATTCACATCCTTTTCGAACGATTCAAGCTTAGCATACATAATCAAAATCATGTTAATCTGAAAGCTTTGTAAATGTCAAAATTCTTTGTACAGGGAACCAATTTTTTTTTTTCTATTTCCAAGAAACATCTTCCATGCTTCTACCCTTGATTCAAACACATATACATGATAATGAAGATGAAACATATTTTCCTTGATTTTTAAAGGAATGGTGGTGCATGGTCAATCATTTTATTCCAAGAGTGGTGCCTATATCATGGGGTTATAAATTTATACCAAACCAAAGGAAACAAGATCATATGTAATAGATAACTAATCAATACATAAAAATGAAAAATCATATTTCTTATGGTAACCACAATAATTTATGTATTAACTATCCATAAATGTTTGAAGCAACACTGTAAATATATAGCATGGAAACAAGTGTGGGGAAACAACTAATGAAATAAAAATGCTATTGATATTGGATATAGTCATATAGAAAATCTCTAGAAACTTTGCAAACATTTGTGACTAAAAATTTCACAAAGGTTCACTATAATAACTAAATAGTTTATAAACACTATCAACTACATCAACCATTTACGAACAAGTATAATCTATGCATTCTCAGTATTAGGAAGGATTTGATGCACTCTGATTTTTAAGGTATAATTCACAACATACAATGTAGGCGCCCCATAATTTGCATGTACCATTGAAAGATGGGTACCATTGATTATTTGGTTGATAGGAGGTCTTCTATTATTTCTTCTTTGATTCTTGAATTGTTTGACATTTCCTTGAGTTTGTCTTTTATTTTCAAATTTTTTAGGTATATGATTTACCTTTGAGATTTGTCCTTCTTTGATCCCCAAACAACCTTTATCCTTAGAAGGTTTCTGAATTGCAATCGACTCATCAAGAATTGTAGTAGTTGTTTTTAATTTGTCCACATGAGCCCTTGCTTTCTCCATATCTAATGTTAGGGTTACCACTTCTTGTTCAAGATTTTTACATTCATCAACCTTGCTTTATATCTTAGCATTCAAATAATCCTCAACTCTCTTCTTTTCTTCCACTTGCACTTTCAATCTAGTGATATCTTCATTTTCCTTCTTCAATTGTTCATTAACTTCTCCATGTATTTCTCTTAACTTCTTGATTTTTTCTCTCAATCTTTTTATGCATTCATTTTCTTCTCCTAGAATTTCCTTCAAACTTTTGTTCACTTTCAACATTGTCAATATCTTCAAGAGAAGTTTTTTTTTTTTTTTGTCAAACATGTAGTCATCTTCTTCATATTCAATTGTAAAAATTTATTTCAAAGGAATAAGATACTTTTGGTCAGCCATGTGTTGAAACTGGAATATCTTCCTCAAGATATTAGGATTTTCAAAAGGAACTATGCTCTGATACCAATTGTTGAACACCCAGAATACTAAGAGGAGGAGTGAAGCAGTATTCTATTAAACCATTTGGTCACAATCCAACCAATTATCAAAACATATCTAATTGCAGTTGTGAATGAAAACATGAAGGAAATAACAACATCACATAACACATGAACACAAAGTTTTCTATGTGTAGAAAACCAAGAAGGGAAAAACCACGGTGAGTTTTAGCTCACAATATATTATAACTAGTTATAGGATATTATAGGGGCTCACTGCTAGGACTCACTATCCTTATAAGGCTCACAACTAGAAATAGATACAAGAAAAAAGTGGATACATAAAAAAAGTGTGAGCTAATGTAAGATGCACCTTCCTTCTGCTACATTTAGTTACAATGAAGATTTGAATACAAAAGACTACTTTGCTTAGCAATCATTTAATATACATAAAAAATTTACACTTATTATGATCACATTCATATAAATTCACAAGTTCGCACAATATCAAATTTTTCACACATCACATTTTATTTTTTTCTTCTTCATTCAACTAAAAAATGTTCCACATATATATCCTATTACATTCGCATGCATCAATTAGGTCGATCTAATTAGATGTAGCCCCATTTTAATTCAAAATTTATTTGTTAGCTTGAACCTTGAAACAAAACTTCTTTATGGTCAAATCAAACAGGAAAAACTTGAATTTAGGTTAGAACGAATATAAAATAGAACTCCTTAATGTCCACAATACTTGTTAATCTTCATAGTACAATTACAAGTAATAGGTGAGCCAAGAATTAGACCTAATCACAAAACAAACCAATATGACAAACATCGATCATCCATATGATCATGTAAGAACATATCATATATAATATATGTAGTAATTACACCTATAAACCATCTCCCAAAATTGCTAAGGTTGATTCCAAACATGAGAGGAATCCAAACCAAATAACTCATGCCATATTGCACTGTATAAGCCAGAAACTGCATGTCGATCTTCTATCATTTGTAACTTTTAGCATGTTCAACCAAAATCATTGAAATATTGAACATAGATGTATTTAGTAGTTCTTAATAACATACTATAACCACATAGTTCAGGTTACATTTGTTGTCTTTGAGTTTTTGTTGGATAAAAGGAAGTGTGTACTTAAAATTTTAATGGTGTTTACACAGGTAATGAGCGACCTAGGTGTTTACACTAAATTTAAAGGTGCTTCGATGTTTTTGAAAGCAAGGTAAGACATGTATGAATGGATTTAGGTCCTAGCTAAGGTTTGTTTTATCCCACCTTCATTCCTTTCCACCACAAGAATGTTCTGGTTCTGACCTAATTTGAATTTTCATGGTTGAGGTGCAAAATCAACCTTGGAGAATGATTTCAAGGTTGAAGATGGTATAAATAAGAGTTGATTTGTTTTAGGATGATAAGGTAGACAAGATAGAAGAGTATGATATGAACTGCAGAGTTGTGAGGTATGAATTTGATAAGTGTAGTGCATGATTTCATGTGTTAGATTTCTATATGTAGTGATAAAAAGGTGTCTACAATTCTTTAGTTAGACTGTGAAGGTGTTGGTGAAATCGTGGTGGATTTTCCTATTGCATAGAGATATATTTATCTATGTAACATTATTCTCTATCTTCTTTTGTACTCTAGAAGTGAGCCTTTCTTTCTTCTAGAAAGTGTTCCCTCCAACAATGAGACCTTTTGTAATTGGTGTTGATATTAAGTTATATTGTGATTTGATCCTCATCATTGTTTTTCCCATCTTGGGTTTTCCACATATATCTAGTGTTATCTTGTGTTTCAATTTTTGTTATTTATTTTCATGTAAAATTATTATAATAGATTAAGGGTTAATTGAGTGAATGTGGATCTGAATTTTTATGAAGGTTTTGAAGTTTTAAGGTACAACTGATTCACCCACCCTCCTCTTAGTTATCTTGTGCATTCAAAAATTAGTATTAGAGTGAGGTTATTTGGAAGAAAGCTTAACTACTTGAGGTAGAACTTGGATTGTGCACAATAAAGATATTCCTATGTTTGATAGAATGGATTATGCATTTTAGAAGACAAGGATGGAAGGTTTTCTAGTTTATCTTGGATTTGATGTCTATAAGTTTGTTGAAAATGGATATACTACACCTAAAAATGGTCCAAGTACTGATGATGAGATCAAATCCTATGAAAGAAATGGTAAAGCAAGGTATGATCTCTTAAATAGTCTTGCTAATTCTAAATTAGTGAAAGTTATGAATCTAAAAACTACGAGAGAAATTTGGGTAAAGTTAGAAAACATTTATTAAGGATATGATAAGTAAAAAACAAAAAGATGAAGAATTTGAAGATCATGTTTGAGAACCTACTAATGTCTAAAGATGAAAAAATTACAAGCTACATCCAAAGGATAGAAGAAGTTGTCAGTTCCATCAGAGGTCTTGGTGGAAAACTCAAAGAACCAAAAGTGGTAAAGAAAATTCTCAGAACTCTTCCTAAATATTATATAGTCATAAATTCTCTACTATTTAGGAATTTGCAAATTTAAATCAATATACCATAGATCAGTTGTATTTTTCTTTAACAATTTTTGAGATGAGAGAATTTGGTACAAATAGTGGTGCAAAATTTGAGACTACTTTTAAGGCTAGAAAATAAGAGGAGATTAAGGAATCAGATTAGGAGGATTTTGATGATGTGGAAACCAACTTTTTAAGGATAATGAAGAAGGGTACTAGTAAGATAGTGATAAGTATCCTTTCAAATGTTTCAATTGTGTAAAGATGGGTCTTTATGCTTCAAGATGTCCAAACATAGCTTTGAATAACAAAAATAAGGAGAAAAAAAGTAAGATGATTAAGAAAAGTTATTATGCTAGAGAAGATGTAAGTATTTATGATGATGAATCTAATTATGGAGATGATGATGGTGAATGCTTGTTCATTGCTTTAAAATATGAAACTAATTCCACTAACTCTAAGATATGTGTGAAGAAAAGTCCTTGAGAGATAAAGGATAATATTTGAGGTACTTTGGTATCTTATTTTAATGTTTGACAGGAGAAGAACCATTGGATCATTGATAGTGGATGCTCTAATCATATGATCAGTGAAAAGAATAAGTTTGTTAAACTTGAAAAATATGAAGGAGGTTTTGTTAGATTTTATGATGATACACCTGCTAAGATATGGGGAAATGGTTCTGTCAATTTTGATGATAAGGACAATACTGATGATGTTTACTATGTTAACGGTTTAAGGAATAACCTCTTGAGTGTTTGAAAGAAGAAAATCCACCATAATTCTACTGGAGAGCATAAATTTATACTACTATCTATATACTTAAAAACATTCAAGCAAGAGAAAACAACATAAAGACTCCCTATGAGCTATAGTATGGAAGGATCCCTACTATCAAATATTTTAGAGTGTTTGGAAGAAAATTTTCTATCCAAAGAGATGAAGAAAACTTAAGAAAGTTTGATCCAATGTCTAACGAAGGTATCTTCCTTGGATATTAGACTAGAATCAAAGATTATTGATGCTACAATAAGAGATTGATAAATAATGTTGAGAGTGCAAGTGTCAAGGTTGATGAATATTTATAGAAGAATTTAGTAGTGATAGATGGATATGAATTAGATGAGTCTCTGTGTAGAGAAGAAGAAAAATCTAAAGAAAAAGAAGTGAAAACTGAAGAGGAAGATACTTCAAAAAAGTCTCCTAAAATTCCCAAGTATATGTAGAAGAATCGTTTTGGAAGACCATATCATTGAAGATAAAAGTAGAGGTATACTGACAAGAGGGAAAGTTGTTGAAGAATAGGTGAATCTATGTTTACTTTTTGAAGTTGAACATAAAATAGTGATTGATGCATGCAAAGATGAATATTGGATCAAGGCTATGGAAGAAGAACTATTTCATATTGAGAAGAATCAAACATGGGAACTTGTCTTGAAATTAGCAAACAAAAATGTGATTGGAACTAAGTGGGTATTTAGAAACAAACTAAATGAGAATGGAGAAGTTGTAAGGAACAAGGAAAGGCTTTTGTGTAAGGGCTACTCAAAAGTTGAAGAAATAGATTTTGATGAGAAATTTTCTCTAATGGAAAGAATGGAAGCTATCATAATATATCTGGCTTTTGCAACACACCAAAATTTCAAAGTTTATCAAATGTATGTTAAGTCTACTTTCTTGAATAAATAATTGGAAGAAGAGGTATACATAGAACAATGAAAATGATTCATATTATCATACAAATAAGACATGGTTTGTAGATTGAAGAAGACATTGTATTGATTAAAGAAAGCTCCTAGAACTTGGTATGCAAGGTTGGATAGGCACTTAACACAACAAGGATTCAATAAAGGTAATGTATATATCAATCTTTAATTTAAATTTGAAAAAGATCAAATCTTGATTGTGGTTGTATATGTTAATCAAATAATCTTTGGAGGCAATGAAGCTATGTGTAAGAAGTTTGTAGAAAGAGTTTGAAAGGTCTATGTTTTGGGAGATGAATATCTTCCTTGGACTACAAATAACTCAAGTAGATAAATGCATTTTTATTTCACAATCAAAGTATGTCAAAAAATGTTGATATTTTTGGAATGGAATATTCTAAACCAGTATTTACACCTATGGTTATTGGTTGTAAGCTGAGTAAAATTGACGAATCTCCTAGGTTTAATAAGAGAAAGTATAGATCAATGATTAGAGGATTGCTATATCTAACTAATACTAGACAAAATATCATGCATGCAATTTATCTTGTGGCTAGATTTTAAGAAGATCCTCGAGATTCACATGTTTCAATAGTAAAAAGAATATTTAGATACTTGAAGGGAAATCCAGATCACGGATTATGGTATACAAAGGATATTGATTTCACTATGAGTGCTTACATAGATGCATATTGGGTTGGTTGTGTAGATAACAAAAAAAGTACAAGTGGTGGTGCATTATTTCTTACTTACAGATTGGTATCATGGCTAAACAAGAAACAATATTTAGTATATTTATCTACTACAGAGGGAAAGTAAATTGCAAGAGCATCTTGTTACACAAAAGTGTTCTGAATGAAGAAAGCATTGAAGGATTTCAGAATGGTTTATGATTAACAAATTTCTATATTTTGTAACAATACAAATTCTATCAACATTTCAAATAATCTAGTAATGCGTTCAAGGACAAAAAATATCTCAATCTAGTATCACTTTTTGAGAGAGAAGGTTGTAGAGAATGAAGTGAAGCTTGAATATGTACCTATAAAGGATCCGTTTGCTGATATATTCACTAAGGCTCTTGCTAAGGATACTTTTGAGTGTCTTTAGGAGAATTTAGGGGTTATTGCGCCTCCTTTGAACTAGATGCATTAGTCTAGTGGATTTCAAGATTCATTATTTGGTCTAGACTAATGATTGGTGACTACCTCTCATAGGGAGTAGGTAGTGACATTATTGTTTGTTAGAGTTAGGCAGAGTGAGTGTTGTCATTTTGCAGTGGTTGTTGATTATTGTAGTATGATGTGTTCTCCTAAGGGGGAGTTTATTGAGTAGTAAAGGAAAGAAAATTGCACAACAATTATGAGAAAGTTGATTGACATTAAAGGAGAAATATAAGTAATTCAAATATTGTTTCCCTTAACATTGATCTCAAAGGGGCACAATGAAGCATGTGAAAAATATACGTTGAAAGGAGGAGATTGAGTAATGTGAAAGAGAAAAAGAGTAAGTCATGTGAGAGAAAAGAGAAAAGGAAATAGGTATGGAGCAGAGCTATTATGTTTTTTATTGATGGTTATTCACATCCTGTGTTGCTATCAATGACAAAGGGGGAGATTGTTGAAATTATGAGCAGTTGGTGTTGTCATTGATGTTAACAAGCTTGTATTGTAGGAAGAGATTCATAGAATATTATTGTAAGAGTATGTTTAGTTATTTTTTTTGTCAATGTTGTTGCATTAATGATGCTTTGATTAGCTGCATTATCTTGTCATTAGGAAGATATTGGTCTCAAGCTATAGTGTTTGTTTGATAAGCTTCTATCTATGGATGTATGGTTGAGTTACTAGGTTGCAGTTGGTTCCATAGTGTTGAAGAAGTACTAAGGATGGTGAGGATGAGTCTCTGGTGCCTGGTGTCCAAGTTCTTTTGATAAAATTTGATAAAAAAAAAGGAAATAGTGAGTTGCAGTGTTGTTATGGGTTTTAGAATAGTATTCTGGTATTGCTCCACATTTCTTCTTGGTTGAAGATATTATTGTACATTTCAGATATATTGATCAAAGGTGTTCAAAGGTATTATATCTAGAATTGGGTGAGTTGGATTGTTGTGCGAAATAAGTTGTGTTCACCAGTGCATGAATTCTACAATTTAGAGGTGTCTAGGAGATTTTTTTTCTCTACATTTCTTTGCAATTTTATTTTAGGTGACCCTGTAGATATGAAGGCATGTTGATAGTGTTGGTATATGTCTTCAATTGAAATTTTTTGATGTTTGGTGCTTGGGAAGTTTGTTTCTTGAGCTATGGTGTATAGCAAATTTGTTTGAGTGTATCAGGTGTGTAGATTCTTTAGGTGAAAGTTTTTGGAAAGGAATTTTTAGATTTAAGGGTATTTATGGAATATTATGGATTGTGTTCAGGTAATGTTTGTTGTCTAAGTTTTTTTTGGATCAAAGGAAGAATATACTTAAATGTTTATGGTGTTTACATGGGTAACAACTGACCTAGGTGTTTACACTAAATGAGAAAGGTGCTTTAGTGTTTGTGAAAGTATGAATGGTTTGTGTGAATGAATTTAGGTCCTAGCTAATGTGTGTTGTGGTATGCCTTCATTCATTTCCACTATTGTGATTTTTTGGTTCTGGCCTAATTTGAATTTTTATGGTTGAGGTGCATAGCCAAACTTGGAGAATTTTTTTATGGTTGAAGATGGTATAAATATGAGTTGTGTTGTTAGGGGATGATAAAATAGACAAGATATATGAGTATAATGTGAATTTTAGAGTTGTGAGTTATAAATTTGAGAAGTGCAATGTGATATTTCATGTGTTAGATTATTGGATATAGTGAGTAGAAGGTTTCAACAATTAATTAGTAAGACTATGAATGTGTTGGTGATATTGTGGTGGATTTTCTTGTTTCATTGAGATTGATTTCTTTTTGTAACATTCTTCTCTATCCTCTTTTCTACTCTCGCAGTGAGCCTTTATTTCTTCAAGGAAGTCTACCCTCCAATAGTGAACCCTTTTGTAATCAGTGTTGATATTACTTTATATTGTGAGTTAATCCTTACTTTGGTTTCTCTCATCTTGGGTTTTCCATGTAAATTTGGTATTCTCTTGTTTATCTTGTTGATTGTGTTTCAATTTATGTTATTATTATTTTTAATGCTAAATCATTATAAAAGATATAGGTTTAATTGAATGAATGTGGATCTAAATTTTTATGAGGGTTTTGAAGTTTTAAGGTACAACTAATTCACCCCCCCTCTCAGTTGTCTTGTGCATTGAACAACTTCTATGTTTTGTACCAATGAATGGTGGATATGTGCATTATACAATATAGTGTATCAATGGGAAGGAAGACATGGGATGACCAAGCTATCATAATGACTACATATGTATTTTATGGAATAAAACTATTGTTCAAGTTTCAATAGAAAGGGTCATGTGGGACCTTATAGACATTTTAAAGTTTGAAGGAGAGGTGTTATCATAAGAATGATTGATCTAATGGGGAGTGAAAAACCCAACGAAGCTTACTTTTCTTGCTAACAAAAAACATTGTGTCATGTCAATAAATATAGAAATAGAAGATCACATGTGTAAAACATTCTTAGCTACTATAGAAATTGTAGGCATGTAAAAATGACCTAACACATATCACAAATCCTAAATGACATTTTTTCATTATAGACATCATTATCATTAATATAATTGCATTTCACATCATTTACATCATTAACCCTATTTTCCTTTATTAATTGAATAATCTTTAATTATTTAATTAATTCACTATTTCATCATTAATCTAAATTTATTCCCCCTGATTAATTAAATAAACACAAATTATTTAATTATGTTACTAATATACCTTATTCATCAAATAAATTAAATTTTTATCATTAATAATTTAATTAAATCACTTTTCATTCTCTAAATTTTGAATAATTAAATCAATTATTTGAAATCATTCAACAATAGTTTACAAATAAATATATCTTTATTTTTTAAAGTCAAACATTACTTCCACATTCATCTCCAATATTAATTAATTACCCTCACCCTTTGTTGATTGAGTAAATCATGAACACTAATTTCTCACTCTAATTTTCTAACTAACCCATCTATTTATTAATACCATTGATTTATTCAATCCCACTAACCAATCAACCTAATTTTTTCAATCTCACTAATCATTCCAATCTAATCCCATTGATTATCCAAATGAAATACTTAATTAGATCAATTAGAGAAGCTAACTGGCCAATCTATTTCCTCTCAATGGTTCTCAATCGTTGATCATGATCTATTACTACCAAATCTCGATCATTCATCTCAAACCTTAAAACCTATAAAACTACCTTATTTCTTATCAAAAATCAATTAGATAATCTAGAGAAATTTGTGGAAAGGTTATGTCAAAATAGCCATTGAAGCACATTTAGAACACTTATATCTTTGATTACCATTAACACACACTTTGAAGCTTTTGCAACAACAATAAAGGCTTTGTAATGATTCAAATTCAATTCAACATCGATACAAATTACACTTCAATGTTGGATGGTATAGCTATATTTTGTGAATTCATTTATTGCTTCTTACTTATGCTTACCTTTATTGATTGAATTCATTGTTTTATATTTCATTTCATGAGTTGGTTGGAGCTTATACCTTCTCTTTCATTTTATTTGATCGATTCATTTTTATTTTCTTATGCTTATTTTCCTCACATTAATTGGCACATCTAGTGAAACCTAGGTCCATAACAGTAATCTTTTGGAAAAAAATTATGAGTTTTTACAGGTTCTAGAATGCTAATGTCTTTTGCAAGAAACATTATTGCTAATTGAAACACGAAAGTCCCATAATTTTCATGTTGTCATTTTCATGGTTTTACTTTGATAGTACTAAATAGGCACACTATCATACTAAATAGGCCCTTTATTGTCTATTTTACCACTATTTTCTATTTTGTATTGTAGGTTTCTAACAAAGTTTACTTTAAAGGTCCCCTTTCATCCCAAACAAGTCCACTATCATACCTTTTTTGGACCGCTATTGTCTGACTATGTCATTTTTATTCAAGAGAAAAGTCTATTAGTGTACTAAATAGATCCACTATTGTTCTACCTTTTGTTCTATTTTAATCTATAAAGTTTACTTGGATTTTTCAATTTTCTTAACCCTAACGATTGATTATTTTTTGTTAGTGTGAGGTTTTCTAACGTTGTTGGTGTAGCCCTTGTAGGATTATGACACATTTTCTATGAGAACAACTAACACTTTGCTTACAAATTTGGTAAATGGTCCAAGGCCATTTCAATTTTAATGATTTTTTTGTTAATACACATTCCATTTTGGTGGTCCTAAAACTAAATCTCATACTTCATTTCGGTGCTCCTAAAATTGAACAATCAAATATCACATTACGTTTGGTGCTCACAAAATTAAACCTAAAAATATCACTTATCATTTGGTGCTCTTAAAATTGAACCTAAAAATATGACATCTCAGTTTTGATGCTCTTAAAAATTTAACCTAAAAAAATCACATTTTATTTTGGTGCATTAAAAATGAAAAAAAAATTTGTATTTTTACTTTGGCACATTACAATGTGGTTAAAAATACTTCATGTTTCAATTTGGTGCTATAGAAATTGAACAAATTATCTTGTTTCTAATTGCAATTTCAATTTCTTGCTTGAAGTCTCAAACAATTTGAGATTTGGTGTACCTAAAAAAAATTGGTATCTTTGCACACTTCAATTTTGGGCTTACAAAGAAATAGCTATAAATTGTCTACCATGTTCATCGCGCTTGGCAAACAAAGTGTGTATCCTCTCCCCTCACATCTTTGGATTGTCTTCGGTGATGAAAAGTACTTTAGGTTTCAAAATAATTTATTTTTCATCATTACCTTTGATTGAGCCTACCTTGAGATACATCTTGCATTGGAGAACACGAGGCCACCCAAAGTGGTATTTCCCTCAAGTCTCTATAAAAATTTATTTTGGTTAAAACCATAGTGTAATTGGTGATTACTTGGCTGAAATTTATATTTAGAATGGGGAGGTATCCACATATGTGTGAGGTATAATCAGTCCCCTAGCAAGAGTGGTTAATGCATTAAGTATCTTGTCAGACATTAGCCAAGTGTTGACTCCCATCAGTAGTGACTAAAAGATTTATACTATGTTTCCCAATTTTTTGATTGATATTTTCTACTTGATGACATGGTTCAATGAAAGGGATGTGCACCATACCCTAAAGATACTTTACTCACCATATGAACTACCTTGAGTTGAGATAGAAATAACTAGCTTACAATAAGCTACTTGTAGCTTTCAAGGGAAAGGGTGATTTGGGTTATCCTTCCATTGTATGAGGCCCCTATTTTTCCACTCTCAAAATATTTAAGTGTATACATCTCTTTGGGTGTCCCTACCCTTACTTCAAAGGATCTTCCAATTTGTTGGCCTAAAAGTATCACCATTGGTCGATTTGACCTTAGGGATAAAACGCTTGATATGTTTTTTATGTTATCACCAATTTAAACTTGGGCTAATTTTGGACTCTTACATTCAAAAAAATTCAATAATTTTATACACTTTGATTGATGTGTTTATCAATTGACAAATCTCATAAACAATTCTCAAAACATTAGATCAACCAAAAATAAAAAATTGTAAACCTTTCCGACAAACTACTATTAAACAAAATTGGAAAATTTGGAAACATGGCCGCTATTGAGATTCATCTCACTTTTTTTCTAGATTATCGCAACTATTGTACTAAGTTTTGAGCACTTTCATCCTGTTTTTTACCTCTACTATCCTAAACTTTGTCACTTCTATCAAAATTACCACTATTATCCTCACTATTTCACCAGTTAGAAAAATTGAAATAGAGATAGCTCTTGATAAACCTACTGCAATCATTATGAAAATCAACCGATACTATACTAGAAATTGCCGCTTATATGAAAATTGCCACTATTATTTTCTCTATTTTCTAGTCACCAATTGAAATAGAGACCACTATTACTCTATTTCATCGTAGTAGTCCTAGAAAATCAACCACTACTATTCTAAGAATTACCACTACTATCCTGAAAAAGTGTCACTACTATCCTAAAAGAAACCAATTTTTTCCTAAATTTTGTTGCAAATCAAAATTGGTCCAAAACTGGTTATTCCATCATCCTTTAGAACAAAAAAAAATAGATCTACACCAAATCATATCAGCATCTTCCCAAATCCATTAGAAAATCAAAACATCAACCTAGTTGTAAGACACAAATTAAACACAACAACTTGGATTATCCTCTTGCTCTCATTTTCTAAGATATTAACATCTATATTTTCTTGCAACCTCAAGTCTAGTTCAAGTAGACTATTGACATATCATCTATAAATGAAGAAAAATATCAATCTAGGTCTTGTACACTTTATGTCTCAAAATTAGCATCATCTCAAAACATCCACCAAAATCACTCATACTTTAGACTATTGAGAATCAAACATACAATCCATAGTGAATCATCAACAAATACTTGACAAAAAGATTTTTCACACATCATTTTAGAAAATACCAAAAAGAAATCACCATCCCATTTCATAATTAGTGATGACCAAATTCACCAAGGTCTTGAGCTTGTTTCTGAAATCATTGAGATCTCAACACAAGAAAAGGGTGGAAGCCAAAAAGAGTAGTTCTATTGCACCAAAGACCAATACCAATAATGAGGAACCTCAATCATGGGGTTATAATCCAAATGACCTTACAACTCCTCAAAGAGAAACCATGTTTAAAGCTACACAAGATCAACCACCTAGTGATGATGACATATTTATTTAACATCAAAATTAGATTTCTAGAAAAACCCATCATCCTAGTGTCATTATCAAAGAATATGATAGTGATGAGGAAAACATTGAGGAATAACTTTATGAGCACTCCCAAGATCCAAAATTACAAAAAATTATGGGCAAAATGCTTGAGAAGAATGCAAACTATTAGTTCCTTACACTTGCAAAAAGTGGTGCCAAACTACCCATAGAATTTAATGTGGAAATTATTAAGGATCGTAATCTCATTCCACTAGGAGATCAAATAGTTGTTAGAAAGATACCAAAACCAATGTTGAATACCAATATACCACCATTTTTCTCACAAAACAATGATCAACCTAAACCGCAACCTATGGATAACCAATTTTTCAGGTAACCAACACAAATTGAGCAAGTAGTGGTAGTTCAACAATATCTAGGAAATTCAACCCAAAATATACCACAACACAACACTATGCCAAACATGGGAAAAATTCCAACAATAGACCAGAAAGGTAACATCCCATCACAAGTACAATACATGCCACAAAAAAATCATGATATGACCCTTCAAATAGTGCACAATATCAACAAGGGCCATCACAACAACAAGGTGTACCCCAAATGAACTACCATGGTACCCTTTGAAACCCACAACAACAAGGTGTACCCTAAATGAACTACCAACAAAAACAAGGTGTAATCCAAATGAAATAAAAAGGTGCCCTTCAAAATACATAACAACAAGGTGTACCCCAAACAAACTACCAAGGTACCCTTCAAAATCCACAACAACAAGGTGTACCACAAATAAACTATGAAGGTATCCTTCAAAATCTACAACAACAAGGTGTACACCAAATGAACTACCAAGGTACTCTTTAGAATCCACAACATATTATACTGCAAATAAAATACCAAGGTATACAACATCAAGTTATACCCCCGACACATCATCAAGGTATTCCTCAACAACAACAACGAGTACCATAAATTCACTACCAAGGTACTCCTCAACAAAATCCACAACACCAAGGGATACCACAAACGAATTACCAAGGTACACCTCAAACACAACATAATAGTATTCCATAAACCAAAACTCAAAATCCTATTGTTACAAGTATGGATGTGTTTGGTGGTGTTTTCATTAATGTTTTCATTGATGTCAACACAAATTTGTGTATTTTCCAAGTGCATTTGAGAAAATTGGAGAAATAATGAAACAAGGATTAAAAGTGTGTTATGTGTGTGCTCTAGTATTGTGGTTCTCATTTCTTCTATGTTCATAATATGCCTATGTAGACCTATAGGTGTGTTCATAAGCTTTAATGAAACATATATATTGATTTTTAGCTTCTAGTTTGATGAAGAGTAGAAGACATGTTCACCGGTGTGTGAACTAGTTTGCCAAAACTATTTGTTTGTGGACTGGGAGAATTTTTTTGGCACTGCAGTTTTTTGATATTTGATTTAAGATCTTACAGATCTGGGAGATGACTATCTCTAATGGTTTCTATGTTCTAACAAAATTTCTTGTTATTTGGCACTCCGAAAGACCTACTCCAGAGCTTTTGTGTTTTTTTTGGTTGGTCCTATTGGACTGGTAAAGAGTTTTTTGTAAGTAAAGTTGGTTATCACTATTGTGGATGTATCTCAGATGTTCTCAAAGATGGTAAAATGACTAGTGAAGTGTATTCAGTGATCCACATGTGTTTGTCTTGTTGGATATGCATGTAATTCAAAGATCATTGGTTTTTTCATTAGGTTTGGCTGACCTAGTGTCTACACGTTACATTTGGCTTTTGCATCAACTTGAGAAAATGTATGAGAGCTTCAAGATGTTGTTTGGGTCCTAGATTAAATATGTAATTGGTCCTCTCTCATTCTTATCCACCGTGGGAATGTTAAGTAGCTAACCTAGTATGAATTTGTAAATGAAATTGTATAGACGACCTTGGAGAATGTTCCTAAGGTTGAAGATGGTATACAAGCAAGTCAAGTTGTAGCAAAATCAACATCCATCCATAATTCGATTCGAGCAAGAGAAGAGTGTACGAACAAATGTGAAAAGTAGGATGTGGAAGAGTGAATTATGGAAATAGTACTTTATTGTATCTATAATGTTTTGATCAAGTTGTGAAGTGTGTGGAACTCCTAGTGGTGGATCTTTATCTATTTCTTTTTATTCTTTTGTAGGCAATGAGCCTTTCTTTCTTGATAGTGAGTCCTAAGGAAGTGAGCCCTTAATCTGGGTAGTGAGCCTTTGTATTTGGGTAGTAATCCATCTGGAAGTGAGCCTTTGTATCCGGTATTGCATTACTACTATATTGTGAGTTAATCCTCACCATGGTTTTTCCCTCATTGGGTTTTCCACGTAAATCTAGTGTCTCTGGTGTTCTCATTCTGTTATTTGCATATAATTTTTTTATTTATTAACAGATTGAAGTTAAGGTGAGAAGACTAATTTTAAAAGTAAAGATATTTGATACAACTGATTCACCCCCCTCTCAGTTGTCTTGTGCATTTCAAAAATTGGTATCAGATCTCTAGTTCCTCAGTTAAAATAGTAACCACTTAAGGTAGACCATATGGTGCACAAGTTGCAGCTTCCTATGCTTGATGGAGTCGATTATATTGACTAGAAGGAAAGATGAGAAGTTATCTGATTTCACTCAATTTCAACACCTAGAAAGATATGGAGACTAAGTGTGTGATACCAGTAGCCAATCCTTCCTCTACTGATGAAGTTGTACCTTATGAAGAAAATGAAAGAGAAAGTTTTTCTATTTTTAGTGCTTTATCTAAAATGGAAAGAAAAAAAGTTATTTCTCTACCTACTACTCATGAAGTTTGGACAAAGTTGAAAGATATTTATGAAGGGAATGCTAGAGTAAAGTTTTCAAGGAAACTAACTGCTAAGTGAAAATTTGAGAACTTGAGAATGGAATATGGAGAAGACATTGCAAGCTATTATCAGAGAGTTGAACTTATAGCAATAGAAATCAAGAATCAAGGTGGTACCGTGTAATACCCCTCCATTTTGCCTTCTGGTTGGACAGTGTGTCCTTGTGTGGGTATGTTGCTTTGATGTGTTTCTGGTCATTTTGATGCCTGGTTATGTATCCTTTTTGTTAGTACCTTGACTATGGTACTCAACTGTTATTTGATTGCTATCTATAAAGAGATACGAATGTTATATTTTGGTGTGATGGTATATTTTTCTGATGTTTTGATAAAAGGGTAAAACAGGTTTTACAGGGACCCGAAACCACAACGTTTACAAAATAGAAAAGAGGACATCAAAGTCCAACCAAAAAGACCAGCTACTCGAGAAAAGATCAGCAACAACCAAATGAAAAAGAACAAAAAGGTCAAGTCGAAAGGAACAACAAAGTAAGCACCAGAAAAAACCCCAGCCGTTAATTCCGATTCTTGAGGACAGACTCCGTCTCCACCTCCAGATTTTGCATATCATTGACACCCTTTTTAAAAGTTTGAATCATATTCGAAGTAGGGGGTGCCTTGCGATTTAGATTGGCTCTAGTTCTTCTAGAAATTTCCGCATCCGTCTCCTGGCTTTTGTCCTTTGTTTCCTCCAGATCCACCACCAAAGAACCCTTGTATCAGAAGTGGTTGAGAAGAGCAAAGTGGTAGCCATAGACTTTGGTGAAGCACCCATCCACCGTAATGTACTCCATGATGACCTGCTGAACCTTTCTCCAAATAGCTTTTATGGTGTCAGCATCAGAGTAGTTGTTTGCAATTTTAACCAGACTTAGCCTTTCTTTGTCCTTTTTAGAAAATATGATCATAGCTTCATCGAAAAAAGCCATGTCCCTAAAGAACTTCTTCCCTTCAGTAGATAATCCCATAACATCAGCAATAAGATTTTCGCTGAGCTCCACATTCCTACCAAATAGGGTCAAGTTACCATTATTCCACTTTTTAACAAAGAGATCTGTAGCCTCCTGGTTAGAGCCATGAAGCTTCTCCAGGAAAGGAAGCAACCCTCCGCTTTCAACCTTACTCCAAGCCTTGGCATTTTTCATGTGTGTATCATAGCTGTCTGGCTCAATTCGCTTTCTATCTCCTCCCATTTCGACCGACACAGTGGGGTAGACCCAAATGAAAGCTTTACTAAAATTTTCCCTTTCAAATCTAAGAACCCACAAAGCGTGTGGAGTTTTCTTGCAGATTAAGCCGTTGGGGTCAGTCCCATGCATTCTAATGATTGTGATGTGAAAGATCCAACCTGTCCTCATTAAAGGGATAACACATCGCTTTTCCATGTGATTTATTATAATTTAATAGGGCGTAGACATTAGAGTTTAGATCGCTAGTATTAAGCCAGGTACGCACATCTTTACTCCTAACTCCTTCGTTAGCAAAAAAATCCGCAACATTGGATTCTCTATAAGCATGCGATATTTTAACTTTTTCAAATTTAGCCAAATTCAGTATGGCATCCTCAACCCACGATTTAATGGTCCACAAGGGGGGAGACTTGCCACAGAGGTAGTCAATTATATTTTTGGAATCTCCTTCAAGCCACAAATTTTTAATGTTAAGACTTTGGGCTAAATTTATGATGTGAAAAGCACCAGTAGCCTCCACCAGATGATTAGTTTGAGAGCCAAGAGGAGAGGCAATCACACCAATGAAATTTACAAAGGAATCCCTTATAACTCCACCAAAGCCCGCCGCCCCCAGATTGCCTTTAGTCGTACCATCAAAGTTAGCTTTAATCTGACCGTTTGGTAGAAAAGACTAGCAAACACCCTCTCTGTCCTTCTTGGCCTTCATTATAGTTCTAGAAAAATCTAGAATTATGTTCCAATCCTTAGCAACAATTAAGTCATAAAGCGAATGCTCTGCTTTCATGGGCATGTTGTCCTTCTGAGCCAAGGCATTGAAATTTTCCTTTAGGGATCTGACAATTTTATCAAAGACAATATCCACAGAGGATTCTTTGCCCCTATAAATTCTATTGTTGTGTTCTTTCCAGAGGCCCCAAGCAACATGAGGGAAGGATAAATCCCATAAGAGCCTAAGCATAGGATTTCTTGTTGGGGCTTTCCATTGAGTGAAGAAATCTTCAATGGACGAAGGGAAAACCCAAGGAAGGTGCCATAACCTGATGATTTTTTCCTAGATAGAAGTAGCAAATGAGAAATGAAGGAATACATGACACACAGATTCAACCTCCATCTTACAAAGAAAACATCTATTTGGAATTTGAAATCCGCGTTTACCCAAGTTATCAATCATGAGCAGCTTGTTCTGGAGAAGGATTTAGAAGAAGATATTAATTTTAGGTATCAAATTTTTGAACCAAGCTTTAGACCAGAAGGGAGGATGGTCTAGAGAAGAAGTAATCCTGGCAAAAGCAGATGACACTGAAAAATTGCCAGAGGGTTCATCTATCGAAACCGCACGATCTTCCAACTACTCAGAACTAAGTCTAATAGCCATCAGAGAAGACTGGATAGGAGCCAAAGCCTGATTAACACTACACAAGTCCACCCAATTACCATTTGCTTTGTAATCTTTCACATAATTTCCAAACCATGCCTTACAAATCTCTGCCCATTCACTGAAGGAATTGATTTTTATAATGGGCTCCTTAAAAATCCATCTGTCCTCCCAGAATTTGGTGGGATTACCATTTCTCACTTGCCATCCAATACCATCATCCACAATCTTTTTACCATTGATTATATTATTCTAGCATGTAGACCCTCTTGGAAGAAGGTGGGGGTCCTTCTTTATAATGGAGGAGCAGTTGTTTTCTAAATATTTGCTAGCCAGAATATCAATCCACTCCCCAGAAGAAGAGGAGATTCTCCATTTTTGTTTAGCTAAGAGGATTTTATTGATAGTTCTGATTCTTCTTAAACCAAGTCCTCCGGCCTTTTTAGGTCTACAAACTAGATTCCAGCCAATTAAGGGAAGTCTTTTTTTTCCTCAACACTTGACCAAAGAAATCTTTTTTGAATTTTTTCAATGGCATCAACAAATTTAGCAGGAGTCCTAAATAGGCTGAGGGCATAGATATGCAGATTCTGGAGAGAGGCTTTGAGGAGCTAAAGTTTTCCAGCTTGACTTAGCAGGGCTCCTTTCTAGTCCGCAAGCTTCTTGCTGAATCTTTCAACCAACAAGAGCTAGAAAGACTTAGGGGGTTTCAAGCTTGTATATTTTTCTGATGTTATCATTATGGCATGTTTTGAATTAGCATTATGGATATTTGAATTAATGATGTTATGCCTTGGATTATGACAATATGTTAGAATTGTCAGTTAGTTGCATTGTATTGGTGAAGGGGACGACATCGCATCACTCGCTTGCGAGTGCCCTATGATTCAAGATTTCCTCATCACGGTGTGTATTTTATGCTATTTATATTATATGTTGTTGTTTACTTGAGTTTCAGGTTGACAGGTATAGGACATCGACTCCACCTGGTTTCACAAGTTGGAGCATGTTCAATGCCCAACGATATTCGATTGGGAGATAGTAGCTAGGTTTTCCATGCCAAGTCATCACCCTAGTCCTAGTTCGTCGTCAGGTGTTTGTCAGATTGTGTTGTTTTGAATATCGTTCCCTCTCTTCGTTATTTAATTGCAAGTTAAATTGGGTGATTTAAATGGCTCAATGCATTTAAGTTGTTGAGTAATTTGTTCTGAGATTATGTTGAAATATAATTTATTTTATTATTAATTTAATTTAATTAATAAATAATTTAATCATTGATTAAACCTAGTTATTAATTAATTAAATTTATGATTTTTCAAAGCATTTAATTTATTTATGTTGAAGTTATTGTTACATTGTTGAAATTGAAAAAATAAGAAAAATGATTTAAAAGTCAAATTTGAAAGTTTGAATGCAAAAATTGAAGAAATTGAGATATTTTCCATTTTCTGTTTTTTGGAATTTATGAGGGTGTTTGTAGGATTTTTAGGATTTTATCCTTATGTTTGAATGTTTCTTCTCAATTTTGGATCATGGGAATTTTGGGAAAAGTTGGAAATGGAAAGAGGAAGAACTGTTGGATTTTGTGGGTTTTTGGATTTAAGTTGCAAAATTTGTGGAGTTGAAGTGGGAAGCAAGGTTGGGAGCTGAGCACCATTTTGGATCTTCTCAACTAAAAAAAACCAGGTTCCTTCTTTGTAAATATGATTGTTTTGAAGAAAAATGTGCATTCATTTATATTTTGATGATGAAAATCAGGTGGGAAAATTTAAAAGCCTAATATATGTTGAAAACCTCATGTTGAACTGTTTGGCAATCAAACCTATGTTTTCTTTATTGAATTTTTCTCAAAAATAAAATAAAAATGTGTTCTTAGCTGGAAAATTGTCTTTCCAATTTGATTCTTCAATTAATCATGCAAATTTATCTTTTGGAGATTTAAATAAATATATATATGTATATATATTGATACACACACACACACACACACACACACACACACACACACACACACACACACACAGACACACACAGAGATATATATATAAAATATTTTATACTAAGATTATGTTGTTGGAAAATTTCAAAATTCCCCTGAGAAGCGCAGATTTCAAAATTCGTAGGTTATATTTATATAAAAAAAAAAAAAAATATAAAATAAAATAAATAAATAAATGCTTTGAGAGGTCACTGGGGGCTCGACCCCCACCGTGCCCCCATGGGAGGCAGGTGGAGGGAGTCATGCCCAGCGTGCTCCTCCCCCACTCCTTCAACCACTGCAACTGCTAAAGGCCGAGGGACCGCTGGGTTAACATAGCCGCCGCCCGCGTAGGGAGACGACCCTATTAACACAGTCGCCCCTCATGGCAGGGGTTGGCTATGTTACACACAGCCGCCAGCCCACCAAAATGCCGCTGCCCCATCAGGTTTTGCCACCACTGTCAAAAACCCATGACCGATGGAAAAAGCCAACCACCCATTGAGATTAGGGCGCGTGCGCAAACCGAGGCACGACTGGCCATTATAAAAAATAAATAAAATTATATATATAAATGTTATAATATATTTTATTATATTTATGATATTAATTTATTAATATATATTATAGACAATATAGTATGTATTAATAATTAATATAATAGAATATAATATAATATTATAATATTATATATATTATGGTGTAGATTTTAAAAAAAGGGTATATATATATTTTAGGAGTGTTTTTATATCAAGGGGTGTTTTCATTAAGGAATGTTTTAAGTTTAATTGAGGGAGTTAAATATTTGATTTAATGAATGCATGATTTAAATATATTTGAGAAATTTGAAATATTGGGTTTATAGTCAAATTATTGTTGTTATTTTAAACAATAGATTTAAAAAGGGCAAATGTTGGTTTTGTAATTAATGTGTTGATAACGAAATTAATTGATTTATTTTACAATGATTTTTGTTGTAAGGACAAACGGTTATTTATTTTTAAAGCGAAATGTTATGTGTTATAGTTGAAAATGCCTATTTTATTAAGAGCCATTAGGGAATTAAATATTCGTGTTAATTTCTCCTTTATATGGAAAGATGAATTCTTAATTCAGTTTTATCGATGTAATGAATTACGTAATGTAATGAATTATGTAATGTAATGAGGAATGGATTTAGAATATCCAAAGGTAGCTTATTTCATATGCCTTCAATGAATATTCCCTTCATGCTCTTGTTTGGGAATGGGTTAAGGGTGTTTTATTCGTAAGTCTTCCAGATTGGATTTTCAGTTCTATGGGTTGTCGTTTTGTGTTTGTCAACCTATTGTGAGTTCCTTGGGTATTGCATGGGATCTAGTTAGTGATAATTACCCAATTTCCACGAACGGGAATGTTTGTACCTCCTTGGTTTAGGAGTGGATTATGGGATCCACATCTCCTTGTAAGGAGTGGTTATTTTGTTTCCTCCAGTGTTGGAGCAAGTTTCATTTTGTGTTGCCTCCTGTGAAAGGCGTGGTCGTGATATATTGTTTGTTGCACCTTGGTATCTTTGATGTTTGGTTGGTGTGTATGTTGTCAAGTAGAAGAGTGGCTTCCATAGGGGCCAAATCCCGGAAGAGGTAAGATTGGGTAAACTTCAGAAGTGGTTTAATCAAGTAATAATTAAAACAATACTTAGAAGATTAGGACTAACTTCACATTAATCAAGTTATGTTGGCCTCACTCATAGGCACAAGGGCTTGTTTAGACTTGGGATGAGTGAGAAGGCCATGGGATAGCAAGGTCATCTATCTTGTCTATATGAAAGGTATTTGACTCCGCATTAATAAGTATGAGGTCCGATGATCGATTTGGGGCCACCATCTTGACGATCTGTAGTGGGTAACTCATGATGAGCTATGTGATGACACTCTATCTAGGACAACAATTGGTTTCTGATTTTGCTTTAGTAGGTATGAGGGCCAAGGATCAGTTTGAGGCCACCATCTTGATGATCCGTAGTGGGTAACTCATGATGTGTTGTGTGATGGCACTTTGTGTGACCATAGTTGGTACTTGTTTATTGTGGGTATGGTTTCCATAACATACCTGATGTGACCATGGTTGGTGTTTGATTCTGTGTGTATGGTTCTCATAACATACTTGATCTGCTTTATATCTATAAGCAATGTGACCATGTAGTGTTGTACTTGTGTTGTACTTGCATGGTATTTGAGTTTTACTTGAGTTGTACCTTGGGATGTACTTGTGAGGTTCATGTGATTGGTTGTTTCAGTTTGGTTCCATTTTATGTTAGCTTGTGTCTAGAGGTAGAGGGTCTTGGCTAGGATTCCTTGTTACTATCTCCTAGCACGAGGGGTGGGCCTTTGGGTTCCACTTGGTTGGGTGGCATGCACCTAAATCCATTGGACTATCTTCATGTTCATGTGGATGAGACTTCCAGTTGGAGAGCTCGTTGGTTTCAATTTTAGTTCTTGCTCAATTTCATTTCAGTTGATCTTGTATTATTTAATACCCCTCATTGTTATCAAGGTGGAAGTTGTAATTGTAATCTCATTATGTTATTGGACTTACCTCATTCAGGGAATGAGTGTTGTAATCTTATTGTAATGAATGGATTAATGTAATGGAAAGTTATCTTTATGGTAGATGTATATTATCTTATTTGGAATGCATGTGCTTTATTTATTAATTAATTATTTGACATGGCTTATATTCATGTTTTTTTTTGAGGTTATATATAACCTCTGTCTTGTAACCTTAGAGGCTGTTGGTTTTAGTTGTGAACTTGCAGGTTAATTGTTCTTAACAAAAAAAAAAACATTAGCCGGTTTAAGTAGTTGTTTGCAACTTTCTCTAGGGTTGCATGATGGGGTGTTACATACCGTGTTAGATGAAGATATAATTGAAAAGATCTTGATGACCTTACTGGACAATTACAGTGACAACGTATCTACACTTGAAGAACAATATGATCTGAAGACATTTACTAAGGAGAATCTATTTGGTGTCCTGACTACATTTGAAATGAGAAAATTTGCAAGAGATAAGGAGAATACTGAAACAACCTTTAAATCAATTAAGATAGAAGATGACATGGATGATGAAGATTCAGAAGACTTGGAAGCAAATTTCACAAAGATATTGAAGAAAGATACTAGTAAATACAAAGGTAAGTTAACCTTTAAATGTTTTAGCTGTGGAAATATTGGTCATTATGCATCAAGATGTCCTAATAGAGATACACAAAAGAAGAATAAGGATAATAACAATAATTACAAGGATAAAAAGGAAAAGAAGTTCAAGAAGTTGTATTATGTTAAGGAAGATGCAAGAATTTTGGATGATGAATCTGACCTTAAGGAAGATAGATATGAATGTTTGTTTCTAGCCTTGGAAAAAAAGATGTACCTACTAACCATGAAAGATGTGCAAAATAACCTAGTCCAAAGAGTAAGAAAGATGAATCAGAAAGTACTTTGGTAACTACATTTCAGGCCAGACAAGATGAAGAATTTTGGGTAATTGACAATGGATGTTTAAATAATATGACTGGAGATAAGCATAAGTTTACTAAACTTGAGAAGTATGAGGAGGTATAGTCATGTTTGGGGATGATTTTGGTGCTAAGATTGTTGGAAAAGAAACAATTAGCTTTGATGGAAAACATAATATTGATGATGTCTATTATGTAAAGTTTTTAAGGCATGATCTCTTAAATGTTGGAAAAATGTGAAACAAAGTTTTTAAGCTTGTGTTTTAGGATAACACGTGTGATATCAGAAAAGGATCTAAAACTGTGGTTGCAGATGGAAGAACTTATGAAAAAATCTCTCAACTTAAAGGTGGTGATGGTCAGTGCTTTGTTTTTCAAATTAGTGAGAGTTGGCTCTGGTATTAGAGGATGGGACATGTGAATTTTGAAAATATGATTAGGATAAGTTCTACAGAAGTTGTCAGAGATCTACCTAGAATCATAAAGCCTTTAAATTCAATCTACAAAAGTTTTCAGATGGGAAAACAGACAAGGAAAAAATTTAAAGCAAAGGATCAATCATCTACCAAAATGCTAGAATTAATTCATACAAACATCTATGGTCCTACAAGAACAAGAAGGTTGAATGGTGACAAGTACTTTATGCTTTAATTGATGATTACTCTAGAATGAAATGGGTTACATTTATTAGAAAAAAGGCTCAGGCTCTTGATAGATTAAGAGTGTTCAAGGCAAGAGTAGAAAATGAGGCAAACCCAAGAATAAAATGTTTAAGATTTGATAGAGGTGGAGAATTTATATTTGGTGAGTTCATTGGATTATGTGAAGAACATGGTAGAAAAATACATTAATCTGCTCCTAAAACCCCTCAACAGAATGGAGTTATGGAAATAAAGAATTGGACTGTTCAAGAGGCTGCCAGAACTATGATGAAAGAAGAAAATGTTCCTGATGTGTATTGGAGAGAAGCTATTCACACTGTTGTTTACATTCTTAACAATGTTCAAGTCAGAGGTAACAAGACTAAGACCCCTTATGAACTATGGATGTGTAAGACTCCTATTGTAAAATTCTTTAAGGTATTTGGAAGTAGATGTTATATTAGAAGAGATGAAGAAAATGTTGGTGTAATTAATCATTTAATTACACTTTATATTAAGTTTACTTAGGTTTTTCTTAGGTAATAATTAGTTTACTTGATTAATAAGTTTTGTTTAGTTGAGTTGTTTTTAGTTCAACATTAGGGTTGCATACATTAATTTTATAAAGAAAATAATCTCATGCAATTTTTAAATTTTGAATAATATCAATTTGCACATTTTCATGCAAATATTTTATTTTTAATTATTTTTCTCTTCTATGGAAGGCCTTTTGGTTTGCATGTCTGCTCTTGGTTTCTAACATGGTATCAGAGCTTTGACATGCAACCCCTTCTCAGATTTTTGAGAAAATCATTGCAGATTTTGTCTGGGGTTCCTCGGGGGTATCATGCCTTGAGTTCATTTATGCAACATTTTGGATCAGATTGGCCTTCAGAATTGGATTTAGAGTGCTGGAAAAAGTTAGGATTGGCTTTTCTTTTTCTAATTTCATTCATCGTCAAAGAAATTTGTCAGGGTTTCAAGTTCAGTTATTTTTTGCAAGCTCTAGAGGTACCAATTTTTTGGAGCATTTTGAGAACAAATGGAGGTCACCATCACGTTCGTAGTTGTCAAAAACCCTAAGAATACTTGTCGTTTGGTCGATTTATGAGAAGTTGGTTTTTGAGGCAAAACAAATTTGCGAGGGAGGCCGTATGCAATTTTTTCTCAAAAATCATTAAAAAATAATTAAAAAATTAAATTTTTTTTGCACCTATAGTGTTAAAAGAATGTGCCACCTGGTGGCTACTAGTTTTCCACCACTAGGTGGCACCCCACCAACCTGTTGCTACCCACGCCAACCCCCATGGGCTCTAGCTCTAGCCGTCATGGTCACATGGGGGACCGGGTGCTATGCGCCCGGCCCCCAACCAGTCCCTCAGCACTTGCGAAGGTCACATGGGTGACTAGGGGCTCTACCCCAGCCCCTTGCCCGGTAGCCTCTGGTCACGCACAAGACTAGTGGCTGAATTTGTTTTAGCCCCCTAGGCGCCTACAGGCCTTATTGGCCTTCCTAGAGAAACTTTCACTAAAATAGGCGTAACTTTTGCGTACGATATTGTTTTATTGTAAATGAGATATTGTTAGAAACATGATTCGGATTCTAATCCAGTGGTGAAGGTGGATTTTTCATATTTTTCTCCAATTTAATTTTGCAGGTCCTTGAACTCAAATGTTGTTGTTTTCACTCTAGAGGGCATATCTTTTGACTTGGTGATCCTTTTTTCGCCATTCTTGTGGTGTTGGAAAGCTGGTTCAGTCCTCTACATAGATCTGAGGTATATTTTTATTTTATATTGATGCATGTTTAGGAATTCTCTCCTTTTTCAATCATTGGTTATTGTAATACATGAACTGATATAAAGTTCCATCAGGGGGGTTTCTTGCATAATAATATGATTAGAGTGTGCATACACTTTGATCTTCATCTTGTTTCTTGATGACAACTCACATGAGTTGTATCTAGTGTTTTAGTTTCTTTTGGCCACATTTTGTCTTAGCTTGACACCTATCGATTCACACTTTAGATTGAGAGCCTATGGTTAATTATCCGCATCAGATCCATCTCAGTTTGAGGACCACTAAATTTGTGGTTAATGTTTCAAATTATTTATGGTACTTGTTCCCATGGAATATTTTGTCTTAGTTTGGCATCAACATCGAAATACACAAATTCCAGATTTTGTCATCATTTTATCTATTGTTGCTTTATGGATTCTAGGTTTGTTCCATTTTAGATTTTTCGAGTGTTCTATTGCATCGGGTTTGTTGTTGCATTATTATGATTTCGATATGGTTTCTTGTAAACAAAAGTATCTTTCCTTGCTTGTCCTATTCAAGTTCCAATGTTACTCCATAGTGTTCTTCCAGTGCTTCTTTGCAATAGGTCATCTCATTAAGGGGGGTTTTTCCCACTAGGTTTTCTCCTCTTTCTCTTACTCTTTCATTACATTTGTACATGGGTACCTGATTAGGCCTTGTTGCCGGGACCCATTCATGCTTTCTTGCAGTCATCTTAGTTTTAGATGCATGCTTTTTTAGTCTCTCTAAGTTGCATTTAAGGGAGGGTTTTGGTGTACTTAATTATTTAATTACACTTTATTAAATTTACTTAGTTTTTTCTTAGGTAATAATTAGTTTACTTAATTAATAAGTAAGCTTTATTTAGTTGAGCTATTTTTAGGTCAGCATTAGGGTTGCATACATTTCTTTTATAAAGAAAATCATCTCATGTAATTTCTTAATTCTAAATAATATCAATTTGCACATCTTCATACAAAGCTCTATTTTTTATTGTTTTTCTCTTTTGTGGAAGGCCTTTTGGTTTCCATGTCTGATCTTGGTCTCTAACAAAAAATCTTGGAAAATTTGATGCTAGATGTGATGAAGGAATTTTTCTTGGATATTCAAGTAACAATAAGGCTTACACATGTTTTAATAAGAGGTTGAGGAAAATAATTGAAATTACTAATGTGAAGATTAATGAAGCTATGTATAGACCAGTGGAAATAACTGAAATTGAACCTAATGAGCCTATCTATCTACAAGTCCAAAAAGGAGAAAAATAAGAGAAAGTACAAAGTGAAGAAGAAGAAGAAATTTCAGAACCTGCACCTAAGACTCCTAAATATGTTCCAAAAAAATCATCTGGAGGAACAGATAATTGGAGACAAAAGTGAAGGAGTGAAGAAAATAAGCAAAATGGTTGAGGTAAATTTGTGGCTACTCTCTAAGATAGAACCTAATACTGTGAATGAAGCATGTGATGATGAAATTTTGGTTAGAGAAATGAAAGAGGAACTACAACAAATAGAGAAGAATGAGACATGGGAACTAGTCCCTAGACTTGCAAAGAAGAATGTAATTGGTTCTAAATGGGTATTCAAAAACAAGCTGAATGAAGATGGTGAAGTGGTAAGGAATAAAGAAAGACTTGCATGTAAAGGATATTCATAGGTTGAAGGAATAGATTTTGAAGAAACTTTTTCACCTATAGTAAGAACGAAATCCGTTCGAATGTTCTTGGCATTCTCAGCTCATAAATACTTCAAAGTATATTATATGGATGCCAAATCTACATTTCTAAATGGAGAATTGGAAGAAGTGTATATAGGCAACCATAAGGTTTTAAATTTTTAGTCAAACTAGACATGGTTTGTAAACTAAAGAAGGCACTATATGAACTGAAGCAAGCTCCTAGAGCTTGGTATGCAAGATTAGATAAGTACTTGACAACACACGGATTCAACAAAGGGTCCATAAACAACAATCTCTACTTCAAGTTTGAGAAAGACAAGATTCTGATAGTTGTGGTATATGTTGATGACATCATCTTTGGTGGAAATGAAGGTATGTGTATAAAATTTGTTGAAGAGATGCAAAAAGAATTTGAAATTTCTATGATTGGTGAACTAAATTTATTCCTTGGACTTCAAGTAAATCAAACTAACAAAGGGATATTCATCTCATAATCTATGTATGTTAAGGAATTGCTAAAGAGGTTTGGAATGAATGACTCTAAACTGGTTTGTACCCCTATGGTAACTAGATGCAAACTAAGTAAGGATGATGAATCTACTAAAGTTAATTAGAGAATGTACAGATCCATGATTGGTGGATTGTTATACCTCACTACTACTAGACTTGACATTATGCATGCAGTATGCTTAGTTGCAATATTTCAAGTAGAACCAAAGGAAGAACATGTTAAAACTATGAAGAGGATATTCAAATATCTTAAAGGAACTCCAGAATATGGATTATGGTATCTGAAGGACAATGATTTTACTTTGAATGCCTACATTGATGTTGACTAGGCTGGTTGTGTAGATGACTAGAAGAGTACAAGTGGCGTTGTATTCTTTATTGGAGGAAGATTAGTTTCATGATTGAGCAAGAAACATGATTCAGTTTCTTTATCCACTGCAAAAGTTGAATATATTGCAGCAACATCTTTTTGTAAATAGGTACTTTGGATGAAGAAAAATTTGATGGACATGGGTATGGTAAGTGATGAACCTATCTCTATATTTTGTGACAATACATGTGATATAAAAATTTCGAAGAATCTAGTGATACATTATAGAACAAAGCATATATCTATAAAGTATCACTTATTGAGGGAGAAGAAATTAAGGAATGAAGCTAGACTTGAATATGTACTTGCCAAAGAGCAGGTTGCTGATATGTTCACTAAGGCCCTTCCAAAGGATACTTTTGAGTATCTCAGAGGGACGTTAGGGGTTACTACCCCTCCTTCTTTAAACTAAGTGCACATGGAGGTGCATTAGTCCAATGGATTCATAGAATTTTTATTCTGGACTGATGATGGTGGTCTACTCCTCAGGGGGAGTAGTATAGTGCATTGTTGCAGTATTTGATGTGAGTGTACTCCTTAGGGGGAGTGAATATATCTTTATGGAAAGAATTTCATTTGACATTTATGTCAAAGGGTGGGAGAGAATAATGTTAAAATTTTATGCTTGGCAGGTTGTCACTTCTGAAAATCATGTATGTTATCTTTGATGTTTTCTCACATCATGTGTTGCCATCAATGATAAAGGGAGAGATTGTTTCAAGTATGGATGTGTTTGGTGGTGTTTTCATTAATGTTTTCATTTATTTCAACATAAATTTGTGTATTTTCCAAGTGCTTTTGAGAAAATTTGAAAAACATTGAAAGCAAGATTAAAAGTGTTTTTTTTGTGTGCTCTGATATTGTGGTCCGCATTTCTCTTGTGTTGATCCTATGCCTATGAAAATTGGTATGTGTGTTCATAAGATTTAATGAATCATATATACTAATTTTTAGCTTTTGGTTTGATGAAGAGTAGAAGATATGTTCACCGGTGTGTGAACTAGTTTTCCATAAATATTTGTTTGTGGACTAGGAGAAATTTTTTGGCTCCTCATTCTTTTGATATTTGGTTTTAGATCCTTCGGATCTGGGAGATGACTATCTCTAATGGTTTCTATAATCTGAAAAAAATTATTTTTGTTTGGCACTCTGGAAGACCTGCTCCAGAGCTTTTGTGTTTTTTGTTGGCTAGTTCGGTTGGAATGGTAATGGGTTTTCTATAAGTAAATTTGGTTATAACTATTGTGGATGTTTTTGATATATTGTCAGAGATGGTTAAATTATTTTTGAAGTGTACTGAGTGATCCATGTGTGTTTATCTTGCTAGATATGTGTGTACTTCAAAGATCATTGGTTTTTTCATTAGGTTTGATTGACCTAGTGTCTACACATTACATTTGGCTTTTGCATTGACTTTAGAAAACATGTGTGAGCTTCAAGATGTTGTTTGGGTCCTAGATTAAATATGTAATTGGTCCTCTCTCTTTCTTATCCACTACGAGAATGTTGAGTAGCTGGCCTAGTATGAATTTGTAAATGAAATTGTATAGCCAACCTTGGAGAATGTTCCTAAGGTTGAATGTGGTATAAAATAAATTCAAGTTGTAGTGAAATCAACATCCATCCATCATTCGATTCGAGCAAGAGAAGAGTGTGCGAAAAAGTGTGAAAAGAAGAGTGTGGAAGAGAAAATTGTGGCAATAGTACTTTATTGTATCTATAATTTTTTGATCAAGTTGTGAAGTGTGTGGAACTCCTAGTGGTGGATCTTTATCTATTTCTTTATATTATTTTGTAAGTAGTGATCCTCTCTTTTTGGACAATGAGTCCTAAGGCAGTGAGCCCTTAATCTAGGTAGTGAGCCTTTGTATTTGGGTAGTGAGCCCTCTTGTAGTGAACCTTTGTATCTAGTATTGCATTACTACTATATTGTGAGTTAATCCTCATTGTGGTTTTTCCCTCATTGGGTTTTCCACGTAAATCTGGTGTCTTTGGTGTTCTCATTTTGTAATTTTCATTTCACGTTTACATTTATTAACAAATTGAAGTTAAGGTGAAAAGACTAAGTTTAAAAGTAAAGAGATTTGATACAACTGATTCAGCCCCCCTCTCAGTTGTCTTGTGCATTTCAACATCTATTCCACAATAGAAAGGTATACTATAAGCACAATATCAGAGTATCCCTCAAAATGAATATCAAGGAGTTCAACATAATCAATATCAAGGAGTACCTCAAAATCAATATCAAGGTATACCAAAAATCAACATACCTACAACACACAACAAGGACTCAGTCCTCTTTATACACAACATGGTCATCAAGGTCCAATACATATGCAACATCCCATTTATAACCAAACAAATATCATAGGACAACAATTCTACAATGCAAAAAATTCTCAAGCAAGTGCACTAAGGAGATAATTGTGTAACTAGAAACCATCAAACAAAGAATATCGAACATACAAATTAGAAAGCCAAAGAAGAGCTATGCTTTACAAGATATTTGTCCATATCCTTTTGATAAAAAATTATCCATGATACCTTTCCCCAAAGGCTTTGAAATACCAAAATTTGACAAATATAGGGAAAGAGGGGATCCAATAAAGCATGTGCACAAAATTTCACTATCATCCATGGATCTACAAGGAAATGATACCTACCTAAGGAGGCTTTTTCCATGAAGTCTTAGCAGGACCACTATCATATGGTTCTCTTGTCTACCACTTGGTATTAGAACATTTGATAAAAAAATTTAGATAAATTTGTCAATCATTTCCTGTACAACATAGATCAAGATATAATGATCATTGATCTCTAAAAAATCAAACAAAGTCAAGGAAAATAATTTTCTTCATATCTATAGATATGGAGACACAAATACAACATATGTAAATGGCCCATTCTATAGAAATAGCTTGTACACATCTTTATCTCTAATGTACATGTGGACATCAACTACAAACTTACTATGTTTTTCCCTAGAAACTTTGAGGAGACTATTGAAAGAGCTCTCATCATAAGGGGAGTAATTAAATATGCAACCCTAAAGATCAAGCTTATACTTCAAATGACAAATCAAATATATGGGAAAAGAAGAAAAATGTAACCAATGATGGTGTGGTCGATGCTAAAGTTGTACGAAACATACAAAATCCCTATGTATCACAACATAATGTTCTAATAACAAAAATCTATGCTCCAAACAACACACCAAAAAATCAACTCAATTATCCTCAAAACAACCAGCCAAACAACCAATAGCTCAATCAAGGATAGTATAATGAAAGGAGGCTACCAAGGAAATCTGACCAGCCTAGAAGAAATTCACCCCATTAGGAGAACCCCTTGAGGTGATCATGCAAAAAATAGTCCAAACAAACCTTGTCAAGATTAATGTCAAATAAAACTATGCGGAGCCAAAATTAAAACCCCCTTGGTATAATGAGAATGACCAATGTGAATTTCATAATATCAAGAGGCATAACACCAATAATTGCATGAGTTTCAAAAACATCATGCAAGACTTAATAGAAAAGGGAGAGGTTGACAAAGAACATCATCCTAGAAATAAATAATTAAAAATCTACAAGGATCCAATCCCCAACCATTCTAGGGGAAATTCTAAGGGTAAAGGGAAATATTACCATAAAGCCAACTTTACCAATGATGAACTCATTTGAAACATCTCTCATGATTATCATAACATCCATGTTGTAACCATACAAGGAAGAGATCCTAAGTGAAACGTAGCTACATGAAGAGGGAGAGTTACAATCCAAGGAGCCCCACCCCCAATAAAAGCCATAAGTAAGCCATAAAATGACAACATTGTGGAAAAACTAAAGAAAACTCCTTTAATCTCTATCCTTAATCTTTTGAAGTTATCACCAACACATTAAGAAATATTAGAGAAAGATCTTGTTGAAACATCAATCCCTAACAACCTTAACACTCATAAGTTTCAATCTATAGTTGGAAATTTCACCTCCACCCATCACTTAGTCTTTTCTAAGAAATAGGTTCCACAAAAATATTTCCAAAATCAAGCTCTTTATCATGAAGTGTGTCCACAAACATAAAGTCAAGAGAGTACTAATAGATAATGGTGCAAGAGTAAACATTTGTACCCTAAAATTAGTGAAACAACTAGGATATTTTGATGATGTAATAGATAAAAATAAAATTATCACCATTAGAGCTTATGATGATATGGAGAAAAATTCATAAGGGAACAATCAGACTTCACATTGGGATAGAAATAGAAATAGAAGAGAAAACATGTCAAGTATTGGATCTAAAGCTACCATAAAACCTTCTCTTGGGATGACCATGGATCCATTCCTTACAATCAAGCCCTTCCACATTCCATCAGTGCTTAAAATTTCCTTATAATTATAAGGAAGTTACCATATATGCTGACCCCAAACCTTTTCATTGTTGTGCCAAATTGGATGAGAAGTAAAAAGGTTCTTCAAATACCTAACATTGATACATCTTTCCACTCTTTTACATATGTTGACCCATCATCACTACCTTTATCCTCCATTTCATCTTCATCAGCTGAGCAACGAAAATCTTATCTCAAGATCCAAGTGCTTCATAAGGTTTGTGGAGAATACCACTTCAACCAATATTTTTGCATTGGAATACTTCCTCCAATACCAAAAACTTATGGAGGACTAAGAGAGATCAAGCAGGTTCAAGCTATTACAATGGTAGTCAAACCCACCATTTTCACCAAGAGGGGAAACATGCAAGATGGGGAAGTGTGTGAAGAATACCTATCTTCATGGATTTACAAAGAAGGATGGGAAAAATCACTACCTCCCCTTCATATTGATCAAAACAATAAAGGATATAAGATAAGAAAAATCATGGGGTTCACTAGGAAAGGTGGGCTTGGTTTACATGAATAATGTATAAGAGAACCAATTATCATGGAAAAGTGCCAAAAGAATCTTGGACTAGGTTATGGTTCATCATATATGATTATCCCAAAGCACTAAAATCACCTCTTATGAGGAAGGAGCTCCTTCTACTATTGTTGAAACATCAAATAATTTCAAAATTCTAGATGACTACTTGTATATCCAAAACATGTTTGGAAACCTCAACATAAATACCATCACTCTTGAACCTACATCTGAATATGACCACATTGAAATAGATTCCAATGAATATGAATAGGATTATTTAAACTCTAGTGAGTATAACTTGGATACCCTATGGAACTTGGATAAAATTGATACCTCAACACTAGCTACAACCTCCATAAGCTTTGTTGATAACAATGAAAAATACCCTTGCTTTATTCATTATAAAAATATTTGTCTGGTTACGACCATGAACGTAATGAACACAACATTCAAATTTTAGAACAAATCTTTGGTATAGTAAAATTGACATATTCTCTTTTCCATCTAATGTGTTTCCAAAATCCTTTGAGTGCCCATCTATCTCTATATTTTTTAATTTCCAAAAAATTTGAACTAATAGGAATATTCTCCTCCTCTTCATGAACATTTTTTTCTGACTTTGTAGAGACACTATTACATTGAACAACAAGTGCATCTAGCTTGTACAGAGTACCAATTCAAGCACCTCTAGCTAGTACCAAATACTCTTATGGACAGGTTATCTTTCTTTGTGTAGGCTTCTCAGGTGTGCCTTATGCTCTTCATTCCCTCCTAGATTTTTTTTGGGATGCATTATGGCTCCCTTGCAGGGTGTTGTTTGTGGCCAGAGGTGTCCTTTGAGGGCATATTTCTTTTGTTCTCTTTGGGAACTAGTAGACCTTTAGGTTGTTTGGTGGATCTGTATGTTGTGGTTGATGGATCTGGCGGTTCCATTCTTTTCAAGGATTTGAGATGTGGGTTTGTTGTTGCAGAATGGTTGGGGTTGGGGTTGTAGACCTCCCCTTTTCTCTTTATTTGTGGCTCCTTCCGTTGTTGGGCAGGGTGTCTCAACTTCTTGCCCTGTTTGGGTTTTGTGTTTGTGTATGTCTTCGCTATTTGTTGGAGCCAAAAAAATTTGGGTCGTTATTTCCTACCCCTGGCTCTACTCGAGCTACTAGTTCTTTGTGGGGTACTTGGTCGAAGGCTTGGGTGCAACTTTATTTCCTCTACTTCATTTGAGGCTGTTGGTTTTCCTTTGACTTGTGTTTTTGGTGTCGGGTCTCTGCAGAAGAACGTTGATTCTCTTCTTGGTGGGAGCTATGATTATGTTGTGTGGAGGGTATAATTTTTTTTCTCCCCTCCTAGTAGGTGGTAGTGGCAAGGTTCTTCTGTTAGTCTGCTATGCTCAATGTGTGGAAGCTCTTGGGTTCCTATTGTTGACAACTTTCTCTTCCCCTTTGATGGGTTATGGTGGTCCTATGGTTGTGCTCTGGTGGAAGCCTATTGGTTTCTCAATGGCGTGTGTCTTGGGCCTTGTCTAGTTGATCTAGATGGGTGGGTTTTTTAAGTTGTCATGGGGTGGATTTTTCCTCCTTGTATCATGTTCCCTATGTCAAGTTTGCATTTGGATGTGATGTCTTTCCTTTCTACTATCACTGGTCTCTACCATGCTCTACAATTGACTTTTTTTTGAGGTGGATTTTGCTTCTATTGAGGGGGAGCCCACTCCTATTGAGGTGGAGTTGGTGTTTGTTTTGATGGTGAATTATTTTTTCCTCTCTTACAATTTCCTATTAAGGTGGAGCTTGTTTGTGTTGGTGAGTGGTGGCTCTAGATTGGAAGGTTTTCGTATCTGCTCTTTTAGAGGAGAGCCCTCTCCTCTTGAGGTGGATATGGGGTTAGCTAACCTGTTGGGTGGATGTTGCAAGCTAGGTAATGCTTTTCTTTGTTTAGATTTAATCTTTGTCTTTTGGGTGACTAGTGTCAAGTTGGTCTGCTTTGTTTCAAGCATTGTTGTTTGTGCTCCTATTATGGTGAAGTCCTATCCTTTAGAGTTGGTGCCTAGTTGGTTGGTATGTTTTGAATTTTATTTCTCTATCGGTAAGGGAGATTCTTACCCCTCTATTGGTGGGAATCCGGTTGCCTCAGTTCTAGATAACTTGAGTGGAAGGTATACTGCAGTCCAATTACTACAAGTGGTTGGTGGCCTGGTGATTTATAGCAATCTTCAAGGATTACTTAGTGGGTTTCTCATTGGCTCATAATGTATCTCTATAACTTCATGTGATTATTACCACTCCTTTGGTAAGAAATTGTTAGGCTCTTTTTTATCTAAATTGAATGGATGGTTTGTTGTAGTCCATCTGCTGCAGGAGTTATGTGGCCTAGTGATTCCAGGTAGTCTCTTGGGCCTACAGTATTGTGGGTTATTTTTTGGTTCAATAGGACTGAGTTTGGTCCTAAGTGGTTGGTTACTTCTGGTCGTGGCACCAAGTGTGGGTCACTAGTCGGTCTTTGACTCAGGACTTCTATTGGTTTTGAGTTTTTGTTGCTCCTGGTCACTACTGACCAGGTGTTGTTTGGATTTCTACTATGCTACTGTGGTCTCTCTATTGGTATTGTGTCATTGACAATGTTGGTGAATTTTTTTCTTGGAAGTGTCCTTCTGTTAGTTTTGTAAAAGGTTCTAGGTCCTTTCAAAACCTTTCTTACCTTATCAAAAATATAACCAAATTGTCATTCCTAATCACCTATTATTAAACAATTAATATAGTTACTAAGTGATTAAGATACACTAATTAAATGGGATGTGACATCCTTTTCGCCTAAGGATAGTCATGTCCTAGTGACTATAAGATATAAAGGTGGTCCCCACAATGTCAAGTATTCAAAATCAACTCTATTCTACATAAAAAATATGTAAGATTTTTACCTTTGCTTGTCATACCTTTGTAGCTTGAGTAATTGGCTAAGTTACCTTGAAGTTCGTGATAGTGCACCTAACATGGTCTTCAAGTCTAATCTCCAATTAAACTCCTTTACTGGTGTTTTTTTTTATCACAAAAGTTTAAATATCATAGGAAATTCTCAAAGAGTGGATCATTTCAATATTTAACATGATTATATGCAAATAAACTACATAAAAATTTCAAATATCTCACTTCCAAAATCATACAATTGAAAGTATCATTAAGATAGATCATAACTGGATCATATATTATTCATAAAATAAATTAACTCCCTATCTAAGTTATTTATAATAACTTAAGTAATATTACACAATCATAGCTAGAGAGTAAGCCACACATTAATATAATATACTCTTTCATATCATGTAAATGAAAGCTGCAAGATTCTACTTAAATATAAAGCTTACAATCATCATTTTCTTATTTCTTTAAGCATGGTTAGTTGTTACACAACTAATTTTTTATTTCAATCCATGCATTTATTTACAATAGTTTGTAAATAAGTAGTTATCTTTCATAGATGAGAACAAAGCTATCTCATTCAAAATTTTCATGCAATTTCACACAAAAGTATTTTTTTTTATTACACATACCTTCTCATGTGTGACACTATAAATGTGTTCATTTATCATGCATGAACACTCTCATGTGACTTGAAGAGTCGATGAATGAATTTATTTATATTTTAATCATGTGACCTAGACAATATCTTCATCTCGTCACAACATGTGTGAAATCTATGCTATCATGAATTAACTAGAACTTGCAACTTATTTAATGCTTTCTAGCACAAATAGCTATGCAAATTCCATTTTACTCATGAAGTGACTCAAGATTTGGCCAAATCATTTTATTCTTTATTTACACCCTCAAGATAACTTGGAAGTGACTTAGCACCTTTCCAACACACGCCCCTCTTTTTATAGGAGATCACAACTTTGTTCATCTTATTATACATAATTTTTGGTACCTAAACATATTTGAATAGTTTCATGTTTTTTTTTCATAACCAGACCATAGTTTCTCCCCAGTTCACTATCAATTGTGATGTTATACCAGGCATCTCATAAAAAAAAGAATATAAATCTTTAAAAATTATATCAAAATGAACTTGTCAAGACTCTAAAGTGATGAAATCTTGAACACACAAAATCCATAACATCACCATGACTAATATCATGGACATTACAAGTAGGAGCATTTATTTTATCAACATATCGCCTCATCCAATGCATATGACACAATATTTGGCATAAATGTCACAATATTATCTAAAGTATACTAAACAAGAGTGTGCAAATGTACATAAATACACAAGGGTCATCATTTCATAATTCCCTAATCCCCATAGGGAGTGACACCTCACATATACATAGAAACTAGCCCCAACAAATGTTGCATATACACAAAGTGAGTAGCTCCATTATGCATCATACATACATAAGGTGACTAACTCATACACATCACATATACATAGTGAATAATTAATATGGACATCACAAGTGCAACCATGATTGGCTCATATGCATATCACAATACAATAGTGACAAGATCATGCATACAATACATCACATGTTCACATAAGGAACAATAAGCTAAGTGGAAATGAATGCATCCTATTGCATGTATCAATCCTACTATCTAAGTCATAATCACATAATCTTTCTATAACAACAATCAAGCATCCCATACTACTCAATGTCATTAATAGCATGAGCATCAACATATCAATGCATATTTCTAGTCCATTTACACAAGTACTTAGGGAGGCATTAATGTATAAACACGTTCGATGAAAAATAAGTTGATATCACTTCATGCTCCAAGAATTTTACCTATCTCTAGTAATCTAAGATATCATTTCCCACATTAAGATAAGCCAAAACAAAAGTTTGAGGTTGGTCCAACTATTACGTACCTATTCCTTATAATAAGCTCTCTACTCTATAGTCCATTAGAAAACTAAGAAATCAATATTAACATCCATCATTTGCATATTATGATCCTTGATTATTGATCTCAAGCATACATCACATAGCTTAAGTAATAACCACTCATAGAAAATTTTTTAATAAGATGGTAACCATAATAGTAAACTTAACATATATGGGTATGTGTAGGATCATGATGGGCCAAAAAGTGGTGATATGTAAGTGATATGATGGGCCATGTGGTTGATGACCTTTTTTTACCCAAAATTGATGAAACAAAAAGGGTTTTTAAATGAGATTCTCAGCCTTCCATCAATATAAATTATGCTTTACTTTGAATTTAATAAATAATTATTATTCATTTTCTATTTGAATTACAACTAAAGTCCTGATTGATAGGGTGATTGAAAGAAATCTATAGCTTTCAAATGGTATCACAATTTTTGAATCTGAAACATGTGTCACATTCTATGCTTCACATACTATAAGATTAAAAAAATAAAATATAAATTTCATGAATTTTTGACCAAGTTAAGGTGGTTAGACATACGAGCTTTTTATATTTTTTAAATGTTGTAATAAAAAAATCATAATTAATTATTTACTTGGAAAAAAAATATGAAAAAATATGCATCACATCGGGACATGAGTCCTCTACTTATATCTAAAATCTTACAAAAAAATATTATAATTTTATTGTTGTTAGGGTGGTCAGATAGACACCTACTTCTTATTTTTTCCCTAAAATTTAAGTACTACTGCATTGAAATTTGAAGTTTTCACCAAATAGATTTTTTTAAAAATAAAACTAGTAGTTTAGAAACTACATTCAATTTGCTACAGATTTTATTCTTACATATTTTTAAAATAATATGGATAACTTATTCAAATTTTTACATCAAGTTTCCTAGCTCTGATTTTTTGAATTTTTATCGCCACTTAAGGGCCTGTTTTTTCCACGATGATCCTACACATACCCATATAAAAGTTCACATACAAGGTTCAAAATATAACCATAATGATTTCCTACCCATACCAAGCTCATGAGTAAGCCACAATCATGAAATAATTCAATCACCAAGTATATACTATTCAAGTATATTTTTAATCAATCCACATCCAAACTACATTCCTTTGAAATCATTCTATAATGTAAGCACATCACAAATTTTCCCTTTCATACACAACAAGTAATAAATCATTCAAATCAATTTCATTCTAGATTATTATTTTATAATAATTGATTATAATCCCCAATATTTAGTTCCCATACTATACCATCTAGGAAACAACACGACTAAAACTCATCTAAGTATCTCCATAATTTTAGGATTTTTCCAAATTCTCAAAAGAAATGCATCTTTACCGTAGTAGAATCTAGGCCCTAGTGCAAAACTAGAGCTTTGATACCAAATGTAACAACCACCCAATTAATCACTAATAAAAATAAGGATATTAGTAACATCTACCATTTAATCACTAGCAAATTATGATTTCTAATGAGTAACATAACTATTTAAGATAAGAGAATATATGCTAGGACCCAAGGAGAATATGTGGTGGGACCCAAGGTTAGAATAAATAAAACAAAGAAATTATTTTTTGAAAAAATAAAGGAGTACCTTTAAGAAGGTATATATCATTCCAAGGCATCAAAAAGTGAAAGGAAGGCTAGCACATATGTTTTTTGTCAATGTTGGATTTTGTGGTTGTGTTGCTAATATGTGGTTGTCATTTATGTCAACACTATTAGCATTGATGATTTTAAAGGTTGTATATGTTGAGGATATTAAGAAAATTTGAATAAATATGTTGTAGACAGTCTATGAAGCTATGTTGATTATAATGGTGGAAAGTTTTGTAAGTTGGTAATCAAAAGTCACACTTCAAAGGGTTTGGTTCTGAGCCTATCTAGTATGTTGTCTGGAAGTTTCAAAGGTGCACATCAAGATTAAAGAGAGATATGATTTTTTGAGTTCCTACAGTTATTCTATTACTGTAGCAGGTGTCTCTGGAAGAAGAGAATGAAATTCTGGTAAATTAATTTGTTGTGTATTCTCCTATGATGATCAGTGATGTTTCTATATCATGCTCTATCATTTTGGTACGTTTGCATTGATTGGTGTGTTCATGATCAAAGATTTTTCCTTTTTGTGTTCAAGTTTTCATGTTCTTGGACGACATGATGGTGGTAGCATGTTGTGGATCCTTATGGATTAATATTTTATTGTTTTGTGTGTTCAAGGATGTTGATTTAGGTCTTCACTATGATGTGAATGACTTAGGTTGGTGCACATTGAGATTTATTCATGAATTGGGCTGACAGTATGCAATTCATTTATTATTTATTTTTGGTCGACAAAGTTGTTGATCTAAATTCATATAGTGGATATATAAGAGAGATTGTTTCTTCATTTTGTAGTGTGTGGTGATGCTCGATGAATGTATGCAAAGTGTGAATGTGAAAAGTGTGACTAAAGATCAAATCATTCGATTTCAGAGAAGAGTGTGAATAAGATTGAGCAAAGTGTTTTTTGTGTCTAAACAAAACTGTCATCAAGCTATTATAGAAGCTAATTTATCAATTCAACCTCATCAAATGAATTTAATCTAATTGTTTTATGTAAGGTAGTGACCCTTCCCTTTTGAGAAGAGAGCTCTAGGAAGTGTTCCTAAATGCATGTGCATTCCTTATTCATTTCTCATTATACTTCTAACAGGGTATAATCTTGTGGACTAACATCCTGTTATGCCTTACATAATCACACCATCTTTTGCCTTGGTCAAAATGGGTCCCCCTTGTTATCTTTGTTATTTAATTGTTTTTGAAACTAAGTTTGGAGTCTAAACTTTGCCAATACTTTGTTTTTCTTTGGTTTCTCTGTCGGAATCAGAACCAGAACTGAATCAGGTTCTAAAAGTTCTTTTGAGGCTTGTTTTTGGTTCTATCCTGATAGTCTTTTCTTTGCTTTTGTTTTTGGTCTTTAGAGGAAGTGGAGCCGGAGTGGGAATTAAAATGGTTGTTATCAAATTTTGCAAAATCACGATCAGTTTTGATCCCACCTCCGCTATTTTTATTTTTTCGCTTTGTCTCGGTTTTTGTGTTTTGTTTTATTAGGTTGGTCTTTTACTTAACTTTTTGTATTTGTTTTTGTTTTATTTAAGTTGTCAAACACGGAGCCAGAATGGGAATGAGGTTTGGAAATTTTATAAATTTGAGATCCCGATTCCATTTTAATTTCACCCTCGCCACTTTTTGTCGTTGACTTTTTGACTGAGTCACACTGTTGTGAAGTGTTTTTTCACTCTCAGTTCCGACTCCACCTTTACTGTGCTTTAATGCATTAATGATGGTTGCCGGTGTAGGTAGAAATTCACATATTTACCTTTATTTAGGGTTAAGCCGATCATTATTGTTATTGTTAAAGATCTAAGAGCACGAAAGAGCAGTAGCAGAGTTTGTTTTGAGCAAATTGATCGAGATAGAGAAGGGATTGTGTGCGAATTGATTCAGAAGGTTAGCGCAGGTTTGTTTGCATTTGAGGTAGGTTTCTTATCTTTATTGTTCTTTGGTTCAATTGCTATTGTGTGTTTTGTATATATGTTTGCCCGTGTTTTGAATCATGTTGTCGTTTCATTATGAGTTCGTGATTCTTGGAATGCTGGTTTGAATGGGTCTTTTTGTTGGTCAGGTTGTCTTTTTGTTGTCTTGTACGTTCGTGTCGTTTCTTTCTATTTTTAGGGCACCGTCGCTTTCACATCTTAATCATGATTGCATCGTGTTTATTTTTGGTTTGCAATAGATTAGATTAGATTAAGAGTTTTTAATGGCATTAGTTAGATTAGAAGTTACAGTGAGGTAGATTAGAGATTTTATAGTGAGTTAGGGTAGATTAAAATTAATTAGGGTTTTGTCGTCTGGTAGAATGGCAGGGTTTAAACCCATGCCCTAGTTTTTGTCAGGTTTGTTAGATTAGGGTTTCGTTATTCTCTATAATCACTTTTAAAATGTTTTAAAAAAATGATATCTTAGAATGCAATTGTTCCCCATGGTCATATGGGTGTAGAGTTTTAAGCTCCTTTGCCATTTTATAGGACCTAGGTCTTAATCATGAAATTGTGCTGAAAATGAATAAAGTATTTGATGACATCATGATTAGCATAGGCAGAGGCGGGATTGGAATGGATTATGGACCTAAGAGTTTTGTTTTATGAGGTTATCGATTCCATTTTTTATTCCTTTTCCGATTCCGAGTTCTAAAAGGTTTTCCTTGAAATATATGATAACATTGGCGAAGGCGGGATCAGAACCGATCTTGAACTTAAGAATTTTGTTTGCAAAAGTTATCGATTCTATTCTCATCCCGTGTCCGACTCTGCGTATAATGGGAAAGTTTTTCTTCAAAGTAACGATGATCAAATCGGAGGCAGAGGCGGAATGGAAATAGAATATGGAAAAAATGAAAATTCGAAGAAAACCAAATCCATTTTTTGTTTCGATCCCGGTTCCGATAACTTCCCCGACTCCGACTTCGAGCCTGTTTGTTATTAGGTGAAGTTTCTATATCTGTTTTTGGTCCAAGTCCACCAGTTTTGTAAAAGAGATTGTTTTGAGCTTCTCTCTGGTTCTAACTTTGATGTATGTGTAACAGGTATGTTTTAAAAGCATGTTTTGTGATGATATCTAAAGATCTAATTAGAGGTTTGCCTGTAGAAGAATTGAAAGATGTCAGGAATTTCAGGAGAGGCTGCTCGAAGGAATCAACCGACTGGAACATTAAAGATAGCACCAAAAATAAAGAAGGTGAAACCAGAACAACTGCCTTATACATTGAGGTATGATCATAGGAATCCAGTGGTGAAAGTGAGCAAGGTGGAATCAGACTAGTCAAATATCACAGATACTAATCTGGGCCGGTATAGCTTTGAAGAATTACATGAAGAGACCTTTGCAGAATGAGCAAACTTGATAGGGAGAATAGAAAGGATTGTTGATTCTGGTCTTGCACATATCACTGTGTTTCCTTTATCAGTCCAGTGTCCGGAGTTGATATTGACAGTAGCTAGTACCTACAATCTTGCTATAAGATTATGCATGGATTCACAAAATAATGAGATTATAGATCTTACTTCACAAATGTTCCAAAGCATATTTAATGTTCCTGATCCCAAGAACTTGGTGCAGCTAATTGAAGCAAAGGCATTGGAGAAATATAGCAAGCATAAAGACTCCAATAAGTATCACTTAAACAAAAAGTGGTTAAGCACATAGAAGAAATCTTTAAGCAAGCTTGCAGACCAGCCAAAGAGGGCAGATTTCAAGGAGATATATGATTTGATATTGATGTTGTCCAGAGTGTTTGGGAAGAGGGATGCATTCCACTTCAAGGAATGGATGTTTCATTTTATTCAAGTAATCTTTTAGGGTGATTACCGGTTTGATTGGTCAATGATTGTTTCTGATGCCATACATGATCAACTCACAAGGGTTAGACAGACTAAATCTTTCTTCATGACATCTTACATTGTATATGTAGCAGCAAGGTTGGGGATTTTCCTAGGATTAAACAAAGTAGGTATAATGGGAGTTTTAAATGGACAAAAGAAAGTATGGGAACACTACGATCAATTATCTCTTCAAGTTGTTGAGACTCATTTTAGAAGAGTCAATGATGCATTTTTATATGTGGTTATCAACCAGTTGAGTGGAGATGCAGGATACAGGTTAAGTCAAGAAGCTATGGCTTTTATTGCTGAATGGGGAAGTTGGTACATCCAATACCCCAAATTTACATACTTCAAATTGTTTGGTTTTGAAGGTCATCCACATTTACTTCCAAGATGCTGCAATAATAGAATAGTGCTTATGGAGTTTGTGTATCAAGCCATTGGAGTTAATGCTAGGTTTGGGATGAAGCACAAGACAGGATGTCATAAATTTCCCATGACATTGGGTGAATATAATTGTCAACACTTGAAGGGAGTGAAGGTGGTTTGTAATGAGTTGATACAATTGAAATTGGGATTGTATACAACTCAGAAGTATTTTGATCCAAAGAAGAAGATGTATGCCTTATTACCTTCAGTGTTTACTAGACATTTTAATCTGTTAGAAGACTTTTGGTGTGATCGGCAGGATGAGTATGACTTGAGGAAGAAGAATTATGAGAGATTATCAGTCTCACTCATGTCATAGCTTGGTATTAAAAAAAATATTCTTGACACTTTGGTGGATGATGGAATTGTATTAGATCCCTCATATGAAGCCTTGAACATTGGCACCAAAAACTTAGATCCAATAGACTGGAATGAGGAAAAAACTATTGATATTAAGAAAATTGGAAGAGCAGTTTTGGATAGAAGTGTGCAATGGTTGATGATGAAAGCTCGAGCTCCTCAAGGACCAGTCCTTAAGAAGGGTAAAGGATACAAGAGGATTAAAAGAAAGACACCTCCCAAAGAGCCATTGGAATTCTTTCCTCTAGATGTTGAAGAAATAGAGCTTGAGGTAGTTGATGAAGAAGAAGAGACACCAGATGGAGATGTTCCAATTGGATCTGTTGTTTCTACGCCCACATTGGGTGAGTCATCTACACAAGCCCCACTCACAAGAAAGAAAAGTAAAGAAGTTCAAGAAGGAACTCTTCATGCCATGGTTGAAGCTGCTAAAGGAAAAGAAGTGGAGGAAGAATTTGTAGAAGTTGAGACAAATTCAGATGAGACTCTGTCAGAAACGGATTTGAAAGAAAACATGCCTTTAGGGCATACTATTGAGCAGATTCTGACACAACAAGAGCAATGGAAACTATTTGAGGATGCTACAAAAGAGTTTGATGCAAGGGCTACAGTGGAGAAGCAAAAGGAAATAGATGCTAAGGTGCAAGCTGATGCTCTACTTCAACAGCAGCAATTAAAGGCAAAACAAATTGAAACAAGGACAACAACTGATAAAATAGAGGAGAAAATGAGGCAACAAGAGCATGAGCTCAAGGTCAAAGTAGAAAATGACAAATTGGAATTGATACAGAAAATCCATGATCTTGAGGAAGAGAAAGCAAGAAACTGAAGGGAAAAGGAAGCCCTGGTTGCTAGATTGAAGCTTGCAGAGGAAGCTTGATAGAAAGAACAAGAAGCTAAAGCTCTAAGAAAGGAAAGAGATGCTGAAGAGCTAATAATGAAACAAGAAGCTGAAGAAGAAAGGGAAAAGGCAGAGAAGCTCATAGCCTTAGAAATGGAAAGGATAGAAAAGGAAGAATCAGAAAAGATAAGGAAAGAAAAAGAGGCTGAAGAGCTAATTAGGAAGCAAAAGGAAGAAGATGTCGAAGCTGCAAAACTTAAAGCTTTGGAGGCAGAATAGTTGGAAAGAGAGGCCTTAGAAAAAGAGAAATTAGAGAAGGATCAAATGGAAGAAGAGAGATTGAGAAAAGAAGAAGAATACAAGAAAATGCAAGAACAAAGAGATAGAGAAGAGGCTAAGAAGTTGGTGCATATGCATCTGCTGCTGGAGCAACAAGAAAAAGCAAAGGTTGATTCTCAACCTGAGGTAAATGTTCATCCTATTGATGTTATAAGCATCTTAGGTCTGCTTCTTCCAATGCACCCACTTCAAGAAGACTCACAAATTAAATGATTAGCCTAAGCGGCTATTTAATTTATATATGTATTTGAGATTATTATTAATAACCTAATTAGGGCCAACCTACATTGCTATCTTGTAAATTAATTATTCTTGGAGATGGCCGACCTAATCAAGGTGTCACTTTATCTTGTATAAATACAAGGTCTTACCTTGTCATTTATTCATTCAAGTTCATCAAGACAATTCGCACTTTAGCAGCAGACCATCATCTTGTAGCAGCAGGCCGAATCAAGCAAGTTATCAAGTTCGCATTTTTCTGTATAAGGAGTTCGCTCTATCTCAGCAGATCAATATTGAGGAGAGATAGCGATTTTTGTAGAAGAGCATATTGTTTTTCTTTGAAGGCTGAGACCATCTCCTGTATCAGCAAATCATTAGATGTAGCAGTAGATGTAGCAGCAGATTGGTTACAAGGAGAAACATATTCATTTGTATCTTGTGCATCTAGGAGAGGTGTGACCTCATTATATTCATTGTTGGCCATTGTTGGGCCTGAGTTGTAAGTAGAGTTCTACTATTATTGTTCATCATATAGACAGACTATTTGCTGGGTTTTTCTCCCTCAAGAGGAGGGTTTTCCCAGGGTATCCTTGGGTGTTCATTGTCTTATGTGTTGCAATTCTTTTAAGTGCTTTCATTATTCAATCTGATCTAAGAAACACTAACACATCCATCCTCTACAATTGTTGCTTCCTCTTCCATGATGATGACTACTCCCAATGCTCCTATATGGTTGAAGTTAGACCTATAGAAAAGAGCCAGAACACCTCCTCAACCTCTTAATTGGGAGGACATGATGAAGGGAATTGAACAAGAAAGGCCTAAAAAGAAGGCTAAAGTCTTACATTCTACTAGACTCATAGATAAAAGGGAGATAGTTGCTAAATGTGCCATGCCTATGATAGAAAAGGAGGTAGGGGATATGCAGCTAATGGGCTATCAATTGAGTATGGTTAATTTGGGAAGACCCACTAGAAATCAACAAATGAATTTGATTGATGTGGTGGCTTCGACAACTAAATCAAGAATGATGAAGGACAAACAAAAGAAAGATGAGTTTAAGGCTCAATTGGATCAGTTACATTCATTCTTGAAGAGTGTCTCCTCTCCAAGGTCACAAGAAGTTGCAGCCATTGAGACTCCTATTTTGGTAAGCAAAAAGGAGGTAGATGATTTGGTGCAAGTTAGAGGTAAGGTGGAGATGGTAGATAAATGGATAGACAAATTGAACCATGAGGTAGGTGAGGTTTTAATAAAAGGATTTGAGGCCTACAAAGAAGCAGAGGGAGTAATAAAAGAGATGCATCAATACATTGAGGCATCAGGAAAACAAGAAGAAGAGTATAAGGAGTATAGTGAAAAGTTAGAATGTAATACCCCTCTGTTTTGCTTCTTGTGTGTTTGCTTTATGCTATGTTTGGGATGCAGCTACTATTATACTGGACACACCTAGTTGTTTGTGTTTCGATTGCTACTATTGAGTGACAATAATTATTGTGTGATGTGGATTATCTGACTATTGTTTCACATGCATTATGGATTATTGATGTTAGTAGAGTTAGCTTGAGATATTGTATTACATGATTTCTGATTATGATGTAATGTCAATCTTTGATGAGTGTATTGGTGAAGAGGATGATTTCACATCACTCACTTGTGAGCGCCCTGTGAATCCGTGATTTCTTCTTCATGGTGTGTATTATATACTGGATATACTGTATTATGTTGTTTACTTGGTTGCAGGTTGCAGGTACATGACACCGACTCCACCTGGTTTCATAGGTCAGAGCGTGTCGATCCAACGGTTAAGTTGAAAGGGAGATAGTAAATAGGTAACATGTGTTAGGTCTACGCCCTAGCCTTAGTGTGTTGTTTGTTCTGTTTTGTGAGTCATGTCTACTTGGTTTAATGTTATATGATTTTATTAGATGCTTTATTATTCAATCAATATGTTAGAACTATTGTATTGTTGAAAGTAGAGTTTATTTTAATATTAAGTGAAATCTATGCTTAGATGAAGTATATAGGTTGATTATGAAATTGTATTAATTAAATTTTAATTTATTTAATTAATTGAGTTTATTGCATAAATTTAATTAAATTAAATTAAAGGAATTGAAAGAAAAGTGAAATTGCATTTTAAAAATCAATTTGAGGTTTTCGAAAATGGGAAAAGGAAATAAATATCTATTTTCACTTTGCATGCAAAAGAAAATTAGGGTTAGATTAGATATTTGAGTTTTAATGTGAAGGCATGTTTTCAATTTTGGGAGAGAAGTTTTTGGAAGGATTATTATTTTTAGAGGAATTTGAGAATTTTTGAAGAACTTGCACAAAGAAGGATTGGAAGCAATTTTGGATTGTAGATTTGTTTGAAGAATAAGTGTTTGCAATTATCGCAGTTCTTGGATTGGATCCATTGCACGTTTGAAGAAATTGCAGGATTCTTGGGAGAAAGCTTGCATCAGATTTTCATCTTCATCTGTAGCTTTGGATTCCAGGTTTTGTCTTGTTTGATTCATCTCATATTATATTGTTTGCAAATTTGTTGTTATTATCATTTGTGAAATTGGAAATTGTTTGTTGAATCTAGATTTAATCTATTAAAAATTTGGGGAAGAATGTTTAAATTTACTGTAGCTTTTAATTCTATAAATGGGGGAAATTGATGAAACATGGGTTAAATTAAACCTCGAAATGTGTGTTCAACACTTAGGTTTTGGAATGAAGTTTTACCCTTTTAATTGTTCAGATCTGTTCTTCAAAAGAAAATCAAACCCTTGTAGAAAACCTTCAGTAAGAGAACAAGATTTGTTTGATTTTCTTTATTTAATTGTTTTTTGTAAAATTCATTGAATAGTGTTAAAAGAAATTTAATTTACACCTTTTTGAATTTAGAAGGAAAATCTAGAAAATTCATCAATTTCAAGATACTGGTTTTTTTTTAAATTATTTTCCCTATTTTACCAGTTTTAATATTCTGTGAAAATAATTATATATTTATATATATAATATTTATTGTATTTGGATTAATATAAATACATGAAACATGTAAATATATTTACTATTTTAATTGTTTAAAAGTTAAATTATTGTCATGTGTTTGGAAAAATTCGTCGTCGGCATAGTTTTCCAGAAAAATCTCGTTAATGGCAAAATGGTATTCTATACCTATGTTTTTAAACAAAATCCGAAATTTATAAAAAAAAAGTTTATAAAAAAAAAAAAATAATTAAAAATGATGTTATGGAGGTCCACACCCATTACACAGTGGGAGGGACGCTGTCATGGGACAACGCGCCCACCCTTTGGGGGACGCGCTGTCACATGACAGCGCGAGCCCCCACATGGCCTATGGTGCATCTGGCCGGTACATAGTACCGCCGGCGCCCACAGTACCCTGTCTGCAGGTAGCCTTGGGGTAAGCTCGACTGTTACTTTTTTATTATTTTTATTTTATTTTATTCATTTTTTTTAAAGTTTGTTTTGTTTTTGTTATATTTTTTTAATTTATTTATTTAAGAGTTAATCTGTATTTGGAAATTAAAAAGAAAATTCATTATTGAATCTATATGTGTAAATATTTATATATATAAATATTGTTTTTTTTTATTATTATTAATAAATATATGCTATATGAATATAATATATATATATATATATATATATATATATATATATATATATATACAATAGGTATATATATATATATATATATTTAAATATGTGCATGTTCAAGAGTTTGAAATTATTATTTATATTGTGAATTGGAAAGAATTAGATGAGTTAATTAAGGATTTTAAAAGAAATATTTCTTCCATGAGTATATTTGGTTTAAATGTAAATTTGATATCTTGTATTGTTTAAATTGAATTTATTCTTTCCTTGTAAGAGTAGAGGTAATAATTCAGTTTATCATTTATCTGATTAAAGTAATTGACTATTTATTGAAAAGTATTAGATAAGAATATGGATTTAATATATCCAAATTTAGCATGTTTCCTTGCTTGTGTTCTTTCGTTAATTAAATTCCCTTGTTATGGATTGCTTGGGAATGGGTGAATTGTGTATTTATTGTAAAGTCTTCCAGTGTATGTGGGTCATTCCCACGTTAGCTAATGTTCGTTTTTTCCTTGGGTAGATTTATTTGAGTTTTTTTCCTCCAAGTGTTGGAGTGAGATTCTTTATTTGTCATCTCCTAGATTAGGAGAGATTGAGTTTTTAGTTCTATAACACTTGAGTCACCCTTGGAGTCTAGATTTGAGTAGTGAGTTATCCATTAGAAGAGTGGTTTTTGTTAGGGGCCGGAACCCAAAGAGGTAAACCAGGAAATGTTCGAAAGTGTTTTTAAGAAGTGATAATTAAAGCAAAGTATTTAGATTACTAGGATGCATTCACATTAACCAAGATAAAATTAACCTCACTCGCAGACACAAGGGCTTGTTTAGACTTGGGGTGAGTGAGAAGGCCTAGAATGGCAAGGTCAACTAGCTTGTCCATACAAGAGGTAGTTGATTCTGCTTGAGTGAGTATGAGGGTCGGGATTCGGTTGAGGTCATCAGGATTACTGGAGCCTATGAAGGATGCCCAAAGGAGATCTCATGACGCACCTTGCGATGACACTCTATCTAGGATAACCTTGAGTATATGTTGTGTGTATGGTTTCTTTAGCCCACTTGATTTTATTATATCTGGAAGCAATGTAACCATGTTAGTGTTAGATTTATATTGTGCATATGTATGGTTGAGTCAGTTTGTTCAATTAGTTAGCCTTTGGTTAGAGGTAGTAGATTTCTTGTCCATGTTGTATTTTTACTATCTCCTAGCATGGGGGGTGGGCCTTTGGGTACCACTAGGTTGGGTGGAACATGCACCAAAACTGTTGGGTCCCCCTTTGTTCTTCAGTTCATGGAAGCGAGACATCTAGTTGGATGGCTTGTGGATATTGTTACTCTCTTCTTGTACTATTGTAATTCTTCTTGTATCAGTTGTAATTACCCCTCTTGTTGTTATGAGGTGGATCTTGTTATTATTATACTTATGTATTTTGACTCATTCTAGGAATGAGGATTGTAATCTTGTAATGGTTTATGTAATGGAATTATGTGATGGTTAATCTATTCTTATCTTGTATTTACTTATGTTAGATGTATGTCTTTACTTGAGATGTTTATTGCAATGTAATTTAGATGATTTATGTTAATGGGAGTTAAGTAATCTCGGTTACGTAGCCTTAGGGGAGGTTGTCAATTTTAGGTGAACTTGTATGTATAATGCACTTTAATAAAAAAAAAATTGTATGCATTTGTAGTAGATTGAAACTTCCTCTAGAGTTGTGTGGCGGGGCATTACATAGAAAAGATAAATACATTACCTCTAACTACTCTTCTAGAACAATCTATACTTGAAGATGATAAAAAAGACTTTGTAGAGAAGACTTCTCGCATACTCAAGTTTAGAACTGACTTTTTGAGCAAACACAAGGATGAGATTCAGGAAGCAGTTAATAACCTGACGGAGCAATTGGAAGAGTTGGAAGCGATCATGGCCATAATTGTAGATGTGAATGTAATGAAAAAAGATGGCATGCCTTTGAGTCAGGTTAAAGAGAAATGGAATAAAGATTCCAAGGACTCATGCAGGAGCAGGACGATGGAGGAGACTTGGTAATAGATCGGCTTGTAGAAGTCAAGGAAGAGATAAAAGTTGCAGGGAGAGAATTGATAAAGATGAAAATTATGAAAGAGTTTGCTGCAGTTGAGTTGGATCAGATCAAATTTGAAGATGACTGGATTGATGGGCCAGATATAGATACTTTACAACAAGTCTTCACTAGTTATGAAGAGTTCAGTGCAGATCCAGCTTCACATGCATGAATCCTAGCATGCATGATGTTCTCCTTCTTTGCATGTTGCATGCATACAACACTAATAGATTTTTGAGCGCATGACTTCCTCTTCTATTCTATCTTCTATTTTTAGTTAAGACTGAAAGTCTAATGTAAGAACTCAAGATCAAATTGATCTGAGTTTCCAAGAGAGTCTGAATTCCTAAAAAGGTGGAAAGCCTAAAATAGAAGTGAGGTTCAAACTTTTTGTATATCTATAAATACCAGATGGGTATCACATTGTAAAGGTCGGCTAATTGAGAACTAGATTGGCTTACCTAATGCTAAGAGATAGAATTTTGTAGAGTTTTGCAGAGATACATTGTACTTAATCTTTTACAGTTAATAGAATTACAGGTTTACTCGAAAGACGGCATTTGGAATTAAATTGTTTGTTTGATAAAGCCGATAAGTTATGATCTATCTGTATTCAGTGATTGTGCTGAACATAAGAGTTTATTGAATGATGAAAGTCATTTGAAGGAATCAGATTTAAGGATCATCTTATTAGATTGTCATTGAGTTGAGGTTATTAAAAATTCTGTTGATCTATAATTTTGATGATGAATGAATGTGTGTTATTTTGAAATCCTTAAAATATTTGTGAAGAGTAATTGTGAAGTTAATTAAGCACCTAAAATGTATGTAGTGGTATAGATTATGCTATAGACTGTATCATCTTATGGTTTTTATGATCTGTTAGGAAACATTCATCGTTGAAAGTATATGTCTAGATACTAGATAAATTTGGTTCATACTTACTGGTTTACCCCTTTGTTCTATCTTTTTCTTTTATTTAAAACCCATTGATTTATAGGAACCATTTTGATAAAAAAAGTTATAGCTTGAATCCTTTGTTACCAGCACAAGCCCCTTGAATATTATAGTTGCATGAACCAATTGAATGACATCAGACAGTTGAGAACCAACTACCAGGACCTTGGGAGTTAGGCTACTACATGTTGTCTTTCTTTTTCAGGAGAAATAGAGTAGAAATATTCTATTTTAATTTTGTTTGTGTCATTTTAACCATCAACACATCCATCATGGTTTTTTCCCCCAATAGGGTTCCACGAATAAAATCTTGATTTTCATGTGTTGTTGATTCATGATTTCACTATTAATTATCATATCTAAGATTAAAGGTTGATAAATGTTAAATAGATTTATATTCTATAACAACTAATTAACCCCCCTCTTAGTTGTCTATCCTTGTTTTTCCAACAATTGGTATCTGAGTAGATTCCTCTGAAGAATTTAAATAGCTTGAGGTGATCCAATATGGCATCATACAAGAAGGATAGTCCTAGATTTGATGGTACAAATTACTCTCTATGGAAGGTAAAAATGGAGTGTCATTTAAAGTGCATTGGTGAGCCTTTCTGGAAGATTACAAAGAACATATATAATATTCCTAAGAATGGTCCCACTACTCATGATGAGATCAAGGAAGTTGAAACTAATATCAGGTCTATAGAAGCATTGCTAAGTGCTTTGACAGATTCAGAGATGAAAAATGTAATAGGTCTGAAGACAACACATGAGATCTGGAAGAAATGGGAAACATCGTATGAAGGAGATGCACAAGTAAATATTGCTAAGCTAACAAGTCTAAAAGGCAAGTGGGAGAACTTGAAGATGAGTGAAGATGAAAACATTGTTTCTTTCATGCAGAAGGTAATGAACTAGTGATGGGTATTAGGTGTGTTGGTGGAATTATGGAAGAAGATGAGATTGTGGCTAAAGTGCTCAGATCAATGCCTACTTCTTACAAAATGAAAGATCATGCTATTGAAGATCTCAGGACAGTAACAAATGTGACAAGTGACATGTTGATTGGTAAACTATCTACCTTTGAGTTGAGTGAATGTGGTGAGTCTATTCCTAAGACAAAATCTGCATTCAAAGCTACTGTATCCAAAAAAATCCAATAGGGATATGATCTAGGAGAAAGTTCTAGAAAAGAATTCAACTATGAAGATGAGATGAAATAGATTGAAGATGAAGAAAGAGAGCTAGAAGAGCTGGAAGCATTGATTGTGAAAAGAGAAGTTAGGGGACATGGTAAGTATAAAAAAAAGTTTCCTATTAAATGTTTCTCTTGTAGTAAGATAGGTCATTTTGCATCAAGGTGTCCTAAAAGAGTTTCTAAGTACAAACATGAGAAGTCTAGATTTCAAAAGAAATGTTATTATGTTGAAGAAGGTGTTGCTAATGATGAATCTAATAGAGAAGTTGGAAATGAAGATGGATGGGTATTCATTTCTATCAAGGAAAATGGTAGTGTGTCCACTGAATCTGTAGTGATAAGAATATTGAGAAAGCTCTTGTAGCTAGAATTGATGAAAAAGATGAGTGCATGATTGACAACGGATTCCCAAATCATATGACTGTTGACAAAATAAATTTTCTAAGCTTGGAGAAGTATGAAGGTGGTGTTGTAATATTTGGAGATAACAATGCTAGTGTGATTTTTGGTAGAGGCACTATTTATATTGGTGGTAAATATAAAACTGATGATGTCCTTTATGTTGAAGGATCGAAACATAATTTTTTGAGTGTTGGACAGATGGTAGACAAGGGATATAATCTTCAGTTCAAAGATGGTAAGTTATAGATATTGGGAAGTTCTGGAAATGTAATTTCTTCAGGTACAAAGACAAGAGGTGATATTTTTTACTTAAGTGTTGCTAGTGAAAGTTGTTTAATTTCTCAAGTTGATGTAAGTTGGTTATGGAATATGAGGCTATGTCATGTGAATTTTGACAACATTTTCAAAGTAATCTTCACACAAGTATTCAGAGATCTATTTAAGTTAGTGAATCCTACTAACACTATATGCAAGGAATGTCAGATGGGAAAGAAGACAAGAATTTATTTTCAGAGAAAACAACATCATTCTAATGGTGTCTTGGAACTAGTTCATATTGATCTATGTGGTCCATCTAGAATCAGAAGTCTACAAGGAGAAAGGTACTTTATGTTGCTTATTGATTATTACTCTAGGATGATATGGGTTGCTTTATCGAGAGAAAAAAATGAAGCACTAGAAAAGTTCAAATGTTTCAAAGCTATGGTAGAAAATGAGATAGGTTTGAAGGTCAAATGCTTAAGATCAGATAGAGGTGGTGAATTCACTTCCCTTGAGTTCAATTCATTTTGTGAAGAGTATGGAATCAAAAGACAATTATTTGCTCCCTGGACCCCTCAACAGAACAAATTTGTTGAGAGAAAGAAAAAAAGCAATTCTAAATGTTGCTAGAACTATGATTTTAGAAGGTAATGTTCCTCATATCTACCGGAGAGAAGCTATAAGCATTGTTATATACACTATCAACTGGGTAAATTTTAATGGTAATTCTAGTAAGACTCCTTTTGAGTTGAGGTTTGGTTATAAGCCTACTATTAAATATTTCAAAATCTTTGGAATTAGATGTTATATCAAGAGAGATGAATATATTGGCAATTTTGATGCTAGAAGTGATGAAGGAATCTTTCTGGGTTACTCTACTAAGAGCAAAGCCTACCGGTGCTACAACATAAGATTGAAGAAAATAGTTGAAAGTGAAAATGCTAGATTTCATGAAGACACTATTAGATCATTCAGATATTATGGATACTATCAAGATGATCAGAAAGATAGTACAAATAATGGAAAGAATGCGTAGACACAGAATCAAATTCAAATTGTTCTAGTGAATCAAGAGAATCATGAAGGAGAAGCTAGTGTAAGTGCATAAGAGAGAAAAAAAGAACCAGATTTCAGAGAGAATCCCAAAGTCCCAAGGTATGTAAAGATAAATCATTCTAAAAGTCAAATTATAGGAGATAAGAACAAAGGTGTGCATACTAGAAGGAGAATTGCAGAAGAGTATTGCTTGATTTATAAAATTGCTCACCTAGAAATTTCAATGAAGCATGTAAAGATGAATATTGGATGGAAGCAATGAAGGAAGAAATGATGCAGATAGAGAAAAATGATACATGGATTCTTGTTCCCAAACCTCAAGATTAAAATGTAATTGGAACCAAATGGGTCTTTTGGAATAAGTTGAATGAACAAGGTGAAGTGGTCAGAAATAAAGCAAGACTGGTATGTAAAGGGTACTCATAGATGGAAGGTATTGATTTCGAAGAAAAATTTTCCCTTATTGTCAATTGAAGAAAGCAATGTATGGAATCAAACAAGCCCTAGAAAATGGTATGCTAGATTGGATAAATACTTGTTGAAGCTTAGATTCAATAAAGGTATTGTTGACAACAATCTATATTTCAAGATGGATCAAGATAAAGAGATGATAATTGAAGTTTTTGTTGATGACATTGTTTTTGAGGGTGATGATGACTTATGTATGAAGTTTTCTGATGAAATGAAAAGGGAGTTTGAGATGTCAATGATTGGAGAGCTGAAATTCTTCTTAGGATTGCAAATTACTCGGTTAGAGGATAGAATCTTCATGTATCAATCCAAATATGTAAAAGTGTTATTGAAATTTTTTGGCATGGAAGAATCAAAACCTATAGGTACACCCATGGTAACTGGATGCAAGAACACAAAATGATGATTCTTCTAAGGCTAATCAAATAAGGTACAAGTCAATGATTGGTGGATTACTCTATTTGACTCAGACCAAACCAAAAATTATGAATGTTGTATGTATGCTTGCTAGATATCAATTTGATCCAAAGGAATCACGTGTGACTACAATAAAGAGAATTTTCAGATACTTGAAAGGAACAATTGATTTTGGTCTTTGGTATCCTAAGGATGATGATCTTACTCAGAATGCCTTTATAGATGTAGATTGGTCAGGAGATGTGGATGACAGGAAAATTACAAGTGGTGGTGCATTCTTCTTGGGGAAGAAGTTGGTGTCTTGGCTAAGTAAAAAGTAGAATTCCATTTCTTTATCTATTGTTGAGGTAGAATATATTGCTACTGCAAACAATTGCACTCAAGTATTATGGATGAAGCAGATGTTGAGAGATATCAAAATTGAGTATAATGAGCCTATTTCTATATTCTTTGATAACACAAGTTCCATAAATATTTCCAAGAATCCGGTGTTACATTCAAAGACACCATATATATCTATCAAGTATCACTTTTTGAGAGACAAAGTGAGTGATAAAGAAGTCATATTGGAATATGTGCCCACTAAGAAAAAAATTGTAGATATATTTACTAAAAAGTTGCCTAAGGCTAATTTTGAGTATCTTAAAGGTAAGTTAGGGGTGATTTCCCCTCCTAATTTGAGCTAAGATGCAAGTCTTTGCATCAATCTATGCACTCATAGTCGGATCTTGTTTCAAATTGATGTTGCGGTGGTTGCTAGTCAGGGGGAGTAGTTAGATGATTTAGATATGTGGTTCAGATCTTGTGTACCTTTTCCATTGATATCAAAGGGGGAGAGAGAAATGTGAAAAACCTTTGAGGAAGAAATGGGGAGAAGAGAAATCTAAGAGGGAGAAGAACAATTTGAGAAGAGTTAGTTGTGTTGATGGTATTTTTCACATCATGTGTTGTCATCAATACCAAAGGGGAAGATTTTTGGACATTGTGGTTGTGTTGGTGATATGTGGTTGGCATTGATGTCAACACTATTAGAATTGATGATTCTAAAGGTTGTATATGTCGAGGATATTGAGAAAATTAGAATAAATATGTTGTAGGAAGTCTGTGAAGTTGTGTTGATCATAATGGTAAAAAATGTTTTGTAAATTGGTAATCAAAAGTCACACGTCAAAGGGTTCGTTGTTGATCCTATCTAGTATGTTTTATGGAATTTTTAGAGGTGTGCATTAAGATCGAAGAGAGTTATGAGTTTTTGAGTTCCTACAGTTATTCTGTTATTGTAGTTGTGTTTCTAAAAGAAGAGAATGCAATTATGGTAAATTGAGTTATTGTGTATGCTCCTATGATGATCAATGATGTTTCTAGATTGTGCTCTATCATTTTGGTATGTTTGAATTGATTGATGTGCTCGTGAGCGGAGACTTTTCCTTTGTGTGTTCAATTTTTCATGTTTTTGACCGACATGATGGTGGTAGCATGTTGTGGATCCTTATGGATTAATATTTTATTGTTTGGCATGTTCAAGGATATTGATTTAGGTCTTCATTATGATGTGACCGACTTAGGTTGGTGCGCATTGAGATTTGTTCATGAATTGGGCCGACAATTTGTAATTCATTTATTATTTATTTGTGGCCGACAAATTTGTTGATGTAAATTCATGTAGCGGATATATAAGAGCGATTTTTTATTTATTTTTTAGTGTGTGGTGTATTCTCGGTGAATGTGAAATGTGTGAATAAAGATTAGATCATTTAATTTTAGAGAAGAGTGTGAAGAAGATTGAGCGAAGTGTGAAGAACTGTTTATGTGCCTAACCAGAGCTGTCATCAAGCTTTTGTAGAAGCTAATTTCTTAGTTCAACCTCATCAGATGGATTTAATCTGATTGTTTTATGTAAGGAAATGAGCCTTCCCTTTTGAGCAGTGAGCTCTAGGTAGTGTTCCTAAATGCATGTACATTCCTTATTCATTTCTCATTATACTTCTAATAGGTTATAATCTTGTGGACTAACATCCATTGTGGTTTTTTCCCCTAATAGGATTTCCACATATAAAATCTTGGTGTTCATGTGTTTCTAATGTGTTGTTGATTCATGCTTTCACTGTTAATTATCAGATATAAGATTAAAAGTTGATAAAGGTTAAAAAGTTTAAATTTTGTAACAACTGATTCACCCCCCATCTCAATTTTCTATCCTTGTTTTTCCAATAGACAACACAAGGATGAGGTGTAAATAAATAAATTAACACCGAGTTGTTGGTAAGAGGGCCCATCTCCACATAGCAAGGAAGAATCAGAGGTAGGTAATAAAACAAAGGAGTAAATTCTTAGGGGAATTCGGTTTTTTTTTTTGGGAAGAAAAATATAGAAGGAAAGGAAGCGACTGCACATAGGTGGCATTTGTAAAGGCTCCTACAAATTTTAGTTCACAAATATGAAGAAACCGTTAATTTTATCTTCTTGTTAAGTTTAGGCAGAATGTTCGTGAATCTCACATTATTGAATGCATAGTATAAAAAATTCTTAGTGGTTTCTTATTATGAATAAATGGCATCAACCTATAGCTGCTTAGAAATTGGAAATGATTGATTTAAATGCTACAATCTATGTGAAAGAAAACTTAGAACTTTCTTTCATAGAGTACCATTTGGTTGAACCAAACCCTAGGTCTGTAATTCTTTGGAAAGTATAAGGACACTAAAATTTTTTTGATAAAGGAACACTATTATCAATGAACCAAGCATTGAGCATAAAATTTTGATAACTCAATTATTAATTAGGTTATTGGTGAAGGTACCTCCATGTGGCTATTGTAGTAGTGTACAATAGCCATGGGAAGGTACCTCTTTAGCCTTTTGTTTCTTATTTGTAGTATTGTGACCATAGATTGCACATGTTTATCTATATTTTGAATGATATTAAGCATGTATTTTAAGATCCTATGCTATGTTTGCAGCCAAAATCTATTGTATAGCATGCTGCTCTTGCTAAGAATGAAATTTGCAGCTAAAATGAATTAATATAAGGAGTAAAGAAATACATTATAAGTTGGTAATTTCCAATGATGGGTTCTATTGTGTAATGGTTCTAACTTGAAGTTCATATGAACCCTGCAAGTAGCTTGATAAATTATGCATTATTAACCTATGAGAGTCTATATTTAGTACAAGTTTTCTCAAGTAAGATGGCTCAATTGAATCTAAATCTGTACAAGGAAACTAGTGATTGGCTAGTTTTTATAAAAGGTAAGCCTTGTTGGATTTTAGTTTTACTTCAACAAGTCATGATGGCTTAATCCATTGGGTTAAAGGGAAATATGATTGAAATTGTAACAAAAGGCATAAGCCCTAAGGCTTGACTAAATGAAACTTAAAGTGATAAATTTATTAACATTTGAAAGGGTCAAATTGTCTACCAAGGCAAACCAGAGGGTTCAAATAATAAACAAATGCTTGGCCAAGGTAGTTAATTCAAATAGGAGAGGACTATCCAAATTAAGTTGTGTTACATCATGGTAGGACATATGTTTAGATTTTTTTCTTGAGGCATTAATAGGTTGCATATGTCAATTATCCCATAGTTGCATAGATTTTACACTTGTTGGCAACAAATTGCTAGACTCTTCATGATGAGTTGGGCTCCCTTCATAGGGTAGCACGGGGAATCATATGGCTTCATTGCAGGGCATAAATAATTTTGGTGATGTGCTCTCTCTCTCTCTTCTTCCACTTCAAATTAAAGCTGAATATGGTATGGTCTTGATAATGCAAATGATGTTAAATTGATTATTTAGTGTCTTATTTACTTAGACGAATAAATGACTTGTATTTTAATTTTCAATATGATAACTTAAAATTGTTTTGAAATGGCATAGTTGTTATAGGTAAATTGGTTGCTTATGTTACCAATCGGCTTCCAAGAGGCTAAGGATAAGGGATGAAGGAGGTTTGTATTAAATTGTTTTATTTCAAATATGGAGTCTCACTTTATTTTTTATAGGTTACATGGTTCTTATCTTGGTTTATAAATTTTTTTTATATCATGACCTAATACTATGAATATGGTAGTTGCTATGATGGATGACCATATGCAAACCTAGTACTTCTTGTTACCTTAATATGAATACAACTTTGCTTCTTATAGATGTGCAACCATGGAAGCTTTTGTTTATTCATTATGATTTTGTAATTGTGCAATAATTTTTGTTGGTAGGTGAACAATATATTTGATACTCATTTCATGTTAGGTGTTGTTGTTACGTATGATTATATATTATAATTCAAGGAAATAAGTAAATAGAAAATTAGAAAAAATATATATATAAAAGAAAGGAGAGAGAATAATAATAATAAACAATTGATAAATTAAATATATATCTTTATAAAGTGAGAGGGAAATCCTAATATTCACTTCAATGAAAAAAAAAACACAAAAAGAAATAAATAAAAACCACATGTGATGGGAGCCATGTTGTGGTGGGACCCAAGCTGGGAAAAACTCATAAACTATACAATGAAAGAAAAAAAAGTAGGCTAGCCTCATGATTTTTTTTCTTTTCCAAAATAAAAAAATAAGGAATAAAGAGAGGCTAGCAAAAATACTTGTTGGCAGTAGAAGGAAAGGTTTAAATAAATAAAAGAACACCTAGCAATTGGAAAAAGGGAACATCTCCACATAGGAAGGACGAAAAGAAAGGAAGGTAATAAAACAAAGAGGGAGAATGAAATTAAAAGCATTAAATTTTGGAGTGAAGTAAAAAATAAAAAGAAGGGGCTACAGATAGGTGGCATGAGTAAAAACTCATGCATATACTAGTTCACAGTTATGAAAGAGCTTTTAAATTTATTTCCTTAATGCCAAGTAGACAACATGTTGGTTAACTCCACTTTATAGTATGTACAACCTAACATTCCTTAATGGTTCTACTTGTTTTATGAACCAATAATATTAGACAACAACTGCTCATAATTTAGAATGATTGATTATAAATGCTTAATCTATGCAAAGAGCATATTTCAAATTTTCTTTTAGAAAAACAATGTTGGGTTGAAGAAAACCCTCAAATTGTAATTGCTTGGAAGTATAAGGACTACCAACCAGATTTTGATTGGAATAATGTTGTCAATACACCATGATCTGGGCATAAAATTTTGATAACTCAATACTTATTTAGGTCATAAACCAATGGTGAAGATACTTCCATGTGGTTTTTGTAGTAGTGTACAATAGCCATGAGAAAGCACCTCATCATCCTTTTGATGCTCATTTATAGCATTGTGAATATAACTGAACATGATTACCTATACTCTGATTGATATTAAGCATATAATCTAGGGTTTTATGCTATGTTGAGCCAAATCTATTCAATATTTTTTTACTCCTACCAAGAAGAGATTTGTGGCTAACTAAATTAATAAAAAGGGTAGAGTATTGTATTTTATGATGGTAAATTCTAGTTCTAGGTCTCTTAGTAAAGGGTTCTAAGTGTCATGTTAAAATTATGCATCATTAATCTATGAGAGGCTACATTTAGTATGAATTTCTTATGCAAAATTCTAAATCTATACAAGAAAAATAGTGATTGGTTGACTATTATAAAAGAAAAGTCGTGCTATTTTTTTATTTCTTTTACCTTAACCAATATTGTTGGCTTAAACCATTGTGTTAGAGGGAATTTTGATTGAAATAATAAAAAAATGGCATAAACCCTAAAACAACATGTGGAAAGGTGTAGGTGATTGTCGGGATAGACCCAAAGATACAAATTAGAAACAAATGAAAATTATTTGTCCAAAGTAGTTAATTCAAATAAGAGAGGACTATGCTTGTTGGAAAAAGAAGGAAAGGTTTAAATAAATAAAAGAACACATAGCAGTTGGAAAAAGGGCCCATATCCACATAGCAAGGAGGAAAAGAAAGGGAGGTAATAAAACAAAGAGGGAAAATTAAATTAAAAGAATTTCATTTTGGAGCAAAGTATCAAAGAAAAAGAAGGGGTTACACATAGGTGGCATGAGTAAAAACTCCTATAGATACTAGTTCACAGGTATGAAAGATATTTTAAATTTATTTCCTTAATGCCAAATAGGAAATTTTTTGGTGAACTCCACTCTACAGTATGTACAACCTAACATTCCTTAATGGTTTTACTTATTTTATGAACCAATGCCATTAGCCAATAGCTAGTCAGAATTTAGAATGATTGATTATAAATGGTTAATCTATGCAAAGAGAAGACTTAGAATTTTCTTTTAGAAAAATAATGTTGGATCCAACCAAACCCTATAATTTTAATTGCTTGGAAGTATGAGGACTACCAACTAATTTTGATTGGAATACTATTGTCAATACACCATGAACTGGGCATAAACCAATGGTGAAGATAATTCCATGTGGTTATTTTAGTAGTGTACAATAGCCATGAGAAAACACCTCATCAACCTTCTAATGCTCATTTACAACATTGTTAATATAATTAAACATGATTACCTATACTTTGATTGATAATAAGAATCTAGTCTGAGGTTTTATGCTATGTTAAGCCAAATATATTCAAAAGTTTTCTGCTCTTGCCAAGAAGATATTTACAACTAACTAAATTAATAACAAGGGTAGAGTATTGTATTTTATGATGGAAAATTCCAGTTTTGAGTCTCTTAGTAAAGGGTTCTAAGTGCCATGTTAAAATTATGAATCATTAATCTATGAGAGGCTACATTTAGTACCAATTTATTATGCAAAATTCTAAATCTATACAAGAAAAATAATGATTGGTTGACTGTTATAAAAGAAAAGTCGTGCTATTATTTTTAAGTTTTACCTCAGCTAGTATTGTTGGCTTAAACCATTGTGTTAGAGGGAATTTTTATTGGAATAATAACAAAATGGCATAAGCTCTAATGCTTGACTAAATGACACATATTAAACAACATGTGGAAAGGTGCAAGTGATTGTTGGGACAGACCCAAAGATACAAATTATAAACAAATGCAAATGCTTTGGCCAAAGTAGTTAATTAAAATAGGAGAGGAATGTTTTGATTAAAACTAAGTCACATCATGGGTAGGGAATATGCTTATATATTTTTCTTGAGACATTAATAGGTTGCATTTGTTAGATATCCCATAGTTGCACAAATTTCACACATGTTGGCTATGGATTGCTACACTCTTCGTGATGGGTCGGGCTCCCTTCGTGGGGTAGCATGGGGAAGCATATGGCTTTGTGGTAGGGTGGAAATCACCCTAATGATGCTCTCTCCTTTTACCCTCTTCCACTCAAATTAAGGAGAAAGGACAAAGGATGTTTGTCTTAACTACTTTATTTTAATTTATAATTTAATCTCATTTAATATTGGTTAAGAAGTATATGATTCTTATTTAAATTTGGATTTTAATTCCAATATTTTTCTAATATGATGTGTATGATTCATATTTCAGTTTGTATATTTCATTATGCCCTAATGCTATGAATGTTTAATTGTTATGATATAATGTTCATATACAAATTTATTAGAAAGTGCTGCCTCATTTTGCAATTACTTATTCATTCCTATGAATATATCTATTGGGGTGATTCCTTACTCATTATGATGATAAATTTATGCAATAATATTCATTTGTATATAACTCAGTATGTGGTGCTTGTTGCATGTTGGGTTGTGACAAGAACCATCATACTAAGCTACATACAAATGAATAGCATTGCACAATTTCATCATCAAATAGGTAAGGAATTACTCTAACATTTATATTCATACGAATGGAAAAAATAATTGCATAATGAGGCAACACTTTCTAATAAATTTTCATATGAAAATTCTATCATAGAAATTTAAGCATTCATAGTGTTAGGCATGATAAAATTTACAAGCTAAATTATGAATCATACACCTCATAACTAGTAACGAAATGAAATTAGATTATAAATTGAAATAAAGCATTTAAGATGAACCTTCTCCATCCATAATACTTAATTTCAAGTGGAAGAGGGTAATGGGAGAGAGAGAATTATTGAGGTGATTTTAGCCTTCCCACGAAGCCATAAAATTCCCCGTGCTACCCCATGAAGGGAGCCCAAACCATCACGAATACTCTAACAATTTGTGGCCAACATATGTGAGATCGATGCAGCTATGGAATAACTAAACACATGCCACCTATTAATTCCTCATGAAAAATATCTAGGCATTTTTCCCTTACCCATAAGTGACTCAATTTAATTCACACATTTTCTTATTTGAATTAAAAGCTTTGGCCAAGCATTTATTTATTATAAATTCCTTAGGTCAATCCTGGTAGTCACATAGTACCCTTACACATGTTGTTATAGTTTCAGTACTTTTGATATCCATTATTAGGATATAGGAAGTTGGTGGAAGAGTTTATCATTAGGTCTTAACTCTTTCTATAATTTAGTATAAATGTATGCATTCCATATCTACTTGCTACTGGAGACTAATAACTTTTGTATTAACTATTCCTATATAGTTGTTCCAAATTTTGTACACTTTCTTAATCACATAAATTCCATCAATTAAGAGTTGCCAAATTTCAGACCAATTGAACTTCTTGACACGGGTAGTGATTTTCAATTTTATATGGGTAAATTCAATTTTGTCTTCTTTTAGCTCTGAGACATAATTTAGATTGTTTAATTGTGATGGGTCAAATACTAGCACTATATACTATTACAGTAGTCATGAGAAATCCCCTAGCCTTACCAACCTTCTCATGGTTACTATAGAGCATATCATACTTCCATTCATCCTCTATCCAGTATTTCCAACATTCTATAATGAATCCTTGTATTCCAAGAATAATTTTTGAGCTACTCATGAACAAGTATACCATCTTTGCTAGAATGATTTAATAGTAATTTTATAAATCCCCCCTATCTATTGGTTAATAAAATTCCTTTGTCATAGAATCAAGTCCAGGTAACAAGAAAATCTGACTACTTAATTGTAATCACAACCTAATGTACAAGTTTATTTTCAAAAATAGAGTAAGATATAAAAATAAAAATCTGAGAGCAACAACTTGGAGAGCCTATAACTACATATTTCACTAGTTCCCTTTTGAATAGCCATTCTAATGAGGAAAACATCCTACTCAAAAATTTCTCAAGATGAAGCCATGCTTACATACCTATAAGCTAGGTAGATTTGCAATGTTTCCACAAACCCCTCCCTTGTATTCTATCCTTTCTCACCTAAACATAATCCATTATAATCCTCCTTTAGCTTGCTTTACTATGTCCCATACTGCCTTTCCTACTGCATGGAGATAGGGGCAGTTTTTCATGTGCAAGGTGTTATTTTATTTGTTTTAAAACCCTTTACCTCTACTAGCAGTTGGCTGCAAGTGTATGTGTCATCTCCTTATTTTGTTTCTTTGGGAAGATGTGGGGTTGGTGTAACTTTTTAAGGTATTGCTTTATATTTATATATTTTAATACAATTTCCTCTTAGCTTGTGGGTCCCACCTCAAGCTTAGTATTTTTGTTTGGTTTTTTTATTTTTTTGTTTCTTTTGTAAAAGGCATGGACCGTTCCACAACCTTTTTATCACACCTTTTAATTAAATGGGGATGAATATTTTTGAATTAGAATATTTTATTTTGATTATATTTTTTTTCCTTCTTTCTTTTTCATAGTAGGTAATAAAACAAAGAAGGGGTAAATTCTTGGGGGAATTCCATATTTTTTTGGGGAAGAAATAGATAGAAGGAAAGGAAGAGACTACACATAGGTGGCATTTGTAAAGACTCCTACAAATTTTAGTTCACAGGTATGAAGAATTGGTTAAGTTTATATTCTTGTTAAGTTTAGGCAGAATGTTGGTGAATCTCACACTGCTAAATGTACAATCTAAAAATTTCTTAGTGGCTTTTTGTTATGAATAAATGGCATCAGCCTTTAGCTGCTCAGAACTTGGAAATGATCAATTTAAATCCTTTATTTCAATTTATCATGTAATTTAATTTTGTTACTCGTTATGAGGTGTATGATTCATAATTCAACTTGTAAATTTTATCATGCCTAACACTATGAATGCTTAAATTTCTATGATAGAATGAGTATGTGCATGATCATCATGGAAAAAATAGGCCCTTAAGTGGAGATAAAAATTTAGAAAATCAAAGTTAGTCAACCAATCACTATTTTTCTTGTACAAATTTAGAATTTTGTTTAATAAACTTGTACTAAATGTAGCCTCTCACAAATTAATGATACATTTTTTTAACATGGCACTTAGAACCCTTTACTAAGAGACCTTGAACTGGAATTTACCATCATAAAATATAATATTCTACCCCTATTATCAATTCAGTTAGTTGCAAATCTCTTCTTGGCAACAGCAACAAACTGTTCAATAGATTTGGCTCAACATAGCATAAACCCCATATCAGATGCTTAATATCAATTAGAGTATAGGTGATCATGTTTAGTTATATTCACAATGCTGCAAATGAGAATTAGAAGGTTGATGAGGTGCTTTCTCATGGCTATTGTACACTACTACAACAACCACATGAAAGTATCTTCACCATTGGTTTATGACCTAAATAAGTATTGAGTTATCAAAATTTTAAGGCTAGTTCATGGTGTATTGACAACGACATTCCAATCAAAATCTGGTTGGTAGTCTTGTACTTCCAAGCAATTACGATTCTGAGGTTTGGTCCAACCCAGTATTGCTTTTCTAAAAGAAAATTATAAGTATTCTCTTTGCATAGATTAAGCATTTATAATCAATCATTTTAAATTTTGAGCAATTGTTGGCTAATGTGATTGGTTCATAAAATAAGTAAAACCATTAAGGAATATTAGGTTGCACATACTGCAAAGTTGATTTCACCAACATGTTGTCTACTTGGCATTAAGGAAATAAATTTAAAAGCTCTTTCATACATGTGAACTAGTATCTTCAAGAGTTTTTACTCATGCCACCTATGTGCAACCCCTTCTTTTTCTTTTGTACTTTTCTCCAAAATCGAATGCTTTTAATTTCATTCTCCCTCTTTTTTATTACCTCCCTTTTTTATTTGATTTTTGATAAAAGAACTCAATGGTAAATTAAATTATTAACCCATAATAATTTTATATTCATCTTATATATATTATAATTCAAGGAAATAAGTAAATAGAAAAACAAAATATATATATATATATAAATGAAAGGAGGGAAAATAATAATAATAAATAATTGATAAATTAAATATATATCTTTATAAAGTGAGAGGGACATCCTAGTATTCCCTTCGTGGGGTAGCAAAGGGAAGCCTATGGCTTCCTAGTAGGGCGAAAATCACCCCAATGATGCTCTCTCTCCTTTTACCCTCTTCTGCTTGAAATTAAGGATTAAGGATGGAGGAGGTTTGTCTTAAATGATTTATTTCAATTTATAATCAAATTTCATTTTGTTACTGGTTATGAGGTGTATGATTCATAATTCAACTTGTACATCTTATCATGCCTAACACTATGAATGATTAAGTGCTATGATAGGATATTCATATGCAAGTTTATTAGCAAGTGTTGCCTCATTATGCAATTATTTATTTCATTCTTATGAATATAACCATTGGAGTAATTCCTTACTCATTGTGATGATAAATCTAAGCAATGCAAATCAATTGTATGTAACTCTTTTGATGGTTCTTATTAAAATTTGGGTTGTGGTTGTTACATATGGTATCATAGCATATATAAAAAATAGGTACTCAACATGCAACAAAAACCATCATACTGAGCTACGTACAAATGAATAGAATTACAAAATTTCATCATCAAATAGGTAAGAAATTACTCCAACGGTTATATTCATAGGAATGGAAAAATTAATTTCTTAATGAAGCAACACTTTCTAATAAATTTGCATATGAACATCCTATCATAGCAATTTAAGCATTCATAGTGTTAGGCATGATAAAATTTACAAGATGAATTATGAATCATATGCCTCATAACTAGTTAAAAAATGAAATTAAATTATAAATTGAAATAAAGCATTTAAGACAAACCTCCTCCATCCTTAATCCTTAATTTCAAGTGGAAGAGGGTAAAGGGAGAGAGAGCATCATCGGGGTGATTTTTGCCTTGCCATGAAGTCATAGGCTTCCCCGTGGTACCCCACGAAGGGAGCTCGATCCATCATGAAGAGTTTAGGAATCTATGGCCAACATATGTGAGATCAGTGCAGATATGGAATAGCTAAACACATGCCACCTATTAATGCCCCATGCAAAAATATTTAGGCATTTGGACCTTACCCATAAGTGACTCAATTTAATTCACACATTTCTTCTTATCTAAATTAAAAGCTTTGGCCAAAAATTTATTTATTATAAATTCCTTGGGTCTATCTCGGTAGTCGCATAGCACCCTTACACATGTTGTTATAGCTTTAGTGCTTTTGATATACATTGTTAGGATATAGGAAGTTGGTGGAAGAGTTTATTATTAGGGCTTAACAATTTATATAAGGTAGTTTAAATGTATGTATTCCATCTCTACTTAATTAATTTTTGTTATGGATCAAATGCTAGCACTATATACTATTACAACAACCTTGAGAAGATGTAACAGGGTGCTGCCACAATAGTGATTTACAATTTCTAAGAGATTCTGATTTTTGTTGAAATCATATATTTTTAGAAAATATAATGATTTAAGCCTTAAAAATTTCCATTTTAAGGATTCCAATTGAAGAGGATTTTATCAAACCACCTTAGATCAAACCCCCTTGGATATAACCTCGCTAGTTTTAAACCATACCTATAAATGAGTATCCTTTACACCTATCAAAATGTTGATAAAAAATTAATTTTGATTTACCTTTTGGGGGATCAAATGAATTCATTTGAAATTTATTTCAAATTTCAAATGATTATGGTGGTGCTTTAAATGAGCTATCTAATGAATATAATTTTAATATGTTTTGGTTTTATTATGTATTTGTTTATTTAATTTTATTAAACATAGGTTTTTCATCGAAAATGAAGGTCTCTATTCTGCACATGTAGAAAAATAGCAGATTATAAAAAAAAATGAAAAATATGAGTGTACTAGATATTGAAGTCCTTGATCCAACAAAAAAAAAAATTGAATTTTCATATATACAAAAAAAATTAAGCGTTATACGGCTGCGCTATGTCTGAATTGTAATTGGTTTGACTTTGAAACTTTATTAAAGAAAAAAGATTCAATAAAAAACTATCTAACCAAGTGGAAGCACTAGATATCGGAGTTACAAATCTAAATTCAAAAGAATTAGAATTTTATCCTTCATGGAAAAAAAAATTATGCATTATACGGTGTGCGTCAGTTTTTTAAAATGTTGTTTTCTGAAAAAAAAAATCAGTTTTCATGGGAGATGGAAATAGACAAGTAGAAGGTCATGCTGGGGGTCCTTTCATGACCTCCACCCCGCCAAATAATTTCAGTACCCCTCCCAATCCGAGTGCAAAGAATAATCCAGGTTTTCCACTTACACCCACATGATATCTCAGCAGAAATAAACAACAAAGCAGCAGCCAAAGCCAAAATGCTAGCCCCTCCCAGAACGTTTCCCATGACCAAGAGATTGAGCAAATGGGGGAGTATATTACTGAGGAATTCAAGAAGGTAAAGCTGAGCATGTCCACCTTCAAACTTCTAAAGGTGCCTGCTATCAGGAATGCCTTTTTCCAAATGATAAATGGGACCCCGTCGCAGGGGTCAGCTCAGGAAGAAGTTCCAGTAAAGAAGGGTTCTTTTAGTGATCAATCGAATGAAACAGTTGTTAGGCAGATTTTTAGCAGTAAAGCTAACCCACCAATAGGTCAGTAGACAAACGGGCAGTCTGATAGGGCAGCTAATCTGACACCAACCCAAAACAGGGGCAATGAGAAGGAAAAGGCCCAGGTCGCTCAAGTGGACATTTCTAGAGGATTGTTTCAAGGGAAATTCGAGACCCCTCCCTTTCTGACCACCATTCATGTGTTCGGAAAGAACCTCCACAATTGCTTGCTGGATTTAGGAGCATCGGCAAATGTCATGCCCTTGAGTTTTTGCAAGGCACTTGGAATCACGCCCACCCCTTCCCAGCGAAAGGTGACGTAGCTTGATAAAACCAAAATCAGCATAGTAGGGGAGATCAACAGGATACCCATGCAAGTTGTTGTCGATCCCCGGATCCAACAGACATGATCCTCAAAAAGGATTTCATGAGGGCACTAAATGGATACGTCGCCACTAATTACTCTCATATATGGCTACCATGGAAAGGAATGCCTAATCAAATCTGGATTTACAAAGAACCATAGATGAAATTTATGATTACAGAGTACAACAACACGAATGAGGTGTTATATGCCAAAAAAAGCCTGGGAAATTATTCCCCAGTGGCATACAGGAATGAGCAGGAATACCCTGAAGAAGAAGGAACGAGCGAGGTTCTTCTTGTACTATGCAGCCCACAGGCTAATTTGGCTAATGTCTCTCAAAGCACTGAAATGCTCATAGAACCCGATGATGAAGAACTAGAAGAGAGGGACGACCTTGGACTCTTCGATGGTTTCCAAGATTTCATGGAGAAATGTGTGCATGACCAGCTCAGTTTGGGAACCCGAATGAACTTCCAGGAACTTCTGCTCCCTAATTGGTGTAGGGTGCATAATTTTGCTCACTTAGAGTTTGACTACTACTTGTGCCAAACAACAATTGAACATGTTAAAAAATGGGCTATTCCGAAGGAGAAAACTGGGTCAGCATTGTGTGAGCAAACATGTTCCACCCCTGTGGCCTCGAAAGTAGCCACCAAGGCGATGCTCCCTTCCCAGACAAAGGTCAGATCTGTCAGCCCAACACTTGAGGATTCTCCCGAATTCTGGATGTTGCGCTTTGATGGTTCCAAATCCAAGCATGGAGCTGGAGCAGGTTTCAAACTGATCATTCCTAAGGTAAATCGTACTTCTCTGCTCACAGACTGTAGTTTTATTGTACTAATAACATGGTAGAATACGAGGCTTTGGTATTGGGCCTCTTGATGGCACTAAGAAAGGATGTCAAGATGCTCCAGGTGTACGGAGACTCGGAGTTAGTCATAAAGCAGGTCAGAAAGCTTTATTCTTGTTATGATCGAAGGCTTACTAACTACTGTCATCGCATTTGGGATCTGCTGGAGGGGTTGGATGCATTCAATATTCAATTGCTCCCTCGAGCGTAGAATTATACCGCCAACGCCCTAACACAGGCCGCGAGCACACTACAACTGTTATCCCTATCTAGCCTAAAAAGATTTACAATGGAACTCACTTCCATCCCGTCAGTCCCAGACAATGTGGCCAACTTCCAAGTATTTAATGATGACATGCACATTCTGAAATTTCTCACTAGCTCTAATGTGTTTGCTACGCAGATAATCGATGAGGTCGAGCCTCAAGAGGTAGAATTGGATATAGAGGGGGTCATCAACTTAAAAACTAACACCATCTCTAGAAGAATTGTTCAATTGGAGTGAATCTTTGACCTTGATCAGATCAGAGAGTAAGATCAATGAGCCAAAGAAGGTACTATCAGCGGTCAGTGTGATACCTGCAACCTGGGAATAGCTGGAAATACCAAGAACGTGTTCATAGGTAAGGTATGTGCTCCTGAAGAAAGAAAAAGGATTATTGAAACGTTACGCAAATATCATGACATCATTGCCTGGAGCTATGATGACCTTAAAACATATGACATGTCGATCATCATGCACACTATCCCTCTCAGACCAGATATAAAGTCGTTCCGACAACGACAGCACCCTGTCAATGCTCTATTGGAGACAATCATTTATAAGGAAGTACACAAGTTGCTTTCAGCCAGGATCATCTTTCCAGTCAGACACTCTACTTGGGTAGCGAACTTGGTCCCTGTTAGAAGGAAAAATGGAGAAATCAGGTTGTGTGTGGACTTTCGTAATCTGAATCGAGCGTCAAAGAATGATAACTATCCAGTACCTTCATTGGATGAGGTGTTGTAGGTAGTTAATGGATCCCAAATGATGTCCTTCTTGGACGGCTATTCGGGATACAACCAGGTCATGGTGCAGTACAAGGATCGACATAAGACAACGTTCACCACCAAGTGGGTAATGTTCGCGTATAGAAGAATGTCATTTGGACTCATCAACGCTGGCGCCACTTTCTAGCGAGCCATGGACATTGCATTCAAAGACTTGATAGGCAAGTGTACAATCATCTACATGGATGATTTGATAGTGTTTTCAAAACAGCGGGGTGATCATGTCGCAGACCTATGCAAGGTCTTTGAAAGATGCTGCACATTTGGGGTGTCCCTTAACCCAAAGAAGTGCATCTTCAGGGTCACTGAGGGAAAGCTCCTTGGACACGTCTTATCAAAGCGGGGAATCTCTATTGACCCTGAACGGGTCCAGTCCATTATGAAAATCTAGCTGCCAAGCAGCAAGAAGGAACTAAAATCTTTCTTCGAGAAGATTAACTTCGTCTGCAAATTCATCACTAGCTTCATGGAAATTGTCAAACCTCTCAATGCCATGTTGAAGCAAGACGCCAAGGTTGAGTGGACTCCCGAAGCAAAGCATGCTTTTGGATAAATCAAGAGGGGAATCACTGATGCCCCTTGTTGGTCAGCCCCAACTACCTTAAACCTTTTTATATATATTCCTTTGCTTTAGATCATTCCTATGCCAGCATTCTTATGCAAAAGGACGACAAAAGGAATGAGCATCTGATTACCTTCATGAGTGCTCCTTTGAAGGATGTCGAACTCCACTATCATAACATAGAAAAAAATCTTATGCCCTTGTTAAAGGAGTCAAGAAGTTTCGGCACTACATCTTGCGCAACAAGGTTTTTGCCATAGTTCCAGACACCGCAGTGAAAGCGTTGCTTATGCAGAATGAGTTGGGCGAACGAAGGGCAAAGTGGATCATGTTGCTACAGGAATATGATATGGAGATCCAGCCGATGAAGTTGGTAAGAGGACAAGCACTCGCCCGAACAATGGCATAGGTAGTTATTGATGTTGTACTTGAACTCACGGTACAGCAGTACCAGCTGAAGGACATCTCCCCAGGAGAGTGGTATGATGACATAGTGTACTACCTGCTAAATCACAAGTGCCTGCCCCATCTGCAAGGAGTCCAGAGATGAGCTCTGAGGTTGAAAAGTAGTAGCTATATGTTGTAGGGCTCTATATTGTATAAGAGAAATCATGAAGGTATCTATCTGCGATGCCTGGGAAAGGAGGAAGTTGATCGCATTCTTAAGGAATTCCATGAAAAATTTGGAACTGGCCATGGCTCAGGTCTATCAACCGCGCATCAAATCTTGAGAGTTGGGTACTATTGGCCCACCATTTTCAAGGATGCTCACGGTCATGTCTGTACCTGCCATGTGTGCCAGACTATCGCTGCTAGAGAAAGGAATGTTGTTGTCCCATTACAACCTATTCTAGAGGTAAGGCCTTTTGTGCAATAGGGTCTCGACTTCATTGGTCCAGTAAGTCCTCCATCATCTATGGGACATAGGTACATTCTAACCACTTCTAATTACTACACTAGATGGACAGAAGCAATAACTTGTAGGCAATGTACAACTGAAGTTGTAACCAGTTTCTTAGAAAGTTTCATTTCAAATCATTTTGGTTGCCCATATGCTCTAGTATGCAATAACGGCCCTGCGTTTGCCTCACTGATATTCACAAGTTGGGCCCTTGATTATGGTATCACCCTCAAATTCTCCTCTAACTATTACCCTCAAAGCAATGGCCTTGCTAAATCCACCAATAAAAATTTGATCATAGTGATTAAGAAGCTGCTAGATAGGAACTCCAAGGATTGGCACACCCAACTTTGTTTCACCTTATGGGCAGATCGCACCCACTACAAGGCTGCCCTTGGAGATTCCCCGTACCATCTAGTCTATGGCTTAGAACCCGTCTTTTCCATACATTTGAAAATTCCAACCCTCTAGTTCATCAACGATTTTTATGAAGGAGGAGACTGTAGAGAAGCTCGCCTCGCCGAGTTGCTGCACCTTGAAGAAGTACAAGACCGTGCGATAGAAAACTTCGCCAAGCACCAAGGCGTAGTCAAAAGATGGTTCGATCATCGAGCAAAAGTTAAGGCCTTCCACATTTCTGATCTAGTCCTCTACTGGGACAAGGCCCATGAAAAGAAAGGGGGACACAACAAATTCAACAAGCTTTGGCTTGGCCCCTTTCAGATTGTTGAAATCCTTGGAGATAATGCTTTTCGTCTAAAAACTCTCACTGGTGAAGACGTCTCATTGCCAGTCAACAGACAGCAGCTCAAGCATTAATTCCAGGCCCGAGCTCTTGGGAGCTATCTATGTAAATACTTGTACATAGGTTAAGATAGATTTCCTGCTTTGTCCTTTGGTTTTGTTTTCTTTCCCGATTGTTTTGTCGTGATTTTTGGGAAAGGTCTCCTTGTTCTACTGTGGTGGCCATGCTCGGTCCAGCGAATGGTTTGCCCTACTGTCCACTTTTGTGTTGATTCTCTAGATAAGCCTTCATTCCATACTGCTACCCCCTGGAAGCTCCTTAGTATTGGTTTTCAACTTTCGAACTTTGTTCTAACCTAGGATGGCTATTTGCTTGAATCCCTTCTCTTGTCATGGAACACACAAAACAAATTTAAAATATCTCCAAAGAATGGTATGGTGATCGTTGGGAAGCAAAGATAAGTGGAAAATCTAAAGTCATTTCCAGTGACCACTGTGATTCTCAAGCCCATTGTGAACTTCACTGTTTGCATGGTTGAAAAAAAAAAAGAGAAGGAAAGTGCTAAAGGAAATACCCAGCACAAGCAATAAATAAATTGCAAAGGACAACCATATGGGTGTATGAATATCTCTACCGGGGCTATGGACGCCCGACTGGCAGTAGAGCTATGTTCGTGAGGTCATAGCGACAACTTCGTCAGGGCTATGGACGCCTGACTGGCAGCGGAGCAATGCCCAGGTTACTTTTGGGATTAGATGAACGACGTAGCTTATCTCCTCCAACCAGTGGTTACTCGTACTCTATCTGAGGGAAGAAAATGAATTCACCATGCACACACTTCCATGATAAATCTGCAGTCTGATTCAACCCCACTCTCCTTAAACTGTTTTCAGTTCAACTTTGAAAATTGTCTTAGGTCTGTGAAATTAGAGATCATGGGTTCAGAATGAATATTTATCTCTACAATGCCAGGAGTATTCTCCCAGTGGAGTCACCATTTGTTGTGCCTTTTGCACACACGACCCATTCGGAACGGGGACCCTCTTTTCCCTCTTTACTTTTCCGGAACCCTTTTTATTTTCCTCATTTTGTGTGCCCATTTTGTGCCCCAGAGGAGTCGGTGCATTTCCTAATGCCATATTTTGAGCTTGACCGAAGTCCCCCCCCCCTTTAAAATTGCTTAGTCTTGGGAAACCTGGGTTTTCCTTTTCAAAACACCGTTTTGGCAGCTGTGGCAGTTGTCGGGTTTCCCTTGGCGGATTTCTTCTACGCAGGTTTCCTTTGTCGGGTTTCCCCTTTCAGGTTTCCCATTGGTCTTTGCTATTTTGATGGTGGTGATGGGATGGATTTCCGGACCACGAACCCTGGACCTCCCATCGCCCTTGCGTTTTTCAAATCCACCAACTTCACCCACTATAGTACGAGGAATTTAATGCTATATTGATGATGGTTTTTGCTATAAAAATGCATTTTCTAGCTATCATTATCAACTGCTTGAGCGATTAGAAAGGTTGGAGAACTCCTGACATCGAGGTTTTCTTCCATCCCAGATTTCAAGTGCTGTTCCATCCACCTCTGTGCATCCAGCAACTTGTTCTTCGGGATTTCGAGGTAGGTTTGCCATCCACGTGCCCTCCTTTTGTTTTTGTGAATTTTCGGATTTTGGCGAGGGAAAAATGTAAAATCAAACTGAAATTAAATAAATCCACACCCTCCGCTCAAAACCCACCTTTTAGAAAATTGAAAATCGATTGCTAAGTGGCTAGAAATCTGATCTGGAACTTCACCGTGCCATGACTATTCTTTGGAACAACGTTGGCTTCTTCCGGGCCTGGGTCTTCCCACGGCTGTTCGTAACTTCTTCAATATTGTCGGTGGCATTCCCCTCATCGGACTCTGACCTCCGAAATTCCCATCCCGACATTCCATTGCGTCCTCGCCGTTCCAAAAGGCCCCTCCCAAGCGTCTTCCCAAACTCTGGACCCCGAACCCTTGAAGTCCGTCTAAACTAGAAAACATTGCAATCTTGCCCATCTTCAAATCCTCCCTCGGGATTCGGTCTTTGGAGTTCCCTTCCCGAAATTCCGTCCCGATTTCATCGTTTCGACGGCCTACCCCGAGCGGCTTTCCAAACCTCTCTTCCTGGCCGCAAGGTCTTCTATCTTCCAGTCGATGTCATCGACCAATTTTCCACCTCGGACTTCAACCATCGGAACTCCCTTCCCAAGATTCCGTTGTGTCATCATCATTTCAAACAGCCTCGTCTGAACGTCTTCCCGGCTCTCGGACCCCGGTCCGCTGTCCGTCGAAACCCGAAATCTAGGTAAAACTTCCTCCGAACTTCTTCTAGATTTTGAATGCCAGAATTCCTCTCTTGAAATTCTGCTTCCACCTGCGCCGTTCTAATGGCGAGTTCGAGACAGCTTCCCGACCTCTGGGTCCCGGTGCTTCGTCCACCGCCCGATTGTCCTGAACCCTCTGACCGCTTCCAAAAATTGCCTCCTAGATTTTTGCTTTCTTTTTTTCGTTCTTAACTGATGACCGTTAGCTGCTTCCCGGCGATGACAATCCGAGACCCAGATTCTGACGCCCGAAATTCTGCTTGCTCTGCACCGTTTCAGACGGCTTCCCTGCAGATGATGCCCGAACTTCCAAATGAAGGACCAAATGACCTCCAAATCCAAAATGGATTTTGACCCACTTGCTAAAATTAGGTCTTCCTGTGCTTCCAACCTCAGGAAATGCCTATGGGAATTCCATTCTTATTTTGCCCTTTCAAACGGCATTCTGCCAAGGGAATTCTAGCCCAGGAACTCCAGATTGTTTGCACTGCTCTCTAACAATGAAGTATCTAGCTTCCATGGTTATTAAATATGAATTATGATTTTCAGACTAATTTTGACATGTAGGGATTTGTCGGTGGCCATTTTGTCAAGTTCATCATTACTAATTCTCGTCTTTCATGTAGGATTTATGGAATCTGGTGTAGAGACTTCGGTTGCTTCCAAGAAAGGAAAAGGAACAGCCAAGCCACCAAGAGGCAAAGAGGACAGAGACCTGATGAAATACAAATTCCAAGGAGTCCCTATTCAATCCAGGATCACTACCCTTTGGAGGGATGTCTCAGATACCAACATCGGACAGGTCGATGTTGATGAATTCATGCAGAGGGTCAGAATGAACCCAAAAATAGCAAACGCGAGATTAATAAAGAGCAGTGGACTTGCTAAAGCTATAGGTTTCCCACTGGCCTTAGTGGCCCCAGAGCTGGTAATGGCGTGCGTGGAGGCATACCAATCTAATACTAGAACCATAGTGGACCATGATGGAAATATCCTTGCAGATATGTCTCCGTCAGGTATAACAGTAACCTTCCACATTCCTTCCTTTGAGAGCATGGAGGTCCCCACCATGGAAGACTGCAAAGAGGTGTGGGAACAAGACCCATTGGGGTGCAAAAGGATTATCAACCAATACTGGTTGAAAGACAAATGAGGTAGTGCTGGAAAGCTTCCTCAAGAGCTCTTCCGCAGTGACTTCTTCGAGGACTACCATGACCTTGTAACTCTACTCAGCCAAGTCATGGGCCTTCCCAGCATGGTTTTCTTCCAAGAATGGATGTTCTATTTCATAAAACAAATTCTTTGAGGTAAGGGAACTACCTTCTATTGGGGCAAGATAATCAACGACTGCTTCCACAAGCAGTTTACCACCGTGAAGAAAACCAACAAATTATTCATAACCTCCTACTTGGTATATTCTCTCGCCAATCAGTGACATTATCAGGGGTTGATAATGATGCGCAGTGTTCCATCGAGGCTAGAGCTCAAGCCTTATGACAAGTACCCCCAGTTACAGTTCCAGAACTTCAAAAGAGACTACTGCAGGGTGAACGACGTGTTCATTGCTCACATCATCTGATCCATAGGAGGGGATATTCATAGGAGGACGTCCCATAGTTCCAGGGTCCTCCTTAGGCAATACGCCTTTTGGTACATTCAGTTTCCAAGGTTCACCTACATGCATGCTCAAGGATTCACAGAAAGACCAAACAAGCTGCCTCGGTACCCAAATGACTGGATCATTCTCTTGGAGCTGACTCAGCAGCTGTGACACATTCACAATGTCTTGAGCAAAAAACATCTGGTAGGCCCCACCTATCCCATGAACCTTGGTTAGGGGATATATAAGATCCACACCTCCTAGTGTGTAGGATATTTGAAAAAGGAGCTGGCGGAATATCACTTCGAGCAATATACAACGCGATCGCGAATGGATCCTTATGGTCATGTCAGAAAGGCGTTGGGACATGAATACGCCCACCTCCACAACATTGAGGAATTTTGGGCCAATTGCAAGGATAATCTTGAGGTGTGGTTTTGGAATTATATGCGCATGACTGTCATCTATGTGTGAGGGGTGAACTTGTGTTCGGTCCTTGATCAGCTAGAAGAGGATGAAGACACAGTTGTGGACCTAGGATATGATGCAATTTCCAACTTGCCGATGCCTGCAATTGACTGGAATGCACTAGAGCTTAATGAAATTGGTGTGCTCACTAGGCCCATTGAAATCTAAATGAGGGCATGGATCGACAAGAAGGTGGCTCAATTGAAACAACAAGGGGTCGTCCTAACATTCACCAAACTTACAAGTGAGCATGCAAGTGAACCAAGTGGCTCCGAAGGTGGGGTAGCCGATGCTGCAACTGGGGAGACATCTAAGGACCCCACCATCGGTGAGGACCAAGAAAAGAAAGGAGGCTAGTGAACAGCTGCCCAAACCCAAGGTCTATGCCCGTAAGGCTTCTGAGCCTGAACCTTCCAAGAAGAGGAGGAAAACAACTGGTAGCATGGAGACGGTTGTATTAACCAAGGGTCTATCCCTTGGGATCGGAGGACTAGGGCCTAGCTTGCCAAGGTCCCTCCCTACCATTGTTATTGCCACTACTGCTACTTCCCCTACCCCTCATGCTTCTCTTGAAGTCTCTACTTCCTCCCCGTCTACAGTGGATATCTCCATCCACCTTACTTCTACTCCTCCAGTGTTGCAAGTTATTCTCGTAGATTCATCATCCACCACCACCTCGCCAATGACCTGTTCCTCCATGTCTCCTTCCCTTCCTTCCATTTTCGTTGCCACAATGCCAGCCCTTAGCCTTCTGGAGTCTTTTGTAAAGTATATGCAGAATGTGTCGTCTGAGCTTTCGAGGATGCTCACCAATCTGATAGTCCAGGCTACGATAGCTCAGGCTATGGCCTACGCTCTAACAACATCCCCCTTTACTGAATCACCAAAGATGAAAGCAACCATGCAGATATCAGATGAGCATGAATGACAACAGCTAGAGGCTGAGAAGGCACCAGAGTACGAAGAGTTTGAATATCACAAACACCCCTTGTTCGAGCATTGGGAGATTGATGAAGTGGCCTATGAGTCTTCTAGGGAGGGCACTGAGGACCTTGATGCTGAACTAATCTGAGATTCAAATGATCCCGAGATCAATGCAGAGTGGGGCAAGCAGCTCAAGGAGGCTGAGGACTGGCTTGCACAGGAAGAGGAGATTGCTGCTCTAGAGATGGAAGGTAATAGGTCTCCAACCGAGGGACATGGCCAAACCCCAGAGCATGACAAGGAGAGAGCCTCAAGGAGCATCAAGATACTCTAAATGAAAAGGAGGAGGATGCTGAAAAGAAAGATTAACCCAAAGAGTAGTTACACACCGAGTCCCCCGCTAGACATGAAACATTTGAACAAGACCCTAATGAAGAAAAGGAAGATGCGGGAACAAAGGAGAAGGCTCTTGTTGTCAGAACTATCAAACTTGAGAAGGAGGATAGTGGGACTCAAAGTGAACCACCAAGGGAAGAACCCCAAGCACCCGATTGGCTGCAAAGACAACTCAAGCAAAGGACTCCCACCTTAAAGGATCCCAAGGTGAGACTGGAAGCCATTATGGCCAGGGCACGAAAAAGCACTAAGAAATTAAAGAAGCCGAAGGTCAAATCAAAAGTAACCATGGATGCCTTGAGATCAAGGGCAGTGCAAATAGCAACACCGATGGTTGGGGAACATGGTATAACTTACAACGTCTCCACCATTGACTTAGGAGTGGCCACAAGGGAACAAAAAGTTGAGCATCTCCAAGAGTTGGTCGCCTTGGTAGTGCACCTTATCCAGCGTGATAAGGTCTCCAAAGAAGAACTAAAGGAGCAGGTGGCTGATCTAACAACTTATATTTAGTAGTAGTCATCTCCAGATGAGCAACCTACAACATCATCGGCCCCGCCTCAGTTCCTGTCCCGGGAACAGATTAACAAGCTTGAGAAGAGATAGAACTTGGACAAGACTACGGAAAACTGGTTCCGGCAGGTCTTGGAATGGGAAACACGGGCATCAACTTGGTTGTCCAGGTAGCAAATAGGTTCCTAGAAGTTTAGAAGACTCTTGAAGACACAAGGCAGATCTATGAGAGGTTCCCAAGGAAGTACGAGGCGGCCTACCCAAAGATTGAGGCCATACTTGCATTTCCAAGCGATGTTTGGGAAAAGGACCTTGCCTTCAAGGATGATGATCACTGGCTGGTAGACACGTGAAGGTGAGATTTTAATCATCAAAAGAGGAGGCTTGAGTAGGTTTTGGAGTGAATGGCGTCAGACATTGAATGGGCAAGAGATTCCAGAGAAGAGTGTGCTCGGTACCTCAAGCTGATGATGGGGTATGAGCTGCCTGCGGTTGAGATCAATCCAGAGAATATAAATCCCTACTTCTTGAAGATCATGGAAGATGGGATGTCTGCTGAGGTCACCACTGAATTGATGTGTTTTGCTGCCCGAGCCTTTGCACAATCAAAAATTTTTAAGGGCAACGCTGCAAAATATGAGGATGACTGGAAGAAGCTAGGCAGCAATTCCCAAGAATGGTCCCACCAGCTTTTGCGTTTCGACACCACGCAGGTGGATAAGTTTCAGTCCCTGATCCTGAGTTTCATGGAGTATGCCGCATTAAAGAAGAGAGAGGGTAATCCCATCATCGACGATGAGTTCCTTGAAGAATAGCTACAACAAAGGGAAAATGGTTGAAAGACAAATTTGCTACAGTGTTGTCACTAGATGACGAAATAGGGAAGAAACAAGAAATTATTTATAAATGTAATATATTTGGGGGTAGGTGAAACCCTAATGTAAAGTGAATCTTGGCCACATAATAGAATTGAATATTGGCCACTCATTTTGTTTTTTGAAAACTATAAATAGGGCTCTCCTCCTCTCATTTTAAGAGAGTTGAGTTGTTGTAAAGACATGTTGCTGAGAATATAATAAAAAATACAATCATTTTCTGGTGTATTTCTAGTTTTCTCCATATGTTTCATGATTCCTCTCCCTCTTAGTTATAGCTTTACTTTAAGTTACTTTACTATTCTGATGTCCTTAGATTAGACTTGGTAGATTTAGTATGTTATCTCTGGTTTTGAAGATTGCTGCTGTGTGTATGCTTTTCTTGTTCATACTTTTGGTCATTTGCTGAAGGCAGATTATTGTGCAAAGTTAGTCTGGACTTTGATTTCATTGTTGCTCATTGAATCTCATCTTTATTCACCTTCCCATAGCGAATGAATGATGAATATCTACAGCCCTTAGAAGATAGCATAGATTTCATGATATTGTGAGAATTCTGGTTAAGTGAAATTTTGTTTAAGGAAATTGTCCACAATAGGAACCTCCATGATCACTGTTCATCGGTAGTTGCAGGTCCAGGAAACATCTTTCTTCCTCGCCCTTTTCTTTTTTCCTTTTTTTTAGAAGCAATCTATGTTAAGGTTCGTTGCACATTGTAAAGCCAAATCCGACGAAACAATGGAGTTCAAGACTGTTGTTTGAACCTGTAGCAAAGCATAGTAATTCCAGATCCCTGTAACTCCATTCTTTGACTCAATTCTTTTACAGCTTTGACTACATAAGGCCACCCTGTGATTCCAGAAAATCACATAAATCAACTGAAATATCCCAAGCATCATCATGACCTAACATCCGAGAGACCTTGGGATAGTGTTCTGCAATTTGATTGTGGAATATCATCTTTCAAGAGAGGTAATGCACCTACGTATTACCTATGTTGTGAAGTGCATGAAAACACCATCAACAATACTGTTTAAGAAGTACATGACTCTTATTTAAATTTGAATTCTAATTCCAATATGTTTCTGATATGATGTGTATGATTCATGATTCAGTTTGTCAATTTTATTATGCCTTAATGCTATGAATGTTTAATTGATATGATAGACTATTCATATGCAAATTTATTAGAAAGTTTTTCCTCATTTTGAAATTACTTATTCATTCCTATGAATATAACCATTGGTGTAATTCCTTACTCATTATGATGATAAAATTTTGCAATAATATTCATTCATATATAACTCAGTATGTGGTGCTTGTTGCATGTTGGGTTGTTGTTATACTTTTGTGCAAAACTGCATGAAATTTGGATGAGATACTGAGGTTCTCATCTTATGAAGGATAAATGCTTTATATCCTAAGAAATTGAATAAGGGTGAATGGGTTGAGATGATACTCTGGTTGTATAATATCTCACCATGTAAAAAGAGATAAGAAAAGATTATTGCAAAATTTGAATTTGTGTAGAATCTTAGAGGTTTCATTTACAAATATAAAAGAGTATATCATATTAATTTTTGGCTTACTCTTTTGTTGTAATTGAGTAATATTATCTAAGTTAATTATAAATAACTTCGGTTGGGAGTACATGTATTCTCTATGATAAATTTATGATCTATCTTAATGATACTTCTATTGTATGGTTTAAAAGTAAGAAATTGAAATTTTAATGTAAGTTAACTGCATATGAACTTGTTGAATGTTAAAATGATCCGATCCTTGAGATTTTCATGAGGTATTTAATCCTTGTGGTAAGCTAACACTAGTGAAAAATTTCAATTGGGATTAGAGCTAAAGACTATGTCAGGTGAATTTATCCATAAATTCAAGGCAACTTAATCAAGTTACAAAGTTATCAAATAGTCATCAGGATATTATAAAACTTAGCGAGAAAGGATGTCACAACCCTAACTGTGACCCGACCCTAAAATTGGTATAGATGTTTAGTTGAATATGAAACTCAGCCCTAAATTTTGTATTGTCATGTGATATAGATGCTCAACTAAATGTGAAACCTAACTGTCATAATGGTTGGCCCTAAAATTCTATATTGTTTTCTTGTTTGTTGCTCTATTTGGATATAAAAAAATGGTTGTTTCAGTTAGCTATTAAAAACTAATCATTTTGATGATACATCGAATGAGGTTGATTAAGGTGTATGAATTAATTTCTATAAGTTCATACATAGCTATATGATTGAGCTTTATATGGAGATGCTAATATTGTAGATAAATTGTTAAGTTTGATTTTCATTATTTGAAGCGGACTAATGTTGAACCTATTATTGGACTGTCACAACACAAGTATGTGTTCTCGCCGAAGAGAGAGAGAGTATCATCAGGAAGGAGAGTTTAGCCATTCAGAGGCAATCGTGTGAGAGTAGCACACATGAGCACATAGTGCAATTCCTAGATTATATATTGCATTGGGAAGGGTAAATAAGGTGCCTTGTTTATTTTGACCAAAATTCTCAAGGAATTATATTTAGATTAATTTATAATGAATAATGTATAATTTTTATTTTTTTTTAAATTAATAAACTTTTAGAAATATAATTAACCTTATAATAAATGATAAAATGATATATTCATTCTTTTGTAAAAGAGAGACATCTTAAATATTTCTTCTTATTTAAGAAAGAGAATATATGGTGGGAACCAAAAGAATATGTGGTGGGACCCAAGGCTAGAAGAAATAAAATGATTAAATTGTTTAAAAAAAAAACATAGTACCTTTTTCAAAAGGTACGTATCATTCCAAGGCATCAAAAAGTGAAAGGGAGGCCAACATATATGTTTAATGTTAGCACAAGGATGAGGTGTAAATAAATAAATTAACACCTGGTTGTTGGTAAGAGGGCCCATCTCCACATAGCAAGGAAGAATGGGACAGAGGTAATAAAACAAAGAAGGGGTAAATTCTTGGGGGAATTCGGTTTTTTTCGTTAAGAAAAAGATAGAATGAAAGGAAGGGACAACACATAGGTGGCATTTGTAAAGATTCTTGCAAATTTTAGTTCACAGGTATGAAGAAGCTATTAATTTTATCTTATTGTTAAGTTTAGGTAGAATGTTGGTGACTCTCACACTGTTGAATGTACAGTCTAAAAATTTCTTCATGGTTTTTTATTATGAATAAATGGCATCAGCTTATATCTACTAAGAACTTGGAAATGATTGATTTAAATGCTACAATCTGTGTGAAATCGGACTTAGAACTTTCTTAAATAGAGTAGCATTGGTTTGAACCAATCCCTGGGTCTGTAATTGTTTGGAAAGTATAAGGACCAAGGTATGTGCAGGATCATCATGGAAAAAACAGGCCCTTAACTGGCAATGAAAATTCAGAAATATCAGAGTTAAGCAACTTGACATAAAAATTTGAATAAGTTATCAATATTATTTCAAAAATATGTAAAAATAGAATCTATGGAAAATTGAATTTAGTTTCTAAACTACTAGGTTAATTTTTGTAAAAAATAAATCTATTTGGTGAAAATTTGATATTTCAATGCAATAGTACTAAAATTTCAGGGAAAACATAAGAAGTAGGTGTCTGTCTAACCACCCTAACCATAATAAAATGATAATATTTTTTTATAAGATTTTAGATATAAGTAGAGGACTCATGTACGGATGTGATGCATATTTTTTTGTAATTTTTTTTCAAGTAAATAATTAATTATGTTTTTTTAATTACAAATTTTTAAAAATATAAAAAATTGTATGTTTGACAACCTTAACTTGGTCAAAACTTCATGAAATTCAATTTTTTTTTAATCCTATAGTATGTCAAGCATAGAATGTGATGCATGTTTTGGATTCAAAAAAAATTATACAGTTTGAAAGCTATAGATGTTTTTCTATCAGACTATCAATCAGGACTTTAGTCGTAATTCTAATAAAAAATGAATAATAATTATTTATTAGATTCAAAGTAAAGTATAATTTATATTGGTAGAAAGCTGAGAAGCTCCTTTACAAACCCTTTTTGTTTCATCAATTTTGGGTAAAATAAAAGTCGTCAGCCACATGGGCAAAGTCTGGAAAAGCAAGGTAAGTTGACAAACACTTTTTTTGTGTTGAATTCTTAGGATTGGCAGGTCTGAACCAAATCCCAAGCCTACTCCCTAGGCATTAAATTTTGTGTCATCATATCAAATATTCGATTTAAATCAAATATCTGATATGAATCTAATATCTGATATGTTTTAGATATGAGTTTTAAAAAATTTATACAATTTTTAATATATGATTTCAAAAATGCAATAAAGTTTATAATTTAATATATATAATATACAATAAAGTTTATAATATAATATATAATATACAATTTATGATAATCTTTTACCGAATTATGTATTTAATATATAATATATTATATTATTAAATGTATAATATTTAAATATTTAAATATTATCTCTTTCTCGCTCTCTCTCTACACCTCTATCTATTCCAAGTCTCTCTCTCTCTCTCTCTCCCTCACTCCCTCCCACTTTCTCTCTATCCATCTCCCTCTCTCCCTCTCTCAATCTCCCACTCTCCCTCTCCCTCTCTCCCTCTCCTTCTCCCTCTCTCTCTATCTCTCCAACTCTCCCTCACTCTCTCTCTTCCTCCCTCCCTCTCTCTCTCTCTCATCCTCTCCTCTCCCTCTCTCCATCTCCTCCCTCTCTCTCCTCTCTCCTCTCCTCTCTCCCTCACTAAACCCTCTCTCTCCCACTCCCTCCTTTCTCCCTCTCTCCTCTCTCCCACCTCTCCTCTCACTCTCTCTCTCTCTCCATCTCCCCTCAACCCTAAACCCTAAACCCTCCCTCTCCTCCCTCTCCCTCTCTCTCTCTCTCTCCCCTCAACCTAAACCCCTTATTCTCCTCTCTCTATCTCCCTCAACCCTAAACCCTCCCTCTCCCTATCCTCTCTCTCTCTCAACTCCTCCATCTCTCTCCTCCTCCTCTCTCTCCCCTCTCCTCTCCCCTATCCCTCCCCTCCCACTCCTCTCTCTCCCTCTCCCTCTCTCTCTCCCTCTCTAAATCTCCCTCTCTCCCTCTCCCTCCTCCCTCTCCCTCTCAACTCTCCTCTCCCTCCTCCCTTTCTCCCTATCCCTCTCACTCTCCTCACTATCCCACTCTCCCTCTCCTCTCCTCCCTCTCTCCCTCCCATTCTCCTCCCTCTCTCCCTCTCCCACTCTCCCTCTCTCCCTCCCACTCTCCCTCTCCCTCTCTCAATCTCCCTCTCTCCCACTCTCTACCATTAACCCTTAGGTCTATGTGGGCACAAATCAGATATCCGATTTGTAAAACTTTGATGTGTAGAGTTAAAATATTACCATTGCAAATTTTTTTGAATTTTTTTCCAAATCAAATATCCGATTATAACGGATATCAGATTTGTGGGAAATTTTTGTGAATTCCAATGGACCCTACATTATGTTTGCAACACTTTGCAATCAACAAAAGCGTGGTTTCAGACAGGAAGAGACAAAGATACAAAAAATTGGAGGATCTTGTACTCAAGTTTGTCATAAGGAATGATTTTTTAGCATCTTTTATGAGGTATAATGGGGAGAAACAGTCGTCAGAAGCAAAAAAATAAGATAAATCTGACAAAAGAACAAATTGAAGAATATAGACAAAGAGATAGAGAAGGTCATAGGAAGAAAAAATAAGGTATGTTAAATATTGGTGAACCTGAGCCCTATGGTCTTTCAAGTGAAGAGGAAATTGAATATGTTCAAGTTGAAAATGAAGAACATGATATTGAAATTGGGAATGAAAATGTTCAAGGTGAAAATGTTTTATTGGTTGAGTAGAATACATGTAGAGAGGGGTGTACCTAATATTTGGAGTTTTTTTTAAGCTGGCTATGGGAAAGGGGAGCATGATGGATCGGGTGCATGTGTAAAGAGAGCTCTAGTTAAGGAGCAACTGAAGATTTCAGGAGCAAAATTCAGTGATGCGCATTCTATTGTTGATTGGTGTAGTTCAACATTGTCACAGGGAGGGACACTTGATTCAACAGTGCATAGATTATTTTGGTTGGTTGAGGAGGGTACAGTGGGAGGCAGATTGGATTGTCATACAATCAAAGATTCTTCAAAGATGCATTTGTTACGAAGCTCAGATGCAAGCACATGGACCATTTGGACATGACAGTTGGTTTGTTTTTTTTAGAGTTGTATTTAGTGCGAGTGGGATCAATGTGAGTCAAGTGAGTGGGTGGATACATGGGTTCCACAGTATCTAACTCCTTTATCTCAAACTATATCTATGACAAATTACAAAATGGAAAGTTCACTTTATTATGACCGGTTTTCAAATCTACTACAACCAGAACATATTTTTGCAATTGTTTCACTACAAGGGAATGAAGAGAGATCAAAATATTGGTTGACTCGATGTGTGCGGGTAAAGCACAAGTTAACTCAATCAATGGAAGGTGATGATGGGTTCGTATATCCTACAGGTTCAGTTGTGTTTTCAGGAACTTGGTTGCGAACATACATGATTAGAAAGAATGGAATACCTGCATTTGAAGATTACGAGAAACATAAAACCATTCTCATAAATTCACACCTTGTTATAGCAAAAAATGTTAAGTTGTTGAAGCATCATGCCAAGACAAAGACAAAACAACTATGGACACTTAGTAAAGTTGATCATGAAGCAATATTGGATACCCTTAAGCAAAGAGATGACCCTTTAGGCACACTTGAAGAGTATATTCAAGAATGGAAGGTACAATTCTTAGGTTCATTATGCTTAAGTTCATTTGTGTTCTTTATTTAATACTGATATTTTGTATACTATTGCAATGCAGGTCTCTTTAATAGTGATATTTTATGTACTTTTGAGATATTTTTGGTACGATTGATCATGGACCTACTGCAACAATAGCTAGCTCCGATCCTTTCAAAGAGGTATGCGACAGATTACAATAATATAGATTGGTTATTCAAAGTATATTTTATAGTTTGCATTACCAATTCATCATCATTCAAGTTGTTTAGATTAATATAGATTTTTTAGTCTAAGAATTTTTTTTCTTGTGACAATATAGATTTATCTATTGACAAATTTTATGATATTCCTGGCACGATTGATCATGGACCTGCTGCAACGATAGCCAACTCTAATCCTTTCATAGAGGTATGTGATATATTGCAATAATATAGATTGGTTATTCAAAGCATATTTTATAGTTTTCATTACCAATTCATCATCATTTAGGTTGTTTAGATTAATATAGATTTGTTAGTCTAAGCATCTTTTTTGTTGTGACAATATAGATTTATCATTTGACAAATTTTGTGATATTCTTGGCACGATTGATCATGGACCTGCTACAACAATAGGAAACTCTGATCCTTTTGGAGAGGTATGTGACAAATTACAATAATATAGATTGGTTATTCTAAGCATCTTTTCTATTGTATGTAGTTTAACTGCTACCTTGATAGTTTGTACAAGTGCTTGTCACTCCAGAACATCAACATACTACTCTTGTGGAAGACTATGCCCTGAATGCCTCCAATAGGAAAATTTTATAAAAATGAATTTTAAAATGTGAGACAATGTAAAAAGGTCATAACTGTGTATAGGCATAATCTATATCTAGTGGTATTTTTTGAAATACAGGTCAAATGTCTGGCATTGTATAAAGGGTATGCTTAAAATGTAAAGAGATTTTTGTACTTAATTGAGCTAAACTGAAGGTTTTATTCATGGTTCTTTCCTATCGGTATGATCGTTTGAACCAGGTTTTGTAATATCTCCTATTTATATATAATAAATTACAGTGGCTTGCCACTTTTTCGAAAAACAAATATGTAAAAAGTTTATGTGAATTTCATTTCCCATGTAATTGATTATTTGATCTAGCAAAGTGGAAACAAGGTATTTAGGTGTGCATGATGTTCAAGTTGATTGGGTAAGATTTTTATGATGCAAGAGCTAGGTGGCTTTAAACAACACAATTACAATTAAAGATGATTTAAACTCCAATTTAATCGTCAAAACCAAAATTGGGTGCAACTTCACTCCCCAAACCTTGCCACACCCTATAAACTCATCAAACACATCTATTAGGACTTGCAAAATCTTGATCCAACCTTAAATATTTTTGCCCCCATATTTCATTGGCATTAGCACTTTGGACTCTTAAGGTAAATCATCGGTCCAATGTAGCTTAGAGTGATTCAGTGTATTTGGGTGCAAAAGAGGACCATAACTAGTGTAAACACCCCCATGCAGATGTGTTGGAACAATTTGTTTGGTTGTATGAGTTGGAGAATGAAATTTGCACCACTTTGCAACTTTACACTGCTTGCATTTGGCAACTTTTCTCTCAACTGAAAACTCATCACCACGAGAAAATGCCTCTAAAATAGAAAAAACTGACAAAAGGTTATTGTAGATGGTCCCAAGAAAATCCCATATCCTCGGACAAAGAGTCTGTAAGCATCACGGTTTCTAAGAAATACCCTTCAAAGATTGTTGTCTTTTAGCACTTTGGACTCTTAAGGGAAATCGTCGGCAATGAAGCTCAGAATGATTCGACGTATTTGGGTGAAAAAAAGGACCATAAATAACGTAAACATACCCATCCAAATGTGTTAAAATAGTCTATTTGGTCGTACGAGTTGGAAAATGAAAGTTGCAGAACTTTACAACTTTACACTGCTTGCATCTGGCAACTTTTCCCTCAACTAAAAACCCATCACCACAAGAAAATGCCTTTGAGATAGAAAAAACCAAGAGAGGTTATTGTATATGGTCCCAACATGATCCCATATCGTCAGACGAAGATTCTTTAAGCATCACGGTTTATGAGAAATATCCCTTCAAACATTGTTGCCTTTTAGCACTTTGGACTCTTAAGGGAAATCGTCAATCCAATGTATGATTCGGCATATTTGGGTGCAAAAAAGGACCAAACCTAGCAAAAAAATACCCATACAAACATGTTGGAATAGTTTGTTTGGTTGTACGAGTTAGAGAATTAAAGTTGCACCACTTTGCAACTTTACACCGCTTGCATTTGACAACTTTTCCCTCAACTAAAAACTCATCACCATGGGAAAACGCTTTCAAGATAGAAAAAATTGACAGAGGTTAATGTGTATGGTCGCAATACAATCCCATATCCTCAGACAAAGATTTTTTAAGCATCACGGTTTCCAATAAATAGCCCTTCAAATATTGTTGTCTTTTAGCACTTTGGACTCTTAAGGGAAATCATCGATCCAGTGTAGCTCAGAGTGATTCGGCATATTTGGGTGCAAAAGAGGACTATACCTAATGTAAACGTACCCATCAAGATGTTTTGGAACAGTCTGTTTGGTCGTACGAGTTAGAGAATGAAAGTTGCAACACTTTGCAACTTTACACTGCTTGCATTTGACAACTTTTCCCTCAACTAAAAACTGATCACCATGGGAAAACACCTTCGAGCTAGCAAAAACCAAGAGAGGTTATTATAGATGGTCTCAAGAAGATCCCATATCTTCAGACGAAGATTCTGTAAGAATCACGGTTTCCGAGAAATAGCTCTTCAAAGATTGTTTCCTTTTAGCACTTTGGACTCTTAAGGAAAATCGTCGGTCCAATGTAGCTCAGATTGATTCAGCATATTTGGGTGCAAAAGAGGACCATACCTAGTGCAAAAGTACCCATCCAGATGTGTTGGAACAGTTTGTTTGGTCGTATGAGTTAGAGAATGAAAGTTGCACCACTTTGCAACTTTACAATGCTTGCATTTGACAACTTTTCCCTCAACTAAAAACTCATCACCACGGGAAAATGCCTTCGATATATAAAAAACTGAGAGAGGTTATTGTAGATGGTCCCAACATGATCCCATATCCTTAGACAAAGAGTCTGTAAGTATCACAATTTCCAAAAAATAGCCCTTCAAAGATTGTTTCCTTTTAGCACTTTGGACTCTTAAGGGAAATTGTCGGTCCAATGTAGCTCAGAGTGATTCGGCGTATTAGGGTAAAAAAAGAGGATGATACCTAGTGTAAATGTAACCATCCGGATGTGTTGGAACAGTTTGTTTGGTTGTATGAGTTAGAGAATGAAAGTTGCACCATTTTGCAACTTTACATTGTTTGCATTTGGCAACTTTTCCCTCAACTAAAAACTCATCACCATGGGAAAATGCCTTCGAGATAGAAAAAACCTAGAGTGGTTATTGTATATGGTCGCAAAAAAATCCCATATCCTCAGATGAGGAGTCTTTAAGCATCATGGTTTCCGAGAAATAGCCCTTCAAAGATTGCTTCCTTTTAGCACTTTGGACTCTTAAGGGAAATCGTCGGTCCAATGTAGCTCAGAATGATTCGTTCTATTTGGGTGCAAAATAGGACCATACCTAGCATAAACATACCCATCCGGACATGTTGGAATAGTTTTTTTGGTCATATGAGTTGGAGAATGAAAATTGCACCACTTTCCAACTTTACATTGCTTGCATTTGGCAACTTTTCCCTCAATTGAAAACTCATCACCATGGGAAAACGCCTTTGAGATAGCAAAAACCGAGATAATTGATTGTAGATGGTCCCAACACAATCCCATATCCTCAGATGAAGAGTTTGTAAGAATCACGGTTTTTGAGAAATATCCCTTCAAATATTGCTGCCTTTTAGCACTTTGGACTCTTAAGGGAAATCGTCGGTCCAATGTAGCTTAGAATAATTCAGCGTATTTGGGTGAAAAAGAGGACCATACCTAGCATAAACATACCCATTCAGACATGTTTTAATTGTCTGTTTGGTCGTACGAGTTGGAGAATGAAAATTGCACCACTTTGCAACTTTACACTGCTTGCATCTGACAACTTTTCCCTCAACTCAAAACTCATCACCATGGGAAAATGCCTCTGAGATACCAAAAATTGAGAGAGGTTATTTTAGATGGTCCCAACACAATCCCATTGCCTCAAATGAAGATTCTGTAAGTATCACATTTTTTGAGTAATAGTTCATCAAATATTGTTGCCCTTCTACACTTTAGACTCTTAAGGGATTTCACTAATTGAATGTAGCTCAGACTGCTTCGGTTTGTTTTGGTGTGAAAGGGAACCATACCTAACCTAAACATACCCATTCAGATGTGATGGAACAGTCAGTTTGGTCATATGAGTTTTAGCGCAAGATTTATTGATGCCCTTACAAGTAGTTTCAGCCTCCAATCGAACTCCAATGTTTTTTTTGTGCTAAAAAAAGCCATGAGACCATAGCTTGTTGCGAAAAACTAGTCAAACGCCTTTATTTCAACCCTACTACAACTTCTAGACTCCTATCTTGCACTCATATTTGGTTGTGTGGAAAATGTATGCTACTATGGGGATGGTTCTAACCATAAAGAACCTGAGAAAGATTGTGAAGAGAAGAGTTGAAGGGCATAGATACATGTCTTGTTGGCAAAATCTTATGGAAGAGAATGAAATAGAGATACTAATGTATGGATGTTTAGCTTTGGGTACTAAATTTTTGTGTGGAGGTTTCAAAGCTTGGGAAACACCATTTTTAGGTGTCAATGAAGACAAATGGAAGCAAGAAGATCTATTTGAGAAGGACCAAGCATGGCAAGACCAAGACAATGCAAAGCATGAAGGGTACAAAATCCCTCAGATGAAGACTTCCATGCAAGTGACTTGGATCAGGTTTGAAGGGATTGTGAAGAAGATAGGAGTAGACCTATGGAGTGATTTATGGGCCATAAATCTTTTGTACCTGAGGAGTATGGTGCAGGAGCACCTAAAACATGTAAGATTTCATGAATTGACAAGGCCATTCCTCCTTCTCTATAGGTTGTATCTCAGAGGAATGGGCATGAATTAGATAGGGATAGGTGTAGGAACAAGTTTTTAGGGGTGATAAAGGGATTAGAGTGGTTTGAGAAGGCTGCCTTGCTAAGAAGCATAGATTTTTGTGCCTTTTGAGTAAGGCTACAAAGTGAGTATTTGAGAAGTTGACTGAAAATAGGTTGGAAATTGTTGGAAAATGTTGGAACATGTGTATTTAATGGTGTTTAAGATGTTTGAGTGATTAAGAGTAACCTAAGAAGAGTAGAAGTGTGAAACCCTAGTTGGAAGGGGCAAAAACAAGGGAAAATTGGTGATTTTACAAAGAAAGCGTAAGCCAAATTATGGGGAAGCATAATAAAATGATGTTTTAATATTAAGAAAATAAAATTAAGAGGGAATGAAGTGGTTTCAATATTGAATGAGGTCAGAGCATAGAAGTTCCAATAAGCCCTACCAATAAGCCAGTGAACTGTTTGATAAAAAGCTTTGGTAGACATGTATGCAAAATGTTGTAGCATAGACAAGGTAGTGGACTTTGAAAAAAATCCTCAAATAAATGTTGTCTCATAGAATTCCATGATAACAAAATGCAATTTACAACTACTGGACTAGTTTTTAGTTATGCAATGTGAAGTAATTGCATAACTGTTTAGGTTGAGTTTGTAAAAACTATATTGTAATTGAATTTTTTTCATCTATCAACATCTAGTTGTTAGTTATGCAATGTGAAGTAATGCTTTGAGTTTGAAAGATGTGCAATGCAATGCAATCAATGATATAAATATAAACTACATAATATAGCCATTATTTTTTATGCTATTGTACATTGATATTTAACCATTGCTCAAGATAAAATTTTAAAAGAGTTTAATCATGCACATGAGGAAAAAATTAAATTTTGATTGTCAATTTTTATATATCAAATTATCCAATAATCAAGTGTATGTCCATATACAAAAATGGCATCGACGCCAACTCAAACAAAGTTTTAATAAATGTTGCATATGTCATCTCAATATCTATTCAAAATTTACATGCCAAAATGTCCATCTCATCCTAAACTACTGGTGGATCATCAAAATGGAGCCTCTTTGAAGCACTCATTGGCTTTGAAGGTAGTTGCACAAGAAAAATTTAAACCACAATTGAGATTAGTTGTACTATATAATTTAAAATAGAATAATAAACATCAAAATCAATATACATTGAATTTTAATTGAACTCTAAAATTGAAATCTTGATTACCTGAAATATACGTCTCTTCAAAGGGTCAAGAGTCCTAGAATATACCAAACCAACTTTTGAAATGTCAATCTATATATGTGAACAAAAACATAAAATTGATCCAGGTTAACATACAATTATTGGTAATAGGAACATATTTACCAAACACAAAATAAAATAAACACATACCTCTTTAGGTTGATCTTTTTCTTTATCTCCTTTAGGTGGTGTGTCACTTGTCAACAATGATGTATAGCTCATAATCACCTATACATAAAAATTACAAGTACATATGAAACTACCAATCTATGTCGATGTATGTATAATCAATATAAGATTTTAAATATCTTAATTCAATCCAATTTGAGTTCAATTACCTACCCCTAATCTAACTTTGCACCTCCATAGTCTGGACGAGGCTACATCTCACTCGCACTAGGTATTTCCTACAAGAGGAAAATAAGAGAAACATATAAGTTATTATATAATTTCATTAATGACAATTCAAATGACAAGCAAGTATATAATAAAACATGTAAACGAGTGAGTGCAAAAATATATATTGTGTGCATGTCAAAGCCAGATGAAATGGCCCTAAGGGTGCTATTAGTCACTCATGTGAGCTCCTCCTCAGACATCAACTATTAAATAGACCATGTAAATAAATATTAGTACTTGATACTATCTCTTATTAATATTCATTTAAAAACAAATTAAAGTTATGAATTTACAACTTAAATCTTACTTGTGTCACTATTCCAACATCCCCCTCTCTAGCAGGAGAGGACTCTGTAGGGTGTGCTCCACTCCCCTGCGACTGATCTATAATGTCCACATCATGGAGGTCATAATCAGAAGTGTCCAAGGGATGCTCAACATGTTGTACAAGAGGACCCAAGCATATCTGGTGGCACATAGTGCAAGTATGTGGCACACAAATATGTGGACCTGAGGAGGATGATGCAGCATTACTCAAGCCTTCACCAACATCACCAAAATGTGGTTGAGCTACTGTAGAAGCATGTGAAACCAAATGACCACTCAAAGAGTGAATAGCCTGAATAGTCTGTGGCTGCATCTAGACAATCTTTGGATGATATATTGGAGGTGGCGTTGGAAGGGGAGGAGGGGAACATATGGGCACGAGACTACTCTAACTGCCCCTAGTCTATCTTGGGGTATACCTCCACTGATGGCTTGGAAGGGTTTAATGTCAAAGTAATTGACATGATGCCCTAACACAAACTTAGCATATAATTTTTTAATATAGTAAAATGGTATATCAAAATTATTGTTTGGTGGTTTATCAAAAACCATACACCAACGATCCAAAAATTTATCTATAATGTCCCTATGCATGCACCATTTTATAGAAATTTTTGGTTTACTAACAATTATTGGAAAATTGGTGCGGGGGTTAGTGAATAAAGAGGCTATTTGAGCTTTGGTTATTTGGAGATCTTTCACATCATCGTAAGACAATCCACATGCATAATATTCCCCCATGTCTTCTCGCCACAAATGAAAGGCATTATGTTGGGTGGAGAGGGTTTCTATATTTTTAATTATTTCCTTCAATGTGTTTTTCGTATCTCTCAATTGAGGGGCTGTCTTATAAACTTCACAAATTCCCCTCAATTGCCCCAATTTTTCACCAATTACATCTTCAATTGGTGGCTGCGGAGGTGGTGGAGTATTTGGTTGCGAAGGTGGTGGAGCGTTTGGAATTTGTGCATTTTTATTCTCAGCCATAATACCTAATTAAAGTTAAAAAGTAATTAATCTAATTGAAATTACACAATATAAATAAAATTATTGTAAAAAAACCCTAGTTTTTAATAAAAATCCCAAAAAACACCCTATTTTTTCACAAAATCCATAAAAACTCTAGTTTTTGATAAAAATACATCAACAACACTAGTTTTTAATCAAAATCCATTTAATAACATTAATTTTTAATAAAAATTCATTGTAAACTCTAGTTTTCAATAAAAAACAATAAAATCCCTACTTTTGAAAAAAATTTCATAAAAACTAAAAATTATAAGAATCTAATTGAAAAATCGATTACAACATTAAAAAAACCAAAAACTTACCTTGGAAATCGGATTTCAACTTTTGTTTGTGTGCCCACGTCCAAAATGTGAAATGAACTTTAATAGTCGGTTGCTTTTTATTTATATTGTTTGCACAAATCAGATATCCGATTTGTAAAAATAGGTTTGGGCATTGCTTTGGAGGAATGTACTAACACTCGGGCCTAAAAAAAGTCAACTTGGCATTTTTGCGTTTTTGAGTCAATCCAACATGCAATTTGTTTCCCATTGCCACTTTTTGGCCCATCATGATCCTGCACATACCCACCACTAAACTTATTTTGATAAAGGAACACTATTGTCAATGAACCAAGCACTGGGGATAAAATTATGATAATTCAATGCTTACTTAGGTTAATGTTGAAGGTACCTCCACGTGACTATTTTAGAAGTGTACAATAGCCATGAGAAGGTACCTCATTAGCCTTTTGATGCTCATTTGCAACACTGTGACCATAAACTTCACATGTTTATCTATATTATGAATGATATTAAGCATGCATTCTGAGATCCTATGTTATGTTTGGAGTGAAAATCTATTCTATAGCTTACTGCTCTTGCCAAGAATGAAATTTGTAGCTAAAATGAACTAATATCAAGAGTAAAGAACTACATTATAAGTTGGTAATTTCTAATGATGGGTTCTATTATGTAATGGTTCGAAATTGAAGTTCATATGAACCCTACAAGTACCTTGATAAATCATGGATTATTAACCTATGAGAGTCTACATTTAGTACCAATTTTCTTAGGTAAGATGGTTCAATTGAATCTAAGTCTGTACAAGGAAGCTAGTGATTGGTTAATTATTATAAAAGGTAAGCCTTGTTGGATTTTAGTTTTACTTCAACAAGTCCTTATGTATTAATCCATTAGGTTAAAGGTAAATATGATTGAAATTGTAACAAAATCCATAAGCCCTAAGACTTGGCTAAATGACACATAAAAGTGATAAATTTATTAACATGTGAAAGGGTGCAAGTGTCTACCAAGGTAGACTCGACGGTTCATATAATAAACAAATGCTTGGCCAAGGTAGTCAGTTCAAATAGGAGAGGACTGGTAGAATTAAGTTGTGTCACATCATGGTAGGACATATGCTTAGATTTTTTCTTGAGGTATTAATAGGTTGCATGTGTTAGTTATCTTGTAGCTACACAGATTTCACACTTATTGGCCACAAATTGCTAGACTCTTCGTGATGGGTCAGGCTCCCTTCATAGGGTAGCACGGGGAAGCCTATGGCTTCATGGTAGGGCATAAATATTTTTGGTGATGCTCTCTCTTCTCCCACTTCAAATTAAAGTCGAATATGGTATAGTATTGATAATGCAAATGATGTTAAGCTGATTATTTTGTGTCTTATTTACTTAGATGAGTAAATGACTTGTATTTTCATTTACAATATGATAACTTAATTTTATTTTGAAAGGGCATGGTTGTTATAGTTAAATTGGTTGCTTATGTTACCAAATTAATTCCAAGAGGCTAAGGAGAAGGGACGAAGGAGGTTTTTCTTAAATTAATTTATTTCAAATCTAGAATCTAACTTTATTTTTTTACATGGTACATAGTTCTTATCTTAGTTTATAATTTTTTCTGATATCATACCCTAATACTATGAATAAGGTAGTTGCTAGGATGGATGATCATATGCAAACCTAGTATTTCTTGTTACCTTAATATGAATACAAATTTTATTCTTATAGATGCAACCATGGAAGCTTTTGTTTATTCATTATGATTGTGCAATTGCGCAATAATTTTTGTTGGTAGGTGAGCAATATATTTGGTACTTGTTGCATGCTAGGTGTTGTTGTTACATATGGAAATGTAACAACAACAACAACCCAAAATCAAACAAGCACCACATATCGAGTTACATACGAATGAATATTATTGTATAACTTTACCATCTTAATGAGTAAGGAATTACCCCAATGGATATATTGATAGGAATGAATAATTAATTGCAAAATGAGGCAACACTTTATAATAAATCTGCATATGAACATTCTATCATAGAAATTAAAAGTTCATAGCATTAGGACATAATAAAATTGACAAACTGAAATATGAATCATGCACATCATATCATAAACATATTTGAATTATAATCCAACTTTAAATAATAGTCATATAATTCTTAACTAGTATCAAATGAGATTAAATTCTAAATTAAAATAAAGCAATTAAGACAAACCTCCTCTGCCCTTTCTCCTTTATCTAAAGTGGAAGAGGGTAAAGGGAGCAAGAACATCATCAGGGTGATTTTTGCCCTGCCACAAATCCATAGGCTTCCCCATGCTACCCCAAGAAGGAAGCCCGACCCATCGCGAAGATTCTAGAAATATGTGGCCAACATGTGTGAAATTTGTGCAACTATGGGATATCTGACAAATTCAACTTATTAATGCCTCAAGAAAAATATCTAAGAATATATCCTACCCATGATGTGAATTACTTGTAATTCAAACAATCCTCTCCTATTTGAATTAACTACTTTGGCCAAAGCATTTGCATTTTTTTATAATTTGTATCTTCGGGTTTTTCCTGATAATGACTTGCACCTTTCCACATGTTTAATATGTTTCATTTAGTCAAGAATTCAAGCTTATGAAATTTTGTTATTATTCTAATAAAAATTTCCTCTAACACAATAGTTTAATCCAACAATATTGGCTAAGGTAAAACTTAAAAAATAGCACGACTTTTCTTTTATAACAGTCAACCAATCACTATTTTTCTTGTACAAATTTAGAATTTTGCATAAGAAACTAGTACTAAATGTAGCTCATAGATTAATGATGCATAATTTTAACATGTCACTTTAAACCCTTTAATAAGAGTCCTAGAACTAGAATTTTCCATCATAAAATATAATACTCTACCGTTGTTATTAATTCAATTAGCTACAAATGTCTTCTTGGCAGGAGCAACAAACTGTTGAACATATTTGGCTCAACATAGCATAAAACCCTAGATTAGATGCTTAATATCAATTATATTATAGGTAATCATGTTTAGTTATATTCACAATGCTACAAATGAGCATCAGAAGGTTTATGAGGTGCTTTCTCATGGCTATTGTACACTACTACAACAACCACATTGAAATATGTTCACCATTGGTTTATGACCTTATAAGTATTTATTTATCAAAAATTTATGCCCAGTTCATGGTGTATTGACAAAAATATTCCAATCAAAATATGGTTGGTAGTCTTTATACTTTCAAGCTACTATAATTCAAAGGTTTGGTTCAACCCAACATTGTTTTTCTAAAATAAAATTCTAAGTATGCTATTTGCATGGATTAATCATTTTGAATCAATCATTCTAAATTCTGAGCAGTTGTTGGCTAATGCTTGTGTCGTCAAAAAGTGTAGCCTTGAAACTTTTCACTCATTTTAGCCCTTTCTTATGGTTTTTGGCCTAATTTTTCTTAGATTCTATGGTGTCTTGCAAAGGTGTCATGAAGTTTTGTAACACATTTCCTCACTTTTCTAAGACCCTTTCGTCATAAATTACCTACATAACACCTTACCAAGATTTATTTCAAAGTGTTGTAAATATTTGTAACAAACCCTCACTTTCCTAGGCTTGTCATCACTAAATCAACCCTTTCTTGTGGCATAATGACCCCTTAATACACTTATAGGTCCAAATTTAGTGTGTTTCGAAAGATAATCCTAAAAAAAATAAAATCACACTTTAATTCCTGAAAATAAATCAAAATTTTCCAGGTGGACTAAGTCGCCACCTTGGGAAACTTAGTCCCATGTGGCATAAAAATCAAATTTAACTTAGAATTCTTGCGAGATTTTGTCTCCTAAACCCTAAGGTCAGCCTATTTTATGTTATTTTCAAGGAAATTAGGGCATAACATGTATAAATAATGGTTTTTCCCCTCATTTTGCATCTCTTAAGTCCCATTTTCTTCTATCTCATTCTTCTACTCATCATTCTTCTCAAGCAAGCAAGGGTTTTGATATTCTAAGTCACCAAGACATCTCTTAAGAAGCATTCAAGAGTTGAATCCTCCATTGCTTCAACTCAAGATTAATCATCATAGAAAGAAAAGGTCCATTGTTTCATGCTTCTTTACATTATCTCATAATTTTTGTTTGATTACTCAAAAGGGTTTTGACCAAGGCAAACCCCCATGCCCTAACAATCAACAATATTTTCCTCTTAGTGTGATTTGAAGGTCTTCTATGTAGGTCTGGAAAAGAACCAAGGTGGATGAATCTTCATCAAATTGTAAAAGCTCTTCAATGTTGTAGAAACCCTAGTTGAAGCTTGAGAACACTTACAAACTAGATTCTTCACTTTCAAAACCAGATACCTAAAGGAGCAGAAACTGCAAACCAAGGACTTCCATTTCCACTCTCTGATTTCTAGAAATTTAGAAGTGGACTAAGTCACCAACAATGGAAACCTAGTCCTACTTAACCTAATTTTCAGAGGTTTTTGCATATATGGACACCCTTTTTCTCGAAAACTCTTACGACAAATTTTCTCAGAAACTAGACTAAGTTTGCTAGATTGGCACAAGTTTCCTAGTCAAATTCTGCATCAAATTTTCAAGATTCTAGACCCTCGTCTCATCCCTCTTCAGACTCCAGGTGCACCTCTTCAATCTTATTCAATTTTATAATAGTTTGTTTACTATTCTAGGTCATTTTGTATATATTTCCATACAACATTGTGTTTTCCAGCACTTTGCATTTCAATATTTTACATTCATCATTTCCTTTTCAGTTTGTTACATTTAGGTCATCAAATTCCACACACATCACAAACCCCCAATCTTTGAATGTTAACATAAGCATTTTGGCCCATCTTTCTCCTTTTAGGTGAAAAACCCTAAAGTGTAAGAAAGCATTAAGGATCCAAAATTTTGTGTTACATTTTGGTGAACCCGAAATTCCTACACCCTTCTTTTCTGCTTTGGAGTCCATTTTCATCCTAGGTTTTCGTTGCCTTGCATTTTGTATTGCTTAAGTTGCATTCTAGTGTTTCATATTTTTGCATGCATGGAAGTGTATATAGTTTTCATTCCTGTATCTCAAATAATTGTCAATTATCCAAAATATTCACCTACCTTTATTGTTCTAATCATCAAACCTCAAAACCATCCAAAACAATTTCATTTTTTTGTATATTTTGAAAGAAAACCCTAACTGGGACTAATTCGCCATTTTGGATGACTTATTCCCTATCCATATTTTTCACTGTTTGTCACAACACTATAAACCTCATTTATGTGCTTTCATAGGCTCCTAGTATCATATACTATAAGTCTGGAAAGTTTCAAGAACATTGGTTTTATGCTTCTAGCTCAACAACATCATTTAGGATGGTCATTCTTAAAATCATTTCATCCTTAGATCTAAAAATGCTCACATTTCTAGAATTTTGCATCACATTGATCGAAGTAATTTTCACTTTTATTCAATGTTTCTATTCATAAAACTTTTCTTAAGTTTTTTGAAATATTTTCATTCTTTCATGTACATTATTCACATTCTTAAAGCTTAGCATTATTAGATAAAAATGTTTTGTATTTTTTCATATACATTATTTATATTGCTGAAACATTGCATGAACTAGTTACATGTACTTTTCATTTTTACTCAAACAATGCTAGTAGCTTACAAATCTAAACATGCTAAGAAAAATTGCATATTCCCTCCCTATGAGAGTGTTTTAGGTAAATAATATACAACTTTGGACATTCCTAATGATCATATTTGTTCTTCACCTAATATCTCCCCCCTTGGTGATGAAGATATTTTGTTAGAAGAACCAATCAATGAGAGTTATGAGAATCCTAGTTGTTTCTCTCCTCTTACTTCTATTACTGGAAAAGACATTAAAAACCAAGACAACATAAACATTACTAATCATGACAATAACATTTGTTCTTCTCCCAGTATTTCTCCTTGTTGTGAATAAAATACTTTGCTATTAGAAAACATAATTAGCGAGGGTCATGAAAATCTTAGTTGTCCCCCTTCACCTAGAACAACCCTTCCTACGCATCAAAATTCAATCATTGATCATTCCCCTACTTGCACCGAAGTCATTTTAGAAGAACCAACCCTTGAATGTCAAGAACATATGGTTTGTAGTTCTCCTAAAATCTCTCCTCCTAGGGAGGGTATCATTGACAATCATAATATTATGCCCTTCGAAGAGGATGTAGAGCCAATGTTAGACTCTCCTTACCTATAGGATTTTAATATTATTTAACCTCAACTCATCCTCTATCCACCTTCAAACAAATCTAAACCTGAACTTATCCTCTACCCACCCAAAAATAATGTGTCACAACAACTGAGTCATAATATTATTTCTCACACACATTACACAACAAACAACCCATGATCACAATAGTCAACCTCAACACGCTTACCTTATTCGCCTCCTCTATTGCCTACTACCCCTCACTTAAATTCACTCATTAGGGATTATGACCTTGTTGACCAACTAAGGAATACTCTTGCTAAAATATCTTAATGGGATCTTAGTCAAGCCTCCCCTCACTACCACAACATAATGTAGGATGCCTTACAACAAATTCCTATCCCTTATAATGCACAAACAAATGACATAGCAGCTATGATTCAAGGCTTCCATTCTGACATTGTTTTCAACCAAAGTGAGCTCCCTCCTTTGGATGTGCAAAAACAAGCTACAACTTTCATGATCATATCTCAATAAAAATGCATAGGGATCAAGCGAACTCTTGTTGAAAATGGATTTTTTGTTAATGTGTGTAGTGTAAATCTCTTGGATAGGCTCCATATCAATAAATCAAACATTCAACCACCTCTTTATCTATTAGTGGATTTGACAGTATAGGACAAAATTTTCTTGGTGTGATCACTTTGCCTCTTATAGTTGGAATGGCCACATTAGACACATTGATCCATGTTATGCCACATGATGTTTTATATAATCCCATTTTAGGTGAGCCATGTATTCATGCAATGAATGGGGTGCCTTCAAATCTTCATCATAAGATGAAGTACATCTACAAAAACAAACTATACACCCTTGACATTGATCTTGAACCTTACAGTGTCTTACAACTTGAGAAAAAAAATCCAAACCCTTCACCACTTCAACACCCACCAAACAAGTGGAAGCCATAAAACCAAAGCCCTTAGATGATGATTGGGTTTCCTTAGACTTAACACCTCCTTTACTAGGAGAATCCAAGATCACCAATAAAGACTCTAAAATTTTAAATGTAGTATTTTCAACACAAGACTCGACCAATCCATCGAAAGCATCCACCTCTAGTACTTTAGACAAAGAAGCCAGCAATGAACCCTCACTCGATCTAAAAATGCTGAAAAAACTTTATGGAAAAGGTTATGGGATCATAAAACAACTTGGATATTGTGGAAAAGGTTGTGGTGCTAGAAAACAAGGTATCTTCAACCCTATTGAGCCTACCATGCAAACAACCAATCATCATATTGGATTTTTTCCTTTCATCGAAATCATCAAACCTTCACCTCCCCTCAACACCATCCCCAATCACCCTTCTAACACAACCTTAGAAAGTGATCCTTTGCAAAATTGAAATCAAAAAATAAATATTTTCTTAATTCCAATGCCATCTCGCAACCCACTAACGATTTAGACTTTACACACTCCTCCAAAGGAGCGTAAAAAATTATAATCTATAGAGCCTTGCATAAGTATGAAATCTTATAATAAGCAAGACACTTCTTTGTTACAAGCTAACGAACCACCTTCTATCCTTGATCAAGAGTATATCTTGTTGAGACTCCTCCAAGATCACTTGATCTCCATTCCTCTGTGAACTTGAAATAAACATTCCAAAAAAATTCCTTTTGTGCCTACCACCAAGTTCAAGGTCACTCTACTAATGGATGTCAAGCCTTAAGTAGTAAAATCCAACATCTTAAGGAGCTTGGTGTTCTTCCTTATGTGGGGGCACCTAATTACTCTAATTGATACCAATTTTCACTCAACCTTGCATATCACCAATCCTTTTGGCTCACTCTTGTCCTACACTAAGTGGGGGCAAGGGGTTAGTTAGCCTCTTCCCTTGTATGTCACTTGTCATTGTCTCTTTTTTCTAATCGTTAAACTTTCATGAACATATAAGAGCAAGCTTGGGATTTGGATGATATGTCTTAAGTTGACTCACATGTGACATACTATTCCTCTTCATGATGAAGCTTATCAAAAACATATGACTAGGCATAGGGCTTTCTGAACAAGCTCCCATGTCTTCTTCTTCTTCTACTACATTAAAGAAATTACTCACAGTAATGGTGTTAGCAACCACTTTAAAGTGGGGGCATACATCACCACCCATATTTCATTATGCGATTTTATTTTCCTTGTGATCCCCTCTCTTGGAAACATTAGGTACAATGTTTCCCTCGATGAGACATTGCACTTGTCCTCTCTTACAAACAAGATGAGACTATTTGCACTTTTTCTCTCTTGGAGACATTACACATAATGTTCCTTAAGATGAGACATTACATGAATTAAGCTAAATCCCTTTGAACATTCCTTACATCATTTTCAAAATTCATTTTATTTTGTGGCGCCTTATTAAAGTATTTAGGAGATATAACTTTGGTATGGTTTCAGAGGGAAGCCCAACTAGTGGCACAACTTTCCCCATAGCCACCTATGTTTTTTACCTTTTGGGCCTTCTCACTTGGTCGACAACCAAAAGTCTCCTCTCCCCAAAGTGAGTACACTTTTTTTTGGACAATCGATCGAAGCTTGGTCCACCTTTGATTTGAATTAGAATCTTGAATCTTGGGGGATGACCACATCCTTCATCTTTCTCATTCTTCTTCTTCACCAACTGCCTTGAAATCACTTGGCTAAATTAGTGTGAGTTTGAAGAAATTTCATCCTCTCACTCAAGTGGGGGCTAAATGTGTTGCCAAAAAGTGTAGCCTTGACACCTTTCACTCATTTGGACCCTTTCTTGTGGTTTTTGGCCTAATTTTTCTTAGATTCTATGACGTCTTGCAAAGGTGTTGTGAAGTGTTGTAACACATTTCTTCACTTTTCTAAGACCCTTTCATCATAATTTACCTAAATAACCCCTTACCAAGCTTTATTTCAAAGTGTTGTAAAGAGTTGTAACAAACCCTCACACTTTCCTAGGCTTTTCATCACTAAATCAACCCTTTCTTGTGGCATAATGACCACTTCATACACTTATAGGTCCAAATTTAGTATGTTTCAGAAGACAATCCTAACAAACATAAATAATCACACTTTAATTCCCAACAATAAATCAAAATTTCCTAGGTGGACTAAGTCGCCACCTTGGGTGACTTAGTCCCATGTGACATAAAAATCAAATTTAACTTGAAATTCTGGTGGGATTTTATCTCCTAAACCTTAAGTTCGGCCTGTGTTGTGTTATTTTCGAGGAAATTTGGGCATCACATGTATAAATAATGGTTTTTCCCCTCATTTTTCATCTCCTAAGTCTCATAATATAGAGTGGATTTCACCAATATTCCTTAATGGATTTCACAACATTCCTTAAGGTTGAACATTCCTTACTTATTTTTTGATATTCTAAGTCACCAAGAAATCTCTCAAGAAGCATTCGAGGGTTGAATCCTTCATTTATGCAACTCAAGGTCAATCATCATGGCAAGGTAAACTCCATTGATTCATTCTTCTTTACATTATCTCATCATTTTGGTTTGATTACTCAAAGGAAAACCCCCATTCCCTAACAATCAGCAAGTTTTTGCTCTTAGTGTGATTTGTAGATCTTGTATGCAGATTTGGAAAATAACCAAAGTAGAAGAATCTTAATCAACTTTTCAAAGATATTCAAGGTTGTAGAAACCCTATTTGAGCCTTGGAGAACACTCACAGACCAAATTCTTCACTTTTGAAACTAAATACCTAGAGGAGCAGAAAGTTAGACCAAGGACTTCCATTTCCATTTTTTGATTTCCAAAAATTTAGAAGTGGACTAAGTCACCAACATTGGAAGCCTAGTCCAACTGAACTTTATTTTCAAAGGTTTTTGTAGATCTAGACACCCTTTTGCCCAATACCTATTCCGACAGATTTTCTCAAAAACTGGACTAAGTCACCTAGATTGGCACAAGTGTCCTAGTTGCATTATACATCAGATTTTAAGGATTCCAAACCATGATATCATCCCTCTTCAGACTCTAGGTGTATCTCTTCAATCTTATTCATTTCTGTAATAGTTTGTTTACATTTCTAGGTCATTTTGTATATGTTTACATACAACATTGTGTTTTCTAGCACTTTGCATTTCAATAGTTTACATTCATCGTTTCCTTTTCAGTTTTTTGTATTTAGGTCATCACATTCCACACACATCACAAACCCCCAATCTTTGAAAGTTAACAGAAGAATTTTTGCCCATCTTTCTCGTTAGGTGAAAATCCTAGAAGTGTAATAAAGCATTAAGGAGCCAAAATTCTGTATTACAATGCAATTGGTTCATAAAATAAGTAAAACAATTAAGGAATGTTAGTTTGTACATAATATAGAGTGGATTTCACCAATATGTTGTCTACTTGCAATTAAGGAAATAAATTTAAAAGATCTTTCATACCTATGAACTAGTATTTGCAAGAGTTTTAAATCATGTCACCTATGTGCAACCCCTTGTTTTTATACTGTACTTTGCTAAAAATTGAATTCATTTAATTTCATTCTCCCTCTTTGTTTTATCACCTCCCTTTCTTTTCCTCCTTTCTATGTGGAGATGGGCCATTTTCCCAACTGATAGGTGTTCTTTTATTTATTTAAACATTTCCTTCTACTACAACAAGCATGTTTGTTGGCCTCCCTTTATTCCTTATTTTTTCTTTTTTGTTAGGGCTAGAATCACCTTGATGATTCTCTCTCTCCATTTACCCTCTTCTTCTTGAAATTAAGGATTAAGGATGGAGGAGGTTTGTCTTAAATACTTTATTTCAATTTATATTCTTATTTCATTTTTTAACTGGTTATGAGATGTATGATTCATAATTTGAAGCTTATAAATTTTATCATGCCTAACACTATGAATGCTTAAATTTCTATTATAGAATGTTCATAGAAAAATTTATTATAAAGTGTAACCTCATTATGAAATTAATTTTTCCATTCCTATGAATATAATCATTGGAGTAATTCCTTACTTATCTGGTGATGAAATTGTGCAATGTTATTCATTTGTATGTAGCTCAGTATGATGGTTCTTGTTACATATGGTATTAAAGGTCATCTTTATTATTTTTTAGGCTTTGAAGGACAATAACCAATTCCTCTTGTTTCTTCTCATGTGTTCATCTCTATAGGGACATAGATACATTGTTTTTTTATAACACATCCTTTACCATTATACCTAAATTGTGAAAGGAGTTTATATCCTCTTACCTAAATGGTTTCCAATTATTTCGAGGAAGGTAATTTTTTATAATCAATCTCATCATATATGTAGACAAGTAAGTGGTGATCTCTTCATTGTTGGAAATTATAAAGCTATATGCTTTGCATGGTTCTATGAAAGATTGTGTGGATACCGCCACAACTTCTTTCTCTTCTTCTGACTTTAATGGTGAGATCTTATATTCCCCTATGAGGTTAGGTGTAAAATCAAATGTTCCTCAATCATCATATAATAGATTTCTATGGTTGAAACACAATTATCATTATTTTCAACTTGTAGAGGTTCCACTTTTGAAGTTGGGATTAATGTGCTAAAGGGTCGCATAACTCTTATTTTAGTTTGTAAAAAAATTTCAAACTTCAGATCAGCTTTCATTGTGTAAATTTTTTTTTTATATGTGTAATTCATTAGATGATGAAGCATTGAAGGAACTCCTTTCATCTCATGAATCAATGGTCTACCCAAGAGAAGATTATATGAAATATTATTAGGCATGACATGGATAGGAGTGGGTAATACAACAATACCAGCTTTAACTAGTGATTTTATCACTCCTAATGGGTGTTGTCCCACATTATCAAAACCATGGATAGATAAATAATCTAGTTTAATTAAAGTTTTATCTCCAATCTTGTCTAAAAGATGAATGCTACAAACATTAAGCCCTGAATCGTATCAATAAGTATATGGGCAGGTGCATGGAAATGGGTAGCAATTCTGTGGACACCTTTCAAAAAACTTTTCAAAAGTTATAACGCACTCGTGTTATTGCTTGTTAAAAGAAAAAAAAAAGTGAAAATCAGTCAGTGTTATTTTGACTATTTTTTTCTTGCAGCCATGGCCAAAACCCCCATACTTACGCACTCGCATTCTAGGAGGAGAGATTCAACAAATTGTGTCACCAACAGTTTCTATTTCTTTGTAACGATGGCACCATGACAACGAGGATATGTGAGAGGTATGGATTTTGTGCTTTTTGTTTTGAATTAGTTAGTTTTAGGTTGAATTTGCTAGTTTTTGGTTGAATTTGATATATATTTGTTTTAATTTTTAGAAGATGCAAATCAACCTACAAAACCTCAAGATCCTCAACAACAAGACCAACCAAATCCTCAAGATCAAAATCAACCACAAAAACAACCTCCTCCACCAATCACTCAACCCCCTCCTAGCACTCAACAAAATTTAATGAGTGAAATTGAGAACAACAACAAAAAAATTGAGGATTTGATCAGTAGGTTGAGTGATCCAAATGGTTCAACCAAAGAAAGAATGACCCTAGCAAATTCATTGAAAGATATGGTAAAAAATGTAGATTCAATTAGCAAACAAATAACTAGATGGCAAGATAGGAGGCAGGCGGCTAGGGATTATTATGCAAATAAACTATCATACAAATATGTAAAGGATTTAAAAATTACAAAAGGTGATTTGTGCTCATTATTCACCGACCCACACACAAATAAAAATCTTACCCTCAATGCGAAGAGGTTTCCTATCCATTTGTGCCACCACCAACAGATTAGGGACTAATTTTATGATAGGTAGTACATGGTCTTTGATTACCTACCATGCAAAAATTGTGAGGTCCCACAATATTTCCTTAGGAAACTATACAGTGAGTTCATGTTAAACAAAATCCCAAATTATTTTGATATGAGGGATTTCCAAGGGAGAGGTGGGGTGTAATACCCCTTCATTTTTCCTTTTGGTTGGACAGTGTGTCCTTGTATTGTTTTGTTGCTTTGATGTGTTTCTAGATATTTAGATACCTTATTATGTTGCACTTTTTGTTAGTACCTTGAATATGCTACTCGGCTGCTATTTGATTGCTATCTATAAAGCAACGTTAATGTTATCTTTTGATGTGATGGTATTTTAATATGATGTTATCTTTGTGGCACATTTTGGATTAGCATTATGGATGTTTGAATTAAAGTAATATGTTAGATATGTTAGTTAGTTACATTGTATTGGTGAAGGGGATGGTATCGCATCACTTACTTGCGAGCGCCCTGCGATTTTGATATTTCCTCTTCACGGTGTGTTTTAATTATGACATGTTTATGTATGTGGATATACTCTTTGATCACAGGTTGATAGGTACAGGACATTGACTCCACCTGGTTTCACGGTTTGAGCGTGTCCAATGCTCAACGGTATTCGATTGGGAGATACTAGCTAGGTTTTTTGTGCCAAGTCGTCACCCTAGTCCTAGTGTGTCATCAGGTGTTAGTTGGGTTAAGTTGCCTTAATTGTGTCATTTGGCTTTGATTTCAGTTTAAAGTGCTAGTTAGAAAAATGTTAAAATATATGCTCTTATAGTTAAAATTGATGATTACCTTATTTGGTTTATGTTGAGATGTAATTTATTTTATTATTAATTTAATTTGATTAATAAATAATTTAATTATTGATTAAATCTATTTATTAATTAATTAAATTTATGTTGAAATAAGTTAAGTTGTTCATTTTTAAATTATTGTTATTTGGTTAAAATTGAAAATAAAAGAAAATGATTTAAATTGCATTTTTAGAATTTGAATTCAAAAATGGAAAGCGGAAATATTTTCTATTTTGTTCTAGGGAATTGATGAGGGTGGTTGTAGGGATTTTTTAGGGTTTTTTCCTTATGATCGATTTTTTCCTTCACAAGTTGGATCATGAAAACTTTGGAGGGGATTGAATTGGCAAGAGGAAGGATTTTTCAATTTTGTGGGTTTTGGATATAAGTTGTGAAAATTTGTGGAGCTGAAGTTGGAAGCAAGGTTGGAAGCTGAGCACCATTTTTGGATCCCCTCAAACTCAAGAAATCGGGTTCATGTCTTTAGTTTTAATGGTTTTCTAAATTCATTTCTAAATGTTTTGTTGTTGGAATGCATGATTGAAAATTCAAAGCCTGATTTTTGTTGGAACCTCCATGTTGAAAATTTTATCAAATCTTAAACCTATGTTCTTGTTTTGTTTCCTCAAGGAAAAAAAAAATGGTATTCAAAGTTGAAAGTGATTGTTTCATTTATGGTTTTTCAATTTGTTTTGAAAATTTATTTGTTTAAAAAAATATATAGCATATATACATATGCATATATATGTACTGATATATACATATATATGCATATATTTATAATGTTGGGTTTTTCTATCAAAATGATTTTATAAAAAAAATTGATCTTTGAAAATCTGTAGGGATTTTTGGTTAAAAAAAAGAAAAAAATAAAATAAAATAAAATTTTGTTTTGGGAGGGGTTGGGGGATCACCCCCAATGTGCCCCATGGGAGGTGGGCAGAGGGAGCCGCACCCAGTGCAACCCCCCACCTCCTTCATCTGTCGCCACCACTTAAACCGCGGTCGGCGCTTACACAACCGCCATCGCCGCCGGTGGTCAGCTGTGAGAAGCACAGTCATGCCACCCGCAAGGGGGGGGCAGCTGTGTAAGCCATCGACGCCTTGCAAAAAACCTTCACCCTTATCAAACGTCGCCGCCTTGCATAGAACCTACGCGACCAAGGGAACTTGTGGTCGACCCAACCCTAAATCGATGCGTGGCCCGAGGGAAAAACATGCCAAAGTTTCGGTTGACCTTTTTCTTTTTTTTTAAAATATATTTTAATATATTAATATTATATTATATAATATTAAATATTAATATATATTAAATGATTAAATAAATATTAATATTTTATATTTTATTATATAATATTTAATATTATTATGTATTTGGTTTAAATGAACATTTAGAAGATATTTATAAAAATATTGATCAAATGATGTAATGACACAATATGATTGGGAAATTTAAAATATTGTGTTTTAATCAAACTATTGTTTTATTTTTTTAAAATAATATATCCAAATGGAGTATTAATTTTTTTTTTAAGTAATACGAATATCAAGTTATGTTAAATTGTTTTGGAAATGAATGTGTCAAGTAGAGGAAATGTTTATTCATTTTTTTTAAATGCTATTTTCTGAATGATTGAAATAAGTCTTTAATTCATAAATATTGGAAACATTTAAACGATGTGATTTTGATTTAAAATTATGCTTATGTCTGAAAGAGGCATTATTAAATTAGTGTTATTGTGGAAATAATCTATCAAATTTTATTAAAAGAATTGGATTTAGGAAATCCGAAGCAGATTTGATTCTGGAATAATTGTTTGATTAAATATGATTTCTTTTGTTATCGCCTTGGGGAAAACTGATCAGAAGTGTTGTTAAATCTTCTAGATGAGGATCTTTTATTATGTTAGTCATCCTATTGTGATTTCCCTTGGGTAGTGCATGGGGTCTAGTTTGTGTTTAACCCGGTTTCTGTGAACGGGGATGTTTTGTGTCTCTTGTGAAAGGAGTGGATTATGGGATCCACGTCTCCTTGTAAGGAGTGACCTTGTTATGTGATTTGTGGCCTCCAGTATTGGAGTGAGTTTATTTTAGGTATCCTCCTAGAGTTGGAGTGGTTGTAACATCTATTCGGTATGCACTTGGGTTCCCTTGGTAATTGGTTTGATTGTGTGTTGTCAAGTAGAAGAGTGGCTTCCGTAGGGGCCAGAGCCCAAAGAGGTAAACTGGACAACTTTCAGAGGTGATATAATCAAGTGATAACTAAAACAATACTTAGAAGATTAGGACTACATTCTCACTAATCAAGATAATTTTGCCTCACTAATAGACACAAGGGCTCATTTAGACTTAGGATGAGTGGGAAGGCTTGGAATGGCAAGGTTATCTATCTTGTTTGTATGAAAGGTATTTGATTCCACATGAGTGAGTATGGGGATTGGGATTTGGTAGAGGTCACCAAGATAACCCTTAGTGGCGGCCGGAGCCTGTGAAGATTTCCAGAGGTAAACCCATGATGAGCTGTGTGATGACACTCTATCTAGGACAACATTTGGTACTTTTTCATTGTGGGTATGGTTCTCTTAATATACTTGATCTACCTTATTTCAGGAAACAATGTAACCATGTTAGAGTTGTACTTGTGATGTACTTGTTTTGTACTTGTGTGGTTCATGTGTTTGGTTGTGTCAATTGGTTCAGTTATGTTTTAGCCTGTGTCTAGAGGTAGATGGTCTTGGCTAGGATTCCTTGTTACTATCTCCTAACATGGGGGGTGGGCCTTTGGGCTTCACTTGGTTGGGTGGCGTGCACCTAAATCCGTTGGGCTTTCTTCATGTTCATGTGGATGAGATTTACAGTTAGAGAGCTCGTGGGTTCCAATTACTCTTTATGCTTTTATTCATTTCAGTTGGCTCTTGTAATTTATTACCCCTTTGTTGTTATCGAGGTGGAATTTGTAATTGTAATTATTTTTTATTGGACTCACCTCATTCAGGGAATGAGAGATGTAATCATGTTGTTTAATTTGGATAAATTGAATTGAAATTTATCTCTTATGCTTGTTGTAATTTATCTTATTTGGAATGTATGTGTTTAATTTATTTAGTAATTATATGACATGGTTTAATTCATTTTTTTTGTTGAGGTTCTATATAACCTCTGTCTCATAACCTTAGAGGTTGTTGGCAATGGGTAGTGATCTTGCATGTTAATTGAACTTTAAAAAAAAAATTAGTCCATTTAAGTAGTTAATTGCAACTTCCTCTAGGGTTTCGTGGTGGGGTGTTACATGGGGGGTCAACTCAGGATAGACCTAGTGCACAGTTGGATCGTACATGGCAAGGTAGATGAGCTCTCGCTAAGCCACCTCATGAGCACGTTGTTATGCCTTTCGTCACGAAGGAAAGTTTTGACGTAGAGACATTGCAGATGATCAACACTTTGACCCAGAGTGTCATCCATCATACTAGCCCTATTCTATAGCGCCATCCAAGGGAATCTTTGAGTGGTGGTTGTTGAACACATGTGTGTCAATCTTGCGGGGCTACTTGTTCATATGACCCCACCGACACACAGGATACTGGTATGTAGGATCTGTCTGTAGCTATGGAGATGGGGAGGGCAACTGACATTTTGCATGAGGCATATGGCATTGATAGTTAGGTAAAAGTTAGTGCATGTTCATTGAATTTAATTTATTAAATTTTGATTTTGAAATGCAAGATTAACTACATTTTTTTTATGATTTTAATAAAATTGCAGGGTCATAATGTTGAGACTAGATACACTAGCCCCCCACCAACTTATTTTTGTAGTACACCTATCGTCGGGGTATGTAACTAGTAAACAATTATAAATTTATTGCATTTTAATAGCATTGTTTTATGAATGGTAATTTAATATGCGATTTTGGATGTTGAACAAACTAATATTGGAGGTTTTGATGGAACACTTCCCAGTGCCAATGGATTTACTCAAACCTACATAGAGATACTAGAATAAATAATTTAACTAATGAATTAAGTACTTAATAGATTTGTGTAGTTTATATGCATATCATTGATTATGTTGAATAATTTGTTGTTTTATTTTCAGATGATGCAAGTCGAAACACCTACGAATGTGACAAGGGAAGTGGATATTGGTGTGTCATCTTCTATACAATCCTTGATGGCTCTGAAAGGAGAGGTATGAGGAAAATTAGTAAATTTCAATTTACATTTGTTGCTATAGATGTTAGTTAGTGAAAAATCAAACCACTATTGATTCACGTAGTTTAATTTCTATTTGTATGGTTTATATAGGGCTTGAGCATGCTTGAGCATGGGCATGAGAATATTTCCCCCATGGAGAGAGATCATGAGATGGCGGTAAGTGATTATTTTGTCAAATATATCATTTTTTATAATGTAATTTCTATATATTCATGTCTTTACTTTTTATTGTAATAGTTAAAACTTCACCATGAACTAAACACTAGGAGGAGCAGTAGGAGAACTCCTCGAGTGCAGCAAAAATGAGTGACATACCTATCACCATCTGATCGAAAAGGAAAGGGAAAGAATTTATTTCCAGGGCATGGAGAGCAATGACTTTTGATTCCAGAGCCCTTTGTTGTATGCCTACATGGCAGTTTTGTACATATTTTTATTGGACATATTTGACATTGTATGCCTATATGGGATTCTCGTAAGCCTTTATGGCTATTTTGTACATATACTTATACCGACATATATTGATGTATGCCTACATGGCTATTTGGTTAATACAAATATCTTTTATCGATGCCTGTCCATATTTTCATTCTAAATTGATGGTTCAATAGATATGAGTTACATGTTTTCAAGTGTATACTTTATAACTTACGTCTATACTTTGTGATTTACGTGTGTTTGAATGTATACTTTGTGGCTGACGTGTTTTCATGCGTATACCTTCTATTCATGCATATACTTTGTATTAATTTGTGTATACTATGTATTCGTGTGTATACTTTTTGAGGCTTACATGTTTTTGAGTACTTTTTCTTCCCTTATTGACATGTACATGCTTGAATTATTCACATGTATAATTATTAATTGGTTAGCCCTAGCTTTGATCATCGTTGTCCTTCATGATTTGTCTTGAATATTAATTGATTGATGATAAACAACTTTATCTAAAAGAAAAAAACATGTTTACAATTGGAATTCCATGAAATGATTCACAAAAATATTCCAATATGTTCTTTATCTAAAATTTTGAGGTCATACCAAGTACGGGACCTACAAGTTTGTATCAAAAATCTAAAAAATAGAGAACAGTGTGAATAATTCTTATTAGATCTTCTCCAAAATTTTATCAACAACCTCCATTAGAGTCTCTCAAGGCTTTACATAGTGTTTTACACCCTTCTCTAACTAATCCACGCCCTCAACTAACTAAAAACCAACTTTCAAAACAAGTAACCATTGCATTTCAAATTTGTTGCTTTAAGCAACTTAAAAATTTGCAACTTTAGACTCCTCCAGCCTAATGAGTACATATAATGACCTCTAAAACCACACAAATAGCCTTATTACATCGATAAAACTCCATTCTTTCACAATCATATACAAATTCACAAATTTGCCTTCAAAGGCTATAAAGACAACTTCTAGTGCAAGATTGAAATTTTCACATTTTTTATCACTAGAACCAAAAGTCGCCCTAAAACATACCTAATGGTCTTAATTGACCTTATTCAAGACAAAGCATGCTCAAAATACCCACAAAAACCTATTGACCAACCTATTCACCATCAAATAATCACTAAAACCACTGAACTAGACATTTTTCATCAAATGGAGGAACAAGGTACTTTGCACCAATGATCATACGTTTTTTGTGTGGAATACTCAAACTTCTCAACTATTGTTTGTATGTTTCTCTTTTCCAGTGTTTTGCATGCCACCATAAGGGATCAAACCGGTTGAACGCAAGTCAGATCAATTCCACGTGTTTGGGTGAGAAAGAGGACCATGCCTAGCATAAACCTACCTATTGGGACGCATTGGAGCAGTTAGTTTTGTCACACGAATTGTAAGACAAAATTTGCGCCACTTTACAACTTTGCACAGCTTGAATTTGACGCTTTTTCCATCAAGTGAAAATCCATCGCCATAGGAAAACCACTCTGAGATAGCCAAAACTAAAAGAGGTTTTTGTAGAAGGGCCCAACGCAAGCCTTTAGGATCGTATGATAAGTTTCTAAGCATCATAGTATCCGAGTAATAGCATGCGAAGTTTGTATCCATTTTGCACTTTGGACCCTTAAGGGATTGATCTGGTGGAATGTATCTAAGAGCGATTCCACGTGTTTCGGTGTGAAAGAGGACCATTCCTAGCGTAACCATGCCCATTCGGATGCATTGGAAAAATCCTCTTGGTCACATGAGTTGCAAAGTGACAGTTGCACCACTTTGCAACTTTACACAACTTGAATTTGACACTTTTTCCATCAAGTGAAAATCCATTGCCATGGGAAAACCACTCCTAGATAGCCAAAACCAAGAGAGGTTTTTTTAGACAGGCCCAACGCAATCCTACAGGATTAGACAAGAAGTTTCTAAGTGTCATGGTATTTGAGTAATATCATGTTGAAGTTTGTAGCCATTTTGCACTTTGGACCCTTAAGGGATCGATCCAGTGGAACATATCTCAGAGCGATTCCATGTGTTTCGGTGTGAAAGAGGACTATGCATAGCATAAAAATACCTATTCAGATGTGTTGGAATAGTCCACTTGGTCACATGTGTTACAGAGAAAAATTTGCACCACTTTGCAACTTTGCACTACTTGCATTTGACGCTTTTTCCATCAAGTGAAAATTTGCCGCCACGAGAAAACCACTCCAAGATAGCCAAAATCGAGAGAGTTTTTTGTAGAGGGGCCCAAAAAAATCTTGTAGGATCAAACGAAGTTTTTAAACGTCATGGTATCTGATTAATAACATGTTGAAGTTTGCAACCATTTTGCACTTTGGACCCTTAAGGGATTGATTCGGTGGAACGTAGCTCGAGCAATTCCACGTGTTTCGGTGCAAAACAAGACCATGCCTAGCATAAAACTACCCATTCAGATGTGTTGGAGTAGTTATTTTGGTCACACAAATTGCAAAGCGAAAGTTGCACCACTTTGCAACTTTGCACTGCTTGAATTTGACACTTTTTCCATCAATTGAAAATTCTTTGCCACAAGAAAACCACTCTGAGATAGCCAAAATTGAGAGAGGCTTTAGTAGAGGGGCCCAACAAAATCCTTTAGGATCAGATGAGAAGTTTCTAAGCAGCACAATATCCGAGCAATAATGTGCTGAAGTTTTCAGCCATTTTGCACTTTGGACCCTTAAGAGATCGATCCGATGGAACATAGCTCAAAGTGATTTCACATGTTTCAGTGTGAAAAAGGACCATTTCTAGTGTAAAAATACCTATTCGAATGTGTTGGAGTAGTTAGTTTGGTCACATGAGTTGCAGAGAAAAATTTGCACCACTTTGCAACTTTGCACAGCTTGAATTTGACACTTTTTCCATCAAGTGAAAGTCTACCACCATAGGAAAACCACTCTGAGATAGCCAATACCGAGAGAGGTTTTTCTAGAGGGGCCCAACACAATCCTATTGGATTAGATGATAAATTTCTAAGTGAAATGAAATAATTTTTGTGGGGTTTGTGTTGCTGCCCATGTAGATTTTGATGGAAAAGGGCGTGAAAAATGAGGTTTCACCCTAGGGTTTGATAAAATATTGCATGTAGAGGTTGGGTGATTTTCTTTTGAGTTTTTGTAGGTGATTTTAAGAAGTTTTGAGGTGGTGGAATTTTCTGGTAAGGTGTGGAACCATTCCTTTCAATAAACCCTCTTTATACTAACATAAAATAATGGTTTTGGTTTGGCATGGTGGAGTGAGTTTGTCTCGAGACAAATTGTGGATTTGAGGGTTTGGATACATGATAATTTATGCCTCAACAAGATAAGGGGGTTCTTGAATGTTTAAAGGTATGTTCCTTTGTTTCGTGAATTCCCTTGCACAAATAAACACACACACACCTAAAACATCCTAATTCGAACTTACATGATTTATATCACTTCTCTAATCACCTAATGACCTCTTTGAGACTTTGAATACATTACATATGACCTTTACATGACCTTTTCACAATTTTTTACATTTCAAAATTCAAATTTTGCAAATTTTCCTATTGAAGGCATTTACAGAACAAGGTGCTACTTCACCAAACATGAACTCCAAAATTACAATATTTGAGTAAATATCATTACAATGCCTTAGATACTTCGTTCTCACAGATCTTTTACAATTTCACTCATACATTCGAGATTCTCTTTAAATTTTTGTATCATAGGTACTCATTATGAGGTTAACTTCAATTGAGTAACTTCATATTCCCTCGCTAAGCTTCACACGCTCTTTTATAATGGCTTGAATTCAAAATTGAGATTTGTCAATATCATCAAAATAAGGATGTTGCATTGCTTTTTTGGATGAGATTCTCTTTGATGGCTCATAAATCAGCATTTCCTGCAATGGGAGATCAATCAATTTTTAGTATTTTACTTACAAGTACACAAAGTAAAAGAGAAAAACAAAGAGAATCCAAAATGGAAATGAAATAAAAATAGATGGAAGGCACTTACAGATAGGCATGTAGGTCTCACAACTTAGTCACTCCTGGTCATACATCTTCACTGGGAATTCCAACATACCTATTTCACTCAACACCTCTCATGAATAGAGTAAGTTAAAATTTCAGATGCTCTTATAATGTCTACATCATAACTACTCATGATAAGGTTAACTTAAAATGAATAACTTGAAATTCCCTCACCAAGCTTTGCACACACTTTTCTAATGGCTTAAAATCATGATTGAGATTTATCAAGATCATCAAAATAAGGATGTTGCATTATTTTTCTAGCTAACATTCTCTTAGATGGCTCATATATCTGCATTTTTTACAAGGGGGCACCAATCAATATTTAGTATGTTACTTACAAATACGTAAAGTAAAATAAGATGATAGCATTGGAATCAAAAAAATTAATGTGCATACAAGTATAAATTAATAAGAACCAATGTGCATATACTTACAAATTAATCCAACGAACCATCTGGGTCTTCTCTACTCTTTATTGTGTCAAGTATTGCCTCATGGTCAGACTCACGGACCTTCCACAAGGTCTTCTTCAAAGGTCTACCCCCATATTTGGTCAAACAAAAATTGGATGCCACGACAAGGTTTGAGTAATGAAGAATCTTACGATGTTTGTCAAAGTCCTAAAATAGCCAATGTTTAACACTCGAATGTCGGTACCTTCTAAGCCATGTTCCAGTAACCACAACTGAGCCTGTAGGGTATTCGATGTTTTCTCCATCCATAATTGGGGCCTCCAATTTATTTTTGGCCTCAACATAATGACACAAGTAATAGTATGTTCCCTCTTCATTGTCTTTATCTGCAATAACTACATAAACATGCCCTGTATTGATATGTGCAGAAAATATCTTGAAATTTGTCAACATTATGAATATAGTACAAAGTAAGATAACTATATGGAATTTCAACAACTAAGCAAGTAGATATATCACCTGGTTGAACTAGATTTGATACATGGTCAAATTCGACCGATGATTCCATTTGTGTTAGTTCCAATGTCGTCAGAGGGTGATATGTGTGAGGTGGGCTAAGATAACTTGTCAACCATATGTCAACCCACTCCCCTGACTCACAATCCTTCTAGGCTTGCATTGTACATGAAGAACAAAAGAATGCCATCTTTCGTGTATCGATACTCCATGAACTTGCATTTGAGTTAAGGAAAGAGTGTACCTCACTCGATCCTATTAGTGTACAATAGTCCTCATATGGTGCAATGTTAGTATCATCCATCAACCAAAAAAAAATATGAACTGAAGACATGCCTTCATTACCTGGACCCATCGAAGCATTACACCGCTCGATGATTGATTTTGCATCTATCAACTTTGCACTGTCTTTATACTTTAACTCTTCTCATTCTAATGCTCTTTTCATGCATGCTCCTACACCATCATGATCCCCCTTTCCATGTCCGGCCTCACAAAATTTCCACATATGTTGAACACCTATAATTACATGCATCTTGCACAACCAATAGAACATGCGCGATTTCTTGAACTGTTCTGCACAATTATTAGACCATATTATATGTCGGTCATATTTTATGCCCCTCTAAGCCAAACCACTATAGAAGTTGAAGCAACCTTGCACAAACTCTAGAGAATGTATGTGATCATCACTAATGTAAAAGTGGTACTCCCTCAATACCTTCCTTTGGTCATCTATACTATCAGATGCATGAATGAATGCTATTTGCACAAATATTGAAACCTGTGTGGAGTTGTAATATTATGACTGCACTTCATGTTGTGGTTGTAGAGTGTATTTCTTCGCAAACTCAACCACTGATACTATGCTTCCAACTGGAAAGGTGTCCTTGCATATTTTGAATTGTGTGTCCAACCATCGGGCTCTATGGGTATGCATTGCATACTCAGATAGTATATTGTCACGAAACATGGACATAAACTAGTACACTGGAATCTTCTCAATAACCAAATCACACCTTTTTACTTGAGACCCATCTTTTGTAGCATATGCCACTATTTTATACTTCTCGAACTCTACTAGTTTTTGTCCCACCTCATCTATGCTTTCCATATGTTGGCATACTGGCATACACTGGAAGCCACCACAATGCTCTCATTAACCATCCAAGCATGTTGTCTTGTAGAATATCTAGCCATCCTCTATTTCACATAAATTTTTTGATAATCTTGAACTCTCTTGAATATTTTGGTGGCGCTTCTATGCCAAAATCTTGCAAAACATCGTTAGTATGCAAATCTACACATATAGAACGATAAACATCATAATGGTTAGAAAATTCAATATGTATTCTACAACAACAAGTAGTGCATGTGTGATTTATCTTGACATAAAAAGGTTTAAGAATTTCAAAAAATCTTTGAGATTTATACTAAATTGAGGATAATCATTTTCAATTTTTTGAAAAAATTGGGTTTGAGTCATATCCAAAAAATGCTTTGGATGTGGCTCACAATTCTAACTACCGATTCTCCTTCTTACCACATCCCTTTGATTTGGAGATGGCCTTATGTTATTCTTCCAATACTCTTCAATTAGTGTTCTCAAGGCTTCAACAACTTCTTTATCTTTTGGTAATAGTCTCCTCGAGAATGCCCATAATTCATTTGAATCATTGCCCTCAATTCTTTGTCACCTTTGAATGGCTCTTGTTAAAAAAAATCTACTAATTTACATGTGTTCACTCATATTTTTAATGAGATGAGCTCTCTTTGTTTGATTACCAAAGTCAATGTAGTGACACGTCGGGTGACATTACTATCCTTTGAGTGTGAGGTCTTACCCACACTCTCATAAGCATCCATTAGATTCTTCACAACAATGTCTTCACTCGATGCATTCGATGTTCTCAACCCAAGAGTTTTCATGATGTTCCTATACTTTACACCTCGCATCATTTCAACAAATAGTTGACATCTTGCAGTCTCATTTAGTCTTTCAAAGAATCATTCCCAAATCTTCTCAGCATATCTTCTACAAGTGCATGTTGAAATCTTACGTTCCATGTGCTACAAAATCTCATCATCAATATTAATCAAATACTTTGGATTTCTATGAAAAATTCTAGGTGGTGTTCTCCTAGGTACATACATCTCAACATTAAGAATCTCATCAATATTTAATTGAGGTGGGATAGATTGTGTACCTTCGATTGAGGGTGGAGAAGAATACATACCTTCAGGTTCACATGGGGATGATGGCATACCTTCTTCATCAAATCCGAGTGATGATGTACTCTCAACTTAAGATGTGTTGGATGGTGTCCAATAATATTCACTTGAGGTAGATGGTATCCCTGCATATTCACTTGCACTAGATGGTGCTCATCCATATTCACTTCTACTAGATGGTGTCCCTCCATATTCGCTTGTGCTTAATGGTGTACCTTCATATTCACTTGTCATAGAGGGTGTGTCTCCCGCTACGGTATCTGAATTTGTCTTACGACGATGCTTTCACATTTGTTCCTTTTGTGCTGCCAATTCCAGTTCTTTTTTTGACGGTTGAGGTTCCTCTTCAATTGTCTTGTTTTCGTCAATTATTTCCAATTTCTTCTTTTCATGATATGTCGCCACCCGAACTCTCTCATTTTATTTGAAGGCTTCATTATCTTCGTCTATTAGTTTCCTCTTTGTCTTTTTCTTCGACATGGTAGATAATTTTATTTGTACCATGGTAATGAGATGAATATTAGTTCCTATAAAATGTATCCATTCAAGTTAATTGAAAAATATATGTCATTCAAGGCTTCATTTTAATAATACTTACAATCATCTTGTACAAAATTTAACCTAGCATAGACAAATGTGACATGATTTTTTTCAATCCCGAATACCTTAAATAAAAGTGGTAACGTGGCATGCCATGATTGCAAGATAGGCTCAAAATGGAAGCATGGACATTTGTAAAAAATTACACTTTTTGGCAAAGTTGTGAATAGATAAGTTAGTTAAGAAGTTACAAAAATAGTTAGATACATTGGGGGAGTTGAGTTTGAAGGGAAATAAGATAAATATCATGTAAGTTACAATCATAATGAGTGTAATGGCATTGTGATTGTTTGAGGTGTATGAGCACCTTGACAATCTATGCTTCCATTTTGAAATTTGATTCAATTTTGGGTATCTCCATGTCGTAAGAGGGTCATTAAGATATTTTCCATGTATGGGAATCATTAGGAGGTTTAAAATGTGCATTGACAACGTAAGGTTATAATGACAAACAAAATTGAAAGCAAGCCATAATAGAATGAAAGAAAACGTGTAAAGACTTCACATACCTGAAAAACCAGACTTTCAAATGGAGGAGTTCAACCCAATTATGTAGGCTTAGCTTCTTCTTTCTTCAAACTCCACAACAATTTGACTTGTTCAAAAGTTTGTTCCCATCCAAAATTCAACTGTATATCAATTTTCAATGGAATTCAAACTTCAATTGATATTATATGTCTTTCAATGTGGAAACTCTTCTATTTCATAGGTGATGGAATGTGAAAAACATGCTTTCACACTTCACAACATCATCAAAAGGCTACTTTTTGTCGGAGCACGTGCAAAACCAGGAGAATATACAAATTGTGGGCCTTGACATCATGCGTATATTCAATTTTTTTACAATTTTTAGTGGAATATAAAACACACTTGCATTACAACACGAGCACGTTATTTCTTCCTAAAATGGTAGCATCTCTACTTCTTCAAAATGCGCACACATTATATGAAATATGTTTTTCTTAATATATTTCTTTTCTCCCTCTTTGTCTAAGAGGGAGAGAGAGGGAGGGAGGAAGGGAGGGAGGTAGAGGGGGAGGGAAAGGGTTAGAAATAGATAGTGGGAGAGATGGAGATAGATAGGGAGGGAGAGAGGGGGGGAGTGGGAGAGAAAGAGGGAGAAGGAGAGTGGGAGGGAAAGAGAGAGTGAGGGAGGGAGGGAGA